>BTPG01000002.1:166393041-166477273 GCA_036245525.1 Semisulcospira habei
ACCAACAATGGACACGATCCTCATGAGGATTTATGTCTCTTGCAGAGGCCGTGTAGCGTTCAACTTGTCCCCGCAGTTCAGGGCTTAAACAAAGAAAAAGTATGTCAAAACCAAATTGCGGATATTACTGCCCTACTCTACAATCTATGTGCTAAAGTTCGGCAAAAGACATCAAGTCCACGTTTGTCATTTGATAGGTGCCCATTGTGGCGGTCCGTGGCGCAGTGGTTAAGGCGCCTGCCACCTATGCCAAAGGTGCGAGGTTCAGTAAACGGGTTCCGGCGTCGGACTTTTCTCCTCTGGTAAGTGTCACCCTTAATTCGGGCGGACCGCCGGGGGTTCTTTCTTAGGGGTACTCCGGTTCTTCCACCCCCACCCACCCCCCACCCCCCACACTTTGGTACCGGTTTCAGGCCACTTTACAAATTTCAAATACAAGCGATCAAAAATCTCTAACTTTAGTAGCTAAACTGGCCCTTCGTCTGTCTTGTACTGTGTTTGTCTTAAATGGCGTAAATCCGTGTCTGTTACGTGAGTGTGCGTGTTGGGTTTCAGTTCGCGGCGCTTTGCCCCAAAATTGAAAAAAAGGCGCCTATATAATAACGGTATTATTATTATTATTTTATAATTATTGCGCGAAAGACGGGCCATCGGGCCGACGTCGGCCGCCATTGGCCCGCGCACAGCTGTGCGCGGGCTAACGGCGGCCGACTTCGGCACGATGGCCAGTGCGCATTAGGTGAGATTCTCACAAATTGCTAAATTTTGGCAGACAACTCCAACATCAGAGTAAAAAATCAACCATCCGTTGACAGCATTGTTTTCTTGTTTTTATTTTGCAAGGGTAGGTTTTTTTCCCTCCCAGTATACAAACGGTGTTCCATCGATACGCGCGCAGTGCCGTTAACCCCTTCTATTTAGGAGTACAACGACCAGTACCTAAATGCAAGAGGCATAGATGCTCACGATGCGTCTGCAACAAAACAAAAGATGCAGACGACGAGATTAATGATGTGCTATTATGGTGGGCTCCGACATACCGTTATGGTCGCTAATAGTACATCTGTTGTCAGGCAAATATCATTGTTTCATCACCTTTGAAAACGCCCTGCGAGTGGTATAAATAACCGACTGATCATTCGACTGATCGATCGATAGAGTCCGAAATAGCTCAGGCGGTAAAGCGTCGGAGCAAGAGAGCGAAAGGAATCGCGGGGTCGTGGGTTCGAGTCCCCGTCCCGGCCCCGGTAGCTGGACTCGCAATCCAGGGGAAAAAGACGGACTTGCTCAATAGCATGTCCGTTGAAAGGTCCTGGTAAATCAAAGTGGCACAACTGAAGTGCGCCTGAATTGATCAGTGTTTAGGTCGTACTCCATAGGCAATCGATTTCCCTGTTCCCCCATAACCCACCCGTCAGGGCCGTCCATCATCACTTCGGTGCCGTGGACGTTAAACCCCCAACTAACCAACCAACCAACGACTGATCGAAGATTCCCTTCGCGGAAACATTTCAAGTTCTGTTTTACTATCGGGCCATGTATTGATGAAACAGTCGTCTTACCACAAACAAATCATACATTTGAAGAACACGAAGCCAAGATTTCGGTGAGCAGGAAGCATAGATTCTCATGAGCCCCTGCTGCTGCATGGTCACATGAGAATCTATGCCTCTTGCAGATGAAACTTATGTTGCTGGCTGACTGAGAAAATGTATACAAGCGTTCGACATTCGTCCCTGTGACACTGTCTTTGTGTGTGAGTGATCCAGCCGAAGACCTATAGATCGATGTCGGCGGCCGGTGGGCCGCACTACGAGACCAGTGTGTGCGCGGGCCGAGCTCGGCCCGACGACCGTTCGCTTTGTGGGTGAGTATACAAGTTCTGTTTATGAACCATTGAGGCACCGCTGATCAAAGTTAGTCATTCTCGGCCAGCCACATCTGGATGCGCGGCTTATGCTGCGCATCCGGATGCGGCTGGCCGCGAATGAGTTAACCCCTTTAACTGCCAGTGGGCGCAAACTGTGTTTCTGAAATCGTAAATTCGACACGAAGCCGTAAAAAAAAAAATAATAATAAATAAATAAATAAAAAATGACCGGTTTCATATCAGTACAGAGCTGTCAAAAGAAATGAAGTCCGGCAATCCGATACCAGAAATAAAACAGTATCTTCGTCAGTGTCTGGACGAGAACCATGGACGACGAAACTGACCAGGGCCCAGCCTGAGCCTTTTGTAACCACTTCACTGCCAGCGAACGCAGACTGCGTTTTTGAAATCATCGTGGACAAGTTATTCACCGTGGCTGCAACAAGAGGTGCTAACCATGAAAATCGTGAATGGGTTGTGCCTTAGCTTGGCCTTGAGGTGCGCCAAGCTAAGGGGACACTACACTTGAACCGTTTATCATATATAGATTTAAAATAAACTTTGGTCACTCCACCGGACAGCCATGATAAACGGTTCAAGTGTAGTGTCCGCATAGCTTGGCGCACCTCAAGGCCAAGCTAAGAAGGCACTATACCCATTAAGTATTATGGCTGTCCGATGGAGTCAGTGATGGCACAGTTATACTCTACATTAACCACTTCACAACTACTGGCGTAACTATCAGTCTCTTCCGCCGAACTTTACTGTCAATAGCAGTCAGTGGGTTAACTCATTCAAGGCAACGTTATACGACACTTCCGCAGCTATTGATGCGGGGGCCATTGAAAAAGTTAAGCCATCATTGCCGAATAGCATGTATAATGAAGACATGTATAGTTTACTGGCGCAACTTACAGCTAGGAGTTGACGAGAGTAAGTCGCTGAGGATGTCTTTGTCGTCCAGGGTTTTCATGTGGTAGAGGTGGGCGCCATCTGTAGCACAGCTCTCCTTGGCCTCAAAGTAGGTCATGTCCACAGAGTTAAACTTGAGACAGTATGGTCCGAGGAAACTGTAGCCCTTGACCAGCTGACATGTCGCCGCTGCAACAAATACCCAATGCGCAAAGGTCATCGGGCCGACTTCGGCCGCCGTTGGCCCGCGCACGGCCGTGCGCGGGCCATCGGCGGTCTACCACGGCCCGGTGGCCTTTGCGCATTGGGTGGACTACACTAAAGTTATATGAGACCGTTTGTTTTTGTTTATGTACATGTTTGGGTGTATATTTCTTAACCGGGCCCGTTAACTACCGCTGAGAGTCCGAAATAGCTCAGGCGGTTAAACGTCGGAGCAGGAGAGCGAAGGGAATCGCCGGGTCGTGGGTTCGAATCCTGTCCCGGCCCCGGTAGCTGGACTCACAATCCAGGGGGAAAAAACGGATTTGTTCAATAGCATGTCCGTTGAAAGGTCCTGGTAAATCAAAGTGGCACAGTTGGAGTGCGCCTGAGTTGATCAGTGTTCAGGTCGTACTCCATAGGCAATAGATTTCCCTGTCCCCCATAACCCGCCCGTCAGGGCCGTCCATGATCACCTCGGTGCCGCTGTGGACGTTAAACCTGAATTAACCAACCATTAACTACCGCTAAAAACCAGATGCAAGTTGTATATATCCTCGTTAGCGCTCGCATTTGACGGCTCACGACGATGTATGCCCCTTACTGAAATCTCTGTGACGTTGTATATCTACGTTTCTTTGACAGCTGGGGCTGTTCAGTACTCTCCCTTTCACTAATGGCATATCCCTTCGCTGCTGTGCGCTGTCCTTACCTGTGTGCCTGTGCCTGTGTGTGTGTGTGTGTGTGTGTGTGTGTGTGTGTGTGTGTGTGTGTGTGTGTGTGTGTGCGTGCGTGCGTGCGTGCGTGCGTGCGTGCGTGCGTGTGTGTGTGTGTGTGTGTGTTTGCGTTTAGTTTTCTATTGTATCAGCGCTTAAAGCTAGTTTAGAACAAAAGCACTTCATAAATCATTATTATTATTGTTTTTATTGTTATTATATTTTATTTTTATTTATACTATTACTATTATATTGTTATTATTATTATTATCATCATCATCATTGTCATCATTTGTATTTGTATTGCAATCCACATACCATAACAAAGCCGCCCATGTAGAGATCCTCCGTCATTCGTTACCACCCCGTTGATGAAACACATCGCGCTCGTGGCTGTGGTCTCCGAACAAAAGTTGTGGCAGTTCCCGTCAAGCGCACAGGCGCACCCGCACTCCAACTCTGTTTGGCCCATTACTTCTAACGCCAAGGTCGAGTTGAAGGTTATTCCTTTGCTAGGCAACCGCCGGTATTCTTTTAGGGTCACGACGCTGCTACGTAGGCGGATAACCAGAATTACCAGAAAAGTTAGAAGGAAAACTGACATCGGCTCGAACTACGAAGGGAGAAAACGCTGACGATTTCCGTTTTCTTTCTTCCTGATCAAAACTCTGAAGAAAAACCAACATTATCCCACGATAACAGTCGCGAGAGATCGTTCAGGATTAGGATTAGATTAGGCCTTGTCCATGTACTACTCTTGAACTATCATGATCGGTTCAGTTCCCGCGGCAATTTTTCTGGGCTGACTACCAATCAGCCACCATGACTCATGTGGATCGACTGACCAGGATAGGTCAAGACGGGCTGGTGCCAGAATAGCTTGGCGCCAGTATAGGCGCCAAGCTATTCTGGCACCAGCCTTGGACTGTCATAGTTGACTTATCTCGTGAACTGTTGTGCAGTCCTCAGGTAACAAATTCCATATTCGCGAATTTGACCGCAGGCGGGCGGCTTAAAATTTCAAAACATACCGGCACACAAGCAGTTGTGTCTGCAGTTGTTCAGTTTCAACTTAGCGATTGGAGCTCCTCTGGACTCAACTCGGCCAAGATGTTCAGGTACGTCACGCCCAAAGGCGCCTGTCGCGTGTTTGCTGATGTAATACAATATTGTTTCGACCAAAGGCACCCACCCACGCCGAACCGCAACAACCCACGTCGGTATAGCTGGACTCAGTCGCGGACAACCGTGCCTGGGCAAGCTACGTCCGACATCGGTCGGTTGTGCTTCTTTTGTTTACTGGGGCATGACCACGTTTGTACCGACTTAGTTTCAGCGTATGCCGTCGCTTAAAACTATGTACTTTCCCAATCGTTCACTTCTAAATGCAGCCCGGCAGAACCGCGCATTCTGATCCGCGTTCTTCTCGGCACTTGACTTACCCAGTGTGCAAAGGCCATCGGGCCGACGTCGGGCGCCGTTTGCCCGCGCACGGCCGTGCGCGGGCCAAAGGCGGCCGACGTCGGTCCGATGGCCTTTTGCGTATTGGGTATTAGTCGCGGGAAACGTATCGACCATCACAAAAAAAAAAGCGTGGTGGCACTCACGTGACATGAGCACATGCTTTTTGGCGCCTGCTTTCAACAAGGTCGACTTCAGTTGATGGCTCGAAGTAACTGTTAAGCCAGCTGCTTGTTGCGGCGGACAAACCATGATAGTCCGACTTAACCCCTTTGCTGCGAGTGATCACTAATTGCGCGTTTGAAACCACTACACACTGTGACGTTCGGATGAGGAACACAGATGTAAACGAAACCAAAAATAGACATAAAACACAGGACTAGCAAGAGACAAAATCTTTGTGAGCCGGCCCTACGACTGTGTAACGGCTCTCGAGGGTTTATGTCTCTAGCAGCTTGGTAGAGTTCGCCTTACCCCAACAGCTAAGGGGTTAAGTTCCTAATTAGTTTGGCTCACTTGGGCGTTCTGAAAGCGACCCAGTAAGCAAACGGGTCCTCAGTATGGGCCCACGATGGCTGCAGTGGGCCCGCGCACATCGGTGCGCGGGCACAAGTGCGGCCATCGCGTGAGAGCCGGAGACGTTTTGCTACGGGGGGATGGCTCATTTGCAGTGCCAGATTATCTGGGCACGCTCACAGGTGTCAAGCTAATCAGGCCCTGCAATGGAGTCATCGCTGCATCTCCAGTAGTTGGCGCTATAAGTGGAACCGGAAGTGACTTCTGCCCCACGGTTTCCGTCAGTGGGACGAGTTTGGAGCAGTCTGCTCCAGAGAGGGTTTTGATTGCTAAAATGAGCTGATGCAACGGGTTCTCAATGTTGTTTTGCCTCAAATAAGACTGAATTCCTATCTTTCCTTTCACAAGCCATGTGAGTAGGCACACTAACTGCCCATCGCTCGTGTCGGTGGAACTCTCTTACGTACAAATAGTGGAGAAGAAGACTGAACAGAAACGTCCTTCGTTTTAATATATTCAAACTTTAAAAAGGTATATCTTTTGTTCAGCATTATTGTAAAACACACAATGAAGATTTATATATGAAATATTGCAAACTATTAACTGTTTCTGGAGCAGGAGGCGTTAAATGAAGAAATACGAGGATTCGACCCGGCAACATTTTAGTACAACTTGACTGGCCAAATATTGTGTGCATGTTGGAACAAGGCCCCGATCTGGTCGAAGACACGGCTGGTTTTACTAAAAGCTTATGGATTGCTTTTGTCGAAAGGTATACTTTGGTTCCGAAAGAACACAATGACATTTTCGCGTGCAAATTACAGACGATCCGGTTAGTTTCAAAATACTACGAGACATTTAGCAGCGGTGTGCGAGTGGGGTGGGGTGGGGTGGTGGTGGTTTGTAGTGGGAAAGGGGAGGGGGGACGGTTTTGGCAGCTTCTAGCCATCCTACATATTGATTGATTGGGTGATTGATTTATGTACCAAGGAATGACGTTATAGGCGCGCAGGCCTTTCTCACAAAAATGTCCTTGCTATACAACTACTGTGTAAATCAAATATTTATAAAACAAAACAAAGCAAAGGCTACTGGTTGACAATAACACTATTACTGCGCATAAAATATATGAAACAAAAAGAATCGCTTAGGTACACATACGCTCTCACTCACGCGCAAACTCACGTGCGCGTAAGCACACAAACACACACGCACACGGGGCCGTGGCGCACGCACGCACAGACACTCACTCAAAAAATGATGCAGAAATGTATGCACGGATGCATTATTATACATGTAAGACTGAAGAAACTGTTTAAATTAATAAATACAAAGTGAAGCACTGACGTAGTAATACATTTCAAGATTTAGACAGATAGGTTTACAGCTTCTTCTTGAACACACTTAAAGCCTTCAGCCCCGACTGACCACAGCAAGAACGGGATCGAGCATGATAGTTCAAGGGTGGTGCCAGAATAACTTGGCGCCCAAGAGCTTTGCTGTGAATAATTTAATACAAGAAGATCTCTTTGTTGAAGATGTGCTGTATTTTCAGAGGGAGGATACCAAGGGTAGTGCGCTTATCAGTCATCTGTACGCATTTCAATGGCAAGAGAGAATTAGTCTGGCTGAACGGCGATGGACATAATTTATCTTTTTGAACTGATTATCACTGTACCCGTCCAAGATGGACGAAGAGTAACCAAAGAGGGGTTTAATGTGGGTGTTGCAAAACAGATTTTTTTGTGAGGACACCAGTGACGGATTTTATGCGAGAAAGTTGCGCTTTAGCAGGGGTCTTGGCTGATTTCAAGCAACCATCATTGTTTGTGAACCCTTTGGCTGTCGAGTGCGCTTACTTGTCGCGATAATTCCCGCAGGAATCATAGCGACAAAAAGCGCTACCGACAGCCAAATGGTTAAATGAGAGAGAGAGACAGACAGACAGACAGACAGACAGACAGACAGACAGACAGACAGACAGACAGACAGAGACAGAGAGAGGGATGTTTTGCCCAGAAACCAGACCGAACAGTATATACAAGGCAGTGTATGTCCAAGTCTTGAAGATTTCGTTGACTGTGCCTTTCTAATGGTTTTGATAATGTAATATAGTTTCATCATCGTCATCATCATCATCATCATCATCATCATCATCATCATCTCTCTCTCTCTCTCTCTCTCTCTCTCTCTCTCTCTCTCTCTCTCTCTCTCTCTCTCACACACACACACACACACACACACACACACACACACACACACACACACACACACACAAACGCACGCACAAGCATGCACACACGCACGCGCAAGTACACTACGGCAGACACCCACGCACCCACACACACGACTGTGTAGAACGTCGTGCGGGTGAAGTCAAACTCGTGATAAGATTGCACGCAATTTATAGCAGGGAATTGTTTCGCGAAATTCTAGTTTGTCACCATTGCTTTCTAGTCAGAAAAACAAAAGGATGTTCATTATACAGTTACATAAAAATAAAATTACATCGTAACAAATGACGTTTTCCAAACCAGTGACGCGTATATACTGTGCAAAGTTACAAAGTTCACTGAGCCATCGGCAATCGACGAGACTTTCTCAATATTATTATCATTTATAGGAGTTATTTTTACATCAGAATCATGTCAATGAAAAAACATTGTGCCGCTTGACAGACACTGAGGGGACTTTGAGGCATGGTTCATCCCATCTTGTTTCTCAAATACTATTTTCAACCAAAACATGGTACAGAGATAGCCTACCTGATGGTAAGACCTTTCCATGCGTACTAATTTGGACTTATATACTTGTGTGTTTGTCCTAATAATGGCGCAGTGTAACTGTACGGTAGTTTCAGTGCCCGATAATTTATTTAATTTTATATATGGAGCATGCGAAGGGTCGATAGTTTCTGTGTGATACGCCGACAAGAACTGAACATGTTGTATACCAACCCGGTTCTGCAACTGATGCTGTCACAGACGGAGGAGCCGGAATCTACATTAAGTACCCAGGAGGGAGAGAAGCAGAGATCTCTCTCGCTAACGGCAAATACGCCACCAACTACAGGTCAGAAGCAGAAGCCCTGAGAATTGGTGTAACAACAGTGAAAAACTGCCCGGAAACATCTGACTCCATTGTGTTTCTCACTGACGCCCTCTCCATCCTACAGACCCTAAAAACACCCAAAGACAAGGACCTAAATGATCTGTTTTTGGCACTCGCCTCCCTTTGTACAACAAACATGGTTGCGCTGCAATGGATACCTGCACACTGCAAGGTGAGAGGCAATGAAACTGCAGACAGGCTAGCAAAGGAGGGATCTTCAACAACCCAAGAAGACAAAACAACATCATATGCAGAAGCCAAGACTATCATAAAAAACAAGCAGAAAAGAAAGTGGCTGAGAGAACACCCCAGCTATAACAAAACAGATGGCTATCACCTACTGACCAGACCGGAGCAGGTAGTTATCTTCCGACTACGCTCCGGCCATAACAAACTGAACTGGCATCTCCACACCAAGTTTGGAATTGGCCAGTCAGACCAGTGCCCATGCAACTCTGGTAGCACGACAACAGACCACGTGCTACAGACCTGTCCCACGTTCACAACCCTCAGACGGAGACACTGGCCAGAAGAGACAGAGGTGTCCCGCAAGCTCTATGGAGGCCTGGAGGACCTGCGGCGCAAGGCAGCATTTATAGAGGAGACCGGGCTGTCCATATAAAGAGTGTTCGAGGAAGAAGAAGAAGTATACCAACCACGTGACATGGATCGGCCAACCACAATCGTCCTTGCAGTGTAAGCCAATGTGAACTTTAGAGGCAAGGAAAAACGCATACGTGTGCTGGTTTGTGAGTTTGGACCTTACGATTTTCAGCCTCAAGGTCCCAAATCACAGACCAGCACCGACCTAAAAGGAAGTCTGGGGCGGGTGTCGGCAGACCATGTGCTGTGTCTGGTGAGTTGAAACAGGAGTTTTGCTGCCAGATATTTCACTAACAGCACTTGGCGACCAGGAGGCTGTACTGCGTAACTTAAAGGCGAGTCGGGTTATTTTATGTGGTCGAAAATATACTGCTGGCGGACGCAGAATGTGTTTCTGAAATGTGTTTCTGAAATCTTACTTGATTTTGACGCCAAAGAGAGCTTCCAAGTAACATGGATACAAATTGGCGTTTGCGAGAGGTATAGATCCCCATTGTCGTTTTACCGCTTCTATGTGGCCTGGATGGACTTGGATTCAAATCACAGATGCGCTCACAAAATACAGGAAAGCCATTTCTTAACTTGGCGGCTAACACGGTATTTATTTACTGGGCATGCGCAGTGTCTAAGGGACACAATCACCGGAGAGAGACAACCACTATACAGGAGTTGTCTCCCATAGACCAATATGCTTCATTATATGACACCTCCCTCTTTTAGTTAAAAACGTATCAAAACTGGACAAAATCAAATTTTTATCTAACAAATGAAACCGAATCTTTCCGAGATCGAACCGTAAATGTAAGTGTTCAAGTTATATGCGACCAGCAAAGCGTCTCTATCAATAATAATAAGAAAATCAGCAAAGCGTCTGTTTACTCATAACAAAAGAACAAACTTGAACCTTAAAATACAAGCTCTCAGCTTTTACTCTACACAAACCTAGCTATCGCAAAAAAATGCGACTCTACATGTATGTTCACCATACATGGGTAACTACACCACAACGAAGACCAGGTCCTCGAATTATTGGAATCTTGCAGGCTTGATCACCACCCTGCCAGATCTAGTACTGAGTGTATGGCAGTACAGTTTGTGAACCAGGTGGTCTGCCTGGAGGCTGTAGACTTTCTGTCTGGGCTGAGTCTTGCGCTGAAGACGAATCCTGGGAATGCTGCGGCTTTTGAAGCTCGTCGGGCGTCGTCGATCCGCTGGTTAACTCCCTGTTCTCGACCATCTGCATCGGCTCACTGGCAGCAGCTGGACTCTCTGTATGCATACTGCGTCTAAGGTGCTTACGGTTACGTCTCAGTACTCCGCTTGGAGTTTTGACCAGGTATGACCTTGGTGCGACTTGGCGGATCACCACACCCGGACGCTTCCACCCGGTCTCCCGTTCATCCCTCACAAGGACAGGGTCTCCTGGGGAAAGCTCGGGTAAGGGACGTGCTGTCTGATCAAAGTACTGTTTTGGCGTCTCGCTGTTGTACTACTTTTGGATCAACCGTCTTTAGCGCTAGCGTGGAAGGTAGCACATGCAAAGTCGTACGCAGCCTGCGACCAAACGCTAGTTCTGCAGGACTGACACCTAAACTAGGGATAGGCGTCGCACAGGGCCACGTGTTGATCATCCTGCTTTAGAATGTTCTTTGCACTTTGGACTCCACGTTCTGCTTCACCATTACTTTGTGGATAACCCGGGCTGCTAGTCACGTGCTTGAACTTCCAGTTTCTGGCGAATCTTGCGAACTGGAAAGAACCAAACTGTGGTCCGTTATCTGAGATCACAGTTTCTGGAATGCCATGGGTGGCAAAGATCTCTTTTAGCTTCTCGATCACCGAGTTTGATGTCTGGTTGTTTGGGAGAGTTTTTACGTCTATGTACCTTGAATAATAAACTGATACAAGATAATGACGTCCTTGTACTTCAAGAAGATCCACTCCAATCTTCTGAAACGGACAATCTGGCATTTTCGATGGTAATAGAGGCTCACCAGCCTGTGACGGCCTCTTCTCAAGACAGTATTGGCATGCTGAAACACGGTCACCTTTGAAATTCGTGGCCACCAGACGGCTTGTCTGGCACGTTCACGACACTTTGTGATACCTAAGTGTCCATCATGGATTCTGTCTAGGATTTCTGGACGCATGCTGTAGGGTATGACAATGCAATCACTTCTTATCACAATGCCACTGACAACACTCAGTTCTCCGCGAACAGCAAAATAGTCTCTCGCTGCCAGTTTCACGTCATCCTTTCGGCCACCCAATCTGTGTGTATTCACGAACTGTTCTCAGGCAGATGTCTTTATCTGTCTCTTGCCTTATCTCCCGTAGTTTGCTCTCAGATACTGGCCAAGAAGATGTCACTTCACTCACGTATGCCTAAACATCTTCTGTAGTAGCAGCACTGCTGGCTGATGGACTTCTGGTCAGCGTATCAGCAATGGCCAAGTCCTTGCCAGGTTTGAACTCAGCATGAGGCTTGAAACTCATAAGCCGCATTAAAAGTCTCTGGCATCTCAGAGGCGTTTCTGAGAGATCCTTTGTATTGATGAGGCGAACCAATTGCTTATGGTCCGTTTGTAATGTGAAACTCTCAAGTCCCACTAAGTAGTGCTCGAAACGCTCACAAGTCCACACGGCGGCCAGACACTCCTTTTTGATCTGTGCGTAGTGACGCTCTGAAGACGTGAGGGTGCGCGAACAGAATGCAACAGGGTGTAGTCCATCACTACCTTCCTGTAGCAGAACACCACCGATCCCATAGCTGCTCGAGTCTGCATATACTATGGTCGGCTTGGTAGGATCGAAGTAGGCCAGTGTCGGTGCTGTGGTCAGCATCTCCTTAACTTTGCGGAATGCTTCAGCCTGCTCAGGCCCCCAGGCCCATGCACTCTCTTTAGTCAGCAGGTCGTTCAGTGGTTTCAGTGTAGCTGAAAGTTGTGGAAGATATCTCCCGAGGTAAATAATCATCCCCAGAAATCTTCTCAGCTCGGCGACGTCTGCTGGATCTGGTAGGTCGATAATGGCATCAACCTTGGCTGGGTCGGGTCTGATACCCTTGGAGCTTACAATGTGGCCAAGAAAAGTAATTTCACTCTTCCTGTACTTACACTTGCTCTCGTTCAGAGTAAGTCCCACTCTGTTCAGTCTCTGTAAGATAGTTTGTATCAGTTTTTCGTGCTCTTCATCACTCTTACTATGGAGTAAGATGTCATCAAAGTAGCATATGACACTTTCTATGTTGCTCAGGATCTCAGTCATCGTTCGTTGAAAGATCTCTGATGCACTGGAGATTCCAAAATGCAGCCGTTTCATGTAATAGCGTCCAAACGGGGTGATGAAACACGTAAGGTTGGCTGTCTCGGGATCCAAGGAAATTTGCCAAATCCACTCTGCGCATCTAGTTTTGTGAAGATAGTGGAACCCTGAAGCTTATGGAGAATGTCATCCACGGTCGGTATAACATACCTTTCTCTCTGCACTGCTTCGTTAAGTCTCAAGTCTTGAGGTCAATACAAATTCTGATGTCGCCGTTTGGTTTTATCACAGGAACCATAGGTGACACCCACTCTGTTGGTTCTGTGATTTCCTCGATGATGTCCTCATCTTTCATGCGTTGAAGATCTTTCTTCACTTTTTCTTGAAGGGGAATCGGTACTCGTCTCGCGACAGTCACACTGTATGGTGTCACGCCATCCTTCAAGCGAGTCTTCACCGGCGGGAACTTTTTTTTTAGTCACTGTTCCCAGACCGACTGTTCCGATACGCTTTACGAGGCCAAACTCTGTGGCTGTGCCTCTGCTCAGGATGTTGTCTGCCTCCCCATCTATGACGTAGATGGAAGCTTGCATAGTTTCGAGTGTAGTCTTGAATACTCCTAGGCTCCTCAACTTCCCACCTGGGCTGACAAGTGTGACGTTGTCTGGTTTCAGAAAAGGCTTTCCAAGCTTCGCCCACGTTGCTCTGCTGATGACATTGACATCGGCGCCCGTGTCAATTTTGAAGCTGATCTGCTTGCCTCTCACCACCAGGTTAACTCGCCAAGGAGGATCGTCAGTCACCACTGATCCAACAAAGAGTTCTTTCACATATGTAGTCTCAACTTCTTGGACACTCTTTGTCTTTGATCTACACTCTCTATCAAAATGTGACATTTTACCACACTTCATGCACTTCTTTCCCATTGCTGGACAGCGTTCTTTCATGTGAGATAGTCCACACCTACTACAAGTTGGAGCTTGGTCCATCTGCCTACCTCCCCTTTGAGGAAAGTTTCTCTTTCTGTGATATATATCTCCATGGCTCACTCTGTCAACGTTGTGCCGTGCGGCTCCCTGTAGCTGTAACTCTCTTTTAACCTGCTCTTGTTGTCGAGCCATTGTAGTTGCTGACTTCAGCATTAGGTCTGCTGTAATGTACTCCTCTAGTGTCTCTCCAGGATGCTGGTCTTTTCTTTCAAAAGTAGCCCTCTCACGAATGAGATTCCTCTTCGGAATGAAATATTCGTCAAACATGTCCACAAAAATGTCAAAGTCTTTCTTCTGTTTGTCATTCAAGTCAGTTGGATGTTGCGAATATCGTGCCTGCCTCTGCCCCTAAGGCGTACAAAAGGCTAATAACCTGCACCTCGCCACTGTCTCTGTTCAGCTTTGTTGCCAGACGAAAATGCTGGAAACGCTCTTTCCAACCGACCCACGCGGCTAGCTCATGAAAGTTAAATTCCTTTGGTGGCTTGAACATTGTCCTCTTCCGGAAATATACACTTCAAATAAACAGTCACTGCTGCTGCACGTTTACTTCTGACACCATGTCGTGTTACCGCTTCTATGTGGGCTGGATGGACTTGGATTCAAACCACAGATGCACTCACAAAATACAGGGAAGCCATTTCTTAACTTGGCGGCTAACACGCTATATATTCACTGGGCATGCGCAGTGTCTAAGGGACACAATCACCGGAGAGAGACAACCACTATGCAGGAGTTGTCTCCCATAGACCAATATGCTTCATTATATGACACCCATGAGCCCCGCAGATGCGGGGGCTTTTGAGGCCAGATCTGAGTCTCTTGCAGATGGACTGTGTTCACTTTTTCTTGGCAGCGAAAGAGTTAATTTGACTGTTACAACTGTAGAAACAAAGTTTACGATATTCGTAACTACATGTATAGCAGGTTATGGTAGCGTGGACTGAGGTACGCATCCGTGGGAGACCCTGCCACACGTTCACAAAGAACGTCGTCAGCGATAACGTCTAACAGCTTTTATCGCCGCTTTGTTTTGACAAACACACAAAGGAAATCGCGGACGTAAAATCGTCTTCAATTATCAGTCAGCTAAATCGAGACAAAATCCAGACTAGATAGGTGACTGCCAAGCGTGCAAAAAGCAGAGAATAATAACACAACGAGAGAGAAACACCCCAGTAAGCAAAGATCCTCGGGCCCACTGCGGCCGTCTTGGGCCCGAAGACGTTTTGCTACTTGGGACGCTGTGAAGGACACTTACAACACAACTGTGTTGTAACTGTCTTTTCTCTGCGTGTTTCTTTCTTCTAAAGTGGCAGGCACTGCACCGTGTGTGTTTATGGTGTATGTCTTTACATACGGGTTTGCAATGGCATTGAATAATCCTGAATTATCTTGAACTATCTGAGTGATTGAAATATGCTTGTTTCTTTATCTCTTGAATTATAGCGAAGACTGGTGGCACAAAACTGAAACTGTGATATGCTTTCGTGTTTAGTTTGTTGTGCAGAGACTGAAGAGTTGAAGAGTGTGAATGTAAACCTTTTCTCCTCTATAAACTCCGACTAGTTACGGAACGTTTCATTCAGACATGCGTTCTCTTTTTCAATTGTACTGCACATCCAACACTAACAAGATGACAGTACTACCTTCCATTCGCGTGCTTTCATATTGCGCCCTCTTGGTCGTTGTTGTTTCAATGGTGAACGCCATAGTAACCAGCATATGGAGTCGGTTGCTTCAAACAATCTGACGGTAGACGTGGGCGTGCTGATGTTCAGGTCCACTGTACTTTGCAACACGGCTTGTTTACAACGCACAGGCTGCAGCAACTACTGTTATAACGTCACGACTGGATGTTGTTACGTCGGTGGTGTATTGACGTCATCTACGGTGATGGCAGCCGATCCTGTTAGTGTTATCGCTATGGCAAGGACAATTTTCAAAGTGTGTTATTCTTTACAAAGTTTACAAAAGTTACTCAATATAAAATGTACAGAACACTTATTTTTCTATGTCATTTTGATTATTTCACGATAACCGAACGCAAAACAAATTCTTCACTTGTTCCCCTTGTAATCGGGTTAAGGAAACATGTGATACGTGTGATACGTGTTGTGACTGTTTCACTGTTTCACTGTTTCTCTGCAAATACTTTATGGCAAACAAGCACAGACGATTTCTGGATGACATGGCCAGTCATTTCCTGTGTAAACTTTATTGCTGCTTCTTTCGTTTGATGAGAAATTTTAATTTAGTCTACTTCGCTTATAACAAGGTCGGATATAACAACATTCGGATATAACAACACTTTTTCAGTGGTCTCGACAGGACAATTTCTGTGTAAATCACTTCGCTTATAACACATTTTGGATTTAACTCATTCTACCCCAACACCGAAATCCCAAAATGTTGCCGTTGTCCTCTGAAGACTGCATTGCAGTGCAGGACACAGATCGACCATGATAGTTCAGTGGTGATGCCAGAATAGCTTGGCGCCCATAGGCGCCAAGCTATTCTGGCATCACTCTTGAACTATCATGGTCGATCCGTATCTTGCTGTGGTGTGTCTGGGGTAGAATGAGATAACAACAAGACAAACTGGGTTCCCGTGGCGATTAGTTATATCCGAAATTTATTGAATGTTATATTACGATATTTATTTGAGTATTCCAAACGGACCGGCAAACCAGTTTCCTTTTGTGTCTGTGTTTGGAGAATATTCTTATATTATATTATTCTTAATAATGTTATTCTTAAATCAGTCTTGGGAGCCATCGTGTACTGCAGTTGCTCTGAGGCTATTTCTGGGAGCTTGTCTAAATGTCACACAATGAATTAAAGTTCTACTTATATTATAACTAGCCGCTATCATGAAGCTAGTTTATGACTACTACTGTGATAACCACGTATCAATAATAGTAGTGCTGAGTGGTGTAATCTTATATTTAATCTGACGTATTTAAAACAATCGGTTTGCATGCTTTATGTGATACGTAGTAAGTGATGTGTAAAGTGATTATGTGTGTATCCTTATTATCTCTATTTTACTTTATGATTATGTTTATTAGTAATTATTTAACCTCTTTCTTTTATGAGCTGTGAGCTGTAACAAGAATATCTTGTTGGGACAATAAATATCTTGAGTCTTTCTCGTTAACTCATTCAGCCCGACGGCCGTATTTCCCAAATTGTTGAGGCGTCATCTAATGACTATGCACCAGTTGCAGGAGATGGATCGACCATGATAATTCAAGGACAGGCGCCAATCTGATCTGGCACTACCCTTGAATTATCATGGTCGAACCCGCATCTCCTGCTGTAGTGCGTCAGGGCTGAATGGGTTAGTCAGTTCTCCCTGCAGGCTGCCCCACGTCTGCCGGCTATTCCCTGTACGGCAAGAACTGTATCAAGGCGTACACGGTGCTCAACAACTACACAGAAGCTGGGGCGGCGTGCGCTGCTGAAGGGGGACATCTGGCAAGTCTCTAGACAACACAACGGTGTATAATAGTAAGTAGTTTAACTTAGTGGTCACAACCAGATCATGCTTCTGAAATCATTGTCCATTCAGCGCTTAACCGTGTTAGCCCCCACGAGTGCTTTTCCCAAATTGTGGAAGTGTTACTGAACGACTATGTACCAACTGCAGGAGGTAGATTGATCATGATAATTCAAGGGTAGGCGCACTACTCTTGAGTTATCATGATCAATCCATCCCCTGCTGCAGAGTCCTGGGACTAAATCGGTTAAGAGCTCCGAAGCCTTCCAGGGAACACGGTGCCAGCAAGAAGCATAGATTCCCTTGAGTTTCATGCAGATTGTGTTTTGGAAATCACTGAATATTCAGTATCAAAGATCCCCAGCCGTCAAAGGAGCATAGATACAAAGTGGTTTCAGCCAGAGGAATAAATCGTCATGAGCCCCCGCGACTGTGGGGGCTCATGAGGATCTATACCTCTTGCAGTTGGCTGGTGCTCTATTTTTCTCGGCAGTCGGAACGGGTTTAAGTGGGTTTTTATTGGTGCTGTAATTCACTCATTCAAGATGTGCCGCACGCATACAAATACGCGACGGCCGCATATCCGTATGCGACACGTCTCGACAGAATTATGGAGGTAACACGACTGACGATGACTGTGATGAAGCTCTATGCCCATGCATAGAGTTCACACAGGGTTTTTTGTATGGTACGGTCTTGTCAGTGGTTTGTCTTGTGACAAATATCTCGTGTATGCGCGAGGTCACGTGCAATCATAAGGAAAGCGTTTTGCACGGAGTTTTAGGCCGCAGTTCAGTCTAACCAGAGCCGGCGGCTCAAGGATAGTTAGTACGGGCTATTCTGTCAGTGAGGACGGACGTATGTTGGATATGCTAGCCGTATTCCAAGACTCTGAAACCTAGAATTCAGGTGTGTTTTTATATGTATTATCGACAGCTACTGAGTTAAAGATAGTATGCGTTAGTAAGAGTTAATTCGGTTGTGTAGCGTTGATTTGTTGCAGTTATGTTGGTTTGGAATTCATTGAGATAACCGGGGATTTTCCTATGTAGTTATTTACCGAGATGGATAACTACGGAATGTGAGGTGTGCATGCCTAAGTCGTTATGAAGGTAGTATGTGGTTGGTTTAAGTATAGTCTTTTCCAATATATGAAATAATGTATGGCGAGAGTATCATGTTATAGTCTGTTTCAATGTAGTGACAGAGTTATGGTGTGTTGCGAAAGTAGTTCGTGTTATGAAGCACGTGTGTGTGAACGAACGTGCGAGTTATTTGTATCAGCCAGGTTACGTAAGGTACCTCATATTATCCAAGTTGTGTGTGTGTTGCAAGTGTTATGATGTCAGGACTTTGTGTACAGAGTTCTTGTGTGGAGCAGAGCTGAGCGACGTGACGCCGAGACGTCAGTCAACGAAGGCTGCCGCCAGAGGACCTATCGTGAGATCATTTCACCACTCGAGGAGTGAGCGACCGGTGACTAGACACACGGGTCATTAGAGACTGCACTACGGGAGCGAGTCAGGAAGACGTCCACGGTAGGAGAAATGGGGGAATACTCAGAAGCGTGCGACGTGACAAACTACACGCCTAGACGTGGAAGGACAGAACGTTACAGAACGATAACACCAGTGAAACAGGTTGGATTGTGAGGACAATTGCCTAGCCTGGCTTTTACGTTGTATATGTGTATGCGGTGTTGATGTGCTTGTAGTGAGAAGTGTATGGTGTAAAGAATCTTTTGAGTTTACTTTATTGTTTTGTTAAGAGTAAAAGAGCCCCGAAGAAAGAGAAATAGTGTTTGAGCTGTACCGCGTGAATGCGTCCGACTGAGTCAGTGGCGGTGCGTGCGTCTGTTGTGTTGAGTCTGTACGTGCGACTGGGGAGAGTGTGCGTGCGTTACAATGACAGACAATTCAACTTTGCCCTACGACGTCAAAAGCCATCATGTCCATTTTTGTCAAAAACAAGATTTTCAATACTCACAAACCAGATAGGAGAGGCTAGCCCTGTCAGAATTGTACAACAAACCAAGGGGAATTACTCAGCGCTGGACAGACGAACAGTTAGATCCCCTGCCCCCGCCTATCAGGCACCCAATCGCCAGCCCACAGAGAAATACGCAGATATAGAATAAGACGATCATTTGCATCTTCAAAAAAAGATGCATCAGGTCTCTTATATAACCCATGTCTTTCTCCGGAACTTAGGAAGTAGGCAGGGGAAACATACATACACAAACACGAAGGTGCATTACTATATGTGGTCGGGTAAATACCCTGAATTCCCACAGTAGATGCACAGAACATTACACAACAATGTAACGATACAAATTTGCCTCGAGTTATACTGAGATACTCACAAACCAGATAGGAGAGGCTAGCGCTGGCAGAATTGTACAACAAACCAAGGGGAATTACTCAGCGCTGGACAGATAGGCGGGGGCAGGGGATCTAACTGTTCGTCTGTCCAGCGCTGAGTAATTCCCCTTGGTTTGTTGTGTAAGATTTTCAATGTTATACATGGACAAACTTACTTTTGCATTTATGTGTGTGTGTGTGTGTGTGTGTGTGTGTGTGTGTGTGTGTGTGTGTGTGCATGCGCGCGCGTATTAATTTATGTATGTATTTATTAATTTATGTATTTATTTATGTATGTATTTATGTATGTATGTATTTATGTATGTATTTATGTATGTATTTATTTATGTATGTATGTATTTATGTATGTATGTATTTGTGTGTGTGTGTGTGTGTGTGTGTGTTTGTTTAGTTTGTGTCTGTCTGTCTGTCTCTCCGTCCGTCCGTCCTTTCGTCCGTCCTTTCGTTCGTCCTTTCGTCCGTCCTTTCGTCCGTCCTTTCGTTCGTCCTTTCGTTCGTCCTTTCGTTCGTTCTTTCATGTGTGCCAGTCCATGGGTTCGTATGAGCGACTCTTATATGTATACTGACGAGCAAAATAAATGTACTTCATTCGATTCATCGGAAACACTGCAGTGCTTCCGATGATTCGAATGATGTCGCCTTTCTTTTGCGCGTCGATATAGATAATCCAATGAGCCGGTCTGTAATTTACGGCCTTACGGTCATTTCCGTCTGCAGGCCTGTTCGGCACGCTGGGAGGGGTTGCGTGGCTAGGAGCTGACACCATGCACGACCTTAATAACCGCCGGTTTGTGTGGAGTGGCGGACCGCCGTGGCAACCGACTTGTGGGACAGCTACCAACCCGATGTGGGTGGGAACCAGAACTGCTCTTGCCACTATAATGGCATTCCATTAAATGATGCTGATTGTTTCAGCGCAAAGCCCTTCATTTGTCAGAGAGTGAGATATTCTACGGAACACTTTGCTTAACGTTGCATTCTGTAACGTGTTCTGTGCATGAAGAAGCAATATAAGCCAAGGAGATTTTATTTGTCCCAAAATATCGAGAATCTTGTCACATCACACCCTTGCAATAAAATCATTCATTCATTCGTTCGCTTATTCTCTCTCTCTCTCTCTCTCTCTCTCTCTCTCTCTCTCTCTCTCTCTCTCTCTCTCTCTCTCTCTCTCTCTCTCTCTCTCTCTCTCTCTCTCTCTCTCTCTCTCTCTCTCTCTCTCTCTCTCTCTTTCTGTGATCTCTGTGTCGCAAATAATTATCGTCCAATTTCCCTGCTCAGGGTTCGTAGGTTCCTTTTAAGTGCTTTTAAGTGCTTTCCAAATGATTTTCTCAGAAAAGGCCTTTTAAGTCCTTTTAAATGCCATTATGGTCCTTTCAGATCAGCCAGGAGTGCTTTTGCAAAGAAAATAGACCTTTTATGTGCTTTTATCGGCATATTTTCAAAATCAAAACTTGATTGACCAACGTTGAAAAACATCGTATTCGATTCCGAAGACGCAAGCAGACGAACTGGCCGCCATCTTGGCCTTACCGAAAACGTTTACCGAATCACGCGCGTTCTCGCGAGGTGCGTGATTTTATACTTCCGGTGTAATCTTGCGAGCCGAGCCGCTTTCATTCACCACGTTGATGGTTGTGAGGAAGTTTATGCAGCTGTCAAGCAGTCTGCAAGCACAGGATATGTCCTGTTGTTTGATGAGAGTCTCAACAACAACAGCAACAAAAATAAATAAGGATGATGCCAGGCTGCTGGTGGTGGAAGCAGATCGTCTCAGTTTCCAGGTGCAAGAGCATAGATCTCTCCTTGTGGATCGGTCTAACACACTGCGACTGACCTCAAAAGACAAGCTGGAGTAAGCATCTCGCTGTGAAAAGCAACTGTGCAAACCACAAGATGAGTTAAAGAAACTTGATTAGCCAGGTTCTTTAACTGGTCCTACAGCTTGCTTTCTACCGAATCAAGCTTGTCACTCTTGCAGAAAATGGAAAACTGACCTTGTGCAGAAGAAGAGTTGGGCTGTGCCTTGGACTTGGAGAGCACAGAGTTTCAGCTGTCAATGTTGTTGCTTGAAAAGAATCAAGATTGACAGCTGGAGCTCTGATATGGTTGTGAATATGTAATACAAGTTGAATTTCAGAAAGCTGAAAGTGAGCTTTGTATATCAATGCCTTCACTTCTTGTGAGCTTTGCCAAGCTTGTCCTTCCTTACAATAACCTAAAACGTTACTGACTGACCTGATGCAGAAGAAGAGCACAGAGTTACAACTGTCAATTTTGATGCTTGAAAAATGCAAAGCATCAAGATTGACACCTGGACCTCTGACCTGACTGAACTTGTTGAAATAAGAGCTCAGAGCCATGGCTGTCTATCATGGTGCTTTTCAAACACAATGCTATACAGTGGGCTCTGGGCTGGCTGATATTAAAACTCAGACTAAACATAACTGTCTTGATGTTTGAAAAGCATAACTATAGATGATTAGATCAGAGCATGGAATTTAAACGCATAAACGACGAGCTCCGCGCTCAGTATATTCGCAGGTTAGTGGTCTGTGGGCTGGCGTGTTGCCCCAAACTGTGCAGCGTTGATACTTACTACGCGGCCGCGTAGCTCTTGATGCTCACGTGTCTACAGCGAAACACAAGAAAGCTAAAAGCAGTGCCACTGGAAATACTACTCTTGATGGTGAATAAATTAATTTCAATGTATTTTTTTTAGTAAAGTTTGATCAAAGTATGTTGAAAAATCTATATATCCTTTCTTCAGTTCAAATAAAATATAATTAAAATAATAATTAAACTCCAAAGTATAAATGGAAAGACATTCAGATGTATTTTGAATAAACATTTGGATATATATTCTGTTGAATACTTTAAGTTTTAGTATACTTTTAAATCTTTGACACAAAAAATGAAAAGTGCACCCAAAAAATAAGAAAAAAGGCAATATTTTTAGGTGGTTAAACTGCTCAGTTTCTCTCTAAAATGCACCAGATTGCACAAGTTTTAAATTTAATGCAAATTTTCAAATTTTTTTTTCGGGGGAGCATGCCCCCGGATCCCCCTAGTAAAAAGGGGTTTCCCTTTTTTTTTGAGTATGTGTAATTCCATGCTCTGATCGATAGCTGGGGCTTGGTTACAGGTTGAGGGTATAGCGGTAGCTGTGTATCTTTATACTTGAAACTAAGCGCCAAGATAGAAGACAACTGAGGTTCTGAGCAGGTTAAAAATAGAGATTTCCCTTGCCAGCTACAGGTTCAGGGATCATAGCACCTGGAGTGTTTTCGCAAGAATAACTGAGTACTTAATAAATTGCTAGATTTGCTGACCAACCTGACTTTATCGAGGTCCTTTTATTCTCATGCTTGGTGCTTTTAAAGGTGCTTTTAAGGTCCTTTTGAGGCCCAATCCAACTTGCCTGGGAACCCTGCATGATATGCTTTGTCAAAGCCTCTCGAAAAAACATGTGCAAAACATCTTGATTTCCTTGAAAGTAGCAACTTGCTAAATATTCACCAGTCCGGCTTTCGGCCAAAACATTCTTGTCAGTCAGCACTGACACTCATTGTCGACAGCTGGCTAGAATCGATCAATGAGAATCTGATGTCAGGTGCAGTTTTCTTATACCTTAAAAAGGCGTTTGATCTTGTGGACCATGACATTCTTCTAAAAAGGTTGACAATATATCACAGAAGAAACTGCCATTGCATTCCTTCGATCATATATAAAAGACAGGAAACAAAAGGTATATGCTCTCAGAAAGTACTCTAAACAAGCAAATGTTAAATTTGGCCTTCTACAGGAATCATTTTGGGACCTCTTTTGTTTATAATATTTATTAATTATCTACCTTTGTATATCACTAACATTGATATTAACTGCAATCTGGCAGAAAAACGTCTGACATTAGCCAAAAACTGCAGTTCAGTCTTAGTGAGGTTTCTGATTGGTGTAGTCAGAACCATATGGTTCTTTATCCGGCAAAAACAAAGAGTTGTTTAGTCACTACGCAACAAAAACATCAACTTCAACTGCAATCATTACAACTACAATTAAACGGTAAGCCTATTGAACAATTCACCAAACTGATTTTTTTGGGAATACACGTTGATGATCAACTAAGCTGGGAGAATCACATAAATGTTGTCTTTAAAACTATTGCTAAAAACACTTACCTGTTGGGCCAACTCAAACATTTCACTGACACAAAGACCCGCAAGTTATTTTTTCATGCCCATATCGGGTCTCATATTGATTACGTATCCATGTCTGGGATGGTTGTAGTGAAGTTCACATGAACAGGTTAAATTATTCTATGTACAAGATAGCTGTAAAAATGATTGATCAATGGCCCATCCCTACTGTAAAAAAATTCAAACACTTAAACATTCTTGGCCTGCGTCAGCAACTTATCTTCAACAAATGTGTTTTCATGCACAAGATACTTAGCAAGGAAACACCACAGTACCTAACCACCAAATTTATGCCACAGGAGGAGCGCGAACGGACCTCAAGGAACAATACCCTACCCCTACCTAGAATCGACCTCTTTGAAACTAGCATGTCTTTTTCTGGACCTTTTGTGTGGAACTCACTTTCTGCACGCTTAAAGGCCATAACATCACTAGGCATCTTTAAGAAACAACTCTTTGACTACTTCATCACCCACAAATAGTATTTCCCCCTACCAGGTCTGCCCTAGGAAACCTTGGTGGGGTTGTCTACTTTTTAGTTCCTAGGGTCACCTTGTCTAACCCCTGCAAGGTGGGTTCTACTCTTTTGGGGGTTTGTATTTCTGTCTTTCTGGTCCATTCATCTGTATTTTTCTTTTGAAATTCTCCCTCCTGTCTGCGCTTCTTGCAGTTCTTTCTTCATTTAGCACAGGAACGTCCTGAGAAGGCCTTTGTCGCTTGCGGAACGTAAAGCAATCTATACTCACTCATACACACTCACAAATAGTATTTTGTAGTATCAATAATAGAAGTGTGTGCGTGTGTGTTTGTGCGTGTGTTTTAAATATTACCATTGCCATGAACGTAGTGTTTTATGGTCTTTTTGTGTACAGAATAATGCGTATGTATAAGGGTTCTTTTATATATATATATATATATATATATATATATATATATATATATATATATATATATATATATATATATATATATATATATATATATATATATATATATATATATATATATATATATATATTCTTTCTTTTTTCTCTTCTTTTTCGTATTAATTATTTTGCTTCTTTATCAGTGTCGTAGATTTAGCAACGGCAGGTTTGTAAAATGAAGATGTTTTACTCTGTCAACACTTTCACCGTTGAGAAATAAAGTTTCATCATCATCATCTCTCTGACCACACAATTGTGACTGCTAAGGTTCACAAATACCTTAATAACAGAGACCCAGTTGCTTTTTTCACATCTTATCTTACTAAAAGAAAACAAAAGGTTCTTGTTCATGGCTCATGATCCTCTCTGTACAGGGCCCACTGCTGTTTTGGTTATTTATTAATGATTTGCCTCTACATAATACCTGCGACCTTTTTGCTAAGTTCATACGACTAGTAAAGATATACAGGTAATTTCCGACAACTTGCAACAAAGTCTGAATGAAGTGTCAGCTTTGTGTAAACAATTGTATGGTTGGTCATCCAGTCAAAAACAAATCGATGGTAGTCGCCACGCACCAAAATCAGCATATAACGCCTCTATTACTTAACCTTTCACTTAAAGGTAGTCGGGTAGAACAAGCGCATCACAGATCGACAGTCGGCTAAAATGGCAAGCTCATACAGACGCTTTATGCAAAACGGAAGCAAAAAATCGTTCAATGTTATCAAAACTAAAATATGCGGAATGGGATACCCGCAAACTATTTAATAATGCTCGCATACGTCCTCGCATCGATTACACGTCAACGGTGTGGGATGGATGTAGTCGGATCCATTTAAAGAGACTCTGTTCCTTGACACAGACGGGCGGCCAAAATAATCTGCCCTGATCCACACCTAACCGAAGAAGAAAAGCTCGCCAAAGAAGGTCGTCTGCCTCTTCAAGATTATTTCAAATATAACAAAGCAATCTTTATGTTCAAAGTGTGGAAGCGCAAAACACCTGGGTACATCTCCACTTTGTTGGGTAAGTCTGAGTCAAAGTTTGGAAACATCAAAGATTTTCAGTCCCAAAACCAGGGATCGATCTATACAAAACCGGCTTATCCTTCTCGGGGACACATATCTGGAATGCACTTCCCGATCATGTAAAACCCGGCTCCTCGCTTGCCTGCTTTTAAAAAAAAGGTCTTTGCAAGTATTTGGATCACTCGTAGGGATGCCTTAACTACATGTATTATGTCTCTTTCTATGCCGGCTCCAATTTATTCCCAATTAAGCCTGTTTGCCTTTTCATTTATCATTTGAACTACTTCGGCTCCGAGCGCGCACGCGTGCGCGCGCGCGCGCGCGTGTGTGTGTGTGTGTGTGTGTGTGTGTGTGTGTGTGTGTGTGTGTGTGTGTGTGTGTGTGTGTGTGTGTGTGTGTGTGTGTGTGTGCCGCTTGTGCGCGCGCTTCTATGAGTATGTCTGTGTATGTGAACAGTGTTGTCAATTGTCTGCAGGTATTATGTTTTACTAATATGTATGATGTACATTTATAGTCTATGTATTGCTTCTTGATGTAGATAGTGTTGTAGTTAGCAACGGCAGGTTTGGAAAATGGCTGTTTCGACGACGATGTCAATGCCTTATTAACCGTTGTAAAAGAAAGTATGTCTGTCAGTGTCTGTCTGTCTGTCTGTCTGTCTGTCTCTCTCTCTCTCTCTCTCTCTCTCTCTCTCTCTCTCTCTCTCTCTCTCTCTCTCTCTCTCTCTCTCTCTCTCTCTCTCTCTCTCTCTCTCTCTCTCTCTCTCTCTTGCATGACAGTTTGGAAGAGGCATTGCTATGCCTAAAACTTTTTATCCTGAATAAAAACGTTTCATCATCATCATCATTTCTCTCTCTCTCTCTCTCTCTCTCTCTCTCTCTCTCTCTCTCTCTCTCTCTCTCTCTCTCTCTCTCTCTCTCTCTCTCTCTCTCTCTATCTTCACCGTTGTAAAATAAAGATTCATTGATTCATTGATTCTCTCTCTCTTTCCATATACAAAAGAGCTGTAAAAATGGTAGATAGACGCCCCATCCCTACCACAGACAAATTTAGACATTTAAACATTCTCGGTCTGCGTCAGCAACTTACTTTAAACAAATGCGTCTTTATGCATAAGATACTGAATAATATGACACCCCAGTATCTAATCACTAAATGTATATCTCACCAAGAACGTGAACGGACTTCAAGAAACAATACCTCACCCCTACCACAGCCAAGAATCCACCTTTTTAAAACTAGTATGTCATTCTCTGGTGTGTTTGCTTGGAATTCTATCCCTTCACATTTGAAAGCTAATACCTCACCAGGAAGTTTTAAAACAAAACGTTTTGACTACCTGATGCGTCAAACTTAGTACTTCTCTCAGGTACTGTAATATCTCCTGTACCTCATGTATTTCATACAGATGTTGTGTGTGTATGTGTGTGTGTGTGTGTGTGTGTGTGTGTGTGTGTGTGTGTGTGTGTGTGTGTGTGTGTGTGTGTGTGTGTGTGTGTGCTCGTGTTTGTTTGTGCGTGTGGGTGTATGTGTGAGCGGTGCACGCGCATGTGTGCGTGTGTGCATGTGTGTGTGATGAGTGTTAATATTTTTTCTGTATATAATGATGCTATTGGGTTTTGTATGTAAATATATATTTTTATAGTTTCTCCTTTTTATGTTGTAGATGTTAGCAACGGTAAGTTTGTAAAATGACGATTTGTTTTCTGTCAAAACTTTATACCGTTGAAAAATAAAGTTTCATCATCATCATCCCTCCCTCCCTCCCCACAGACCCTAAAGTCGCAAAATTCGTTCCACTACCAAAATCTAAAGAACGCACTGACCCCAATAACTATATACCCATTTCATTACACCGCTCAGTTCTGTCAAAGCCCATTGAAAGGCACGTACATAAACATCTGTCTGTCTACTACTTAGAATCACGAAAGCTACTTCATTACTTTCAATCCGGATTTCGCTCCGGTCATGCAGCTCTGACTAGATTCACTGACATGGCTTTCAAATATGAACAGCTCGCAACTAATGATCAATTTAGGGCCTTGTGTCAAATGCACACAATATTTGGCCAGGGAAAGTTAACGTCAAAACGGTAACAGTGTCGAACCTCGTAATTTACATTTAATGGTTTGATCAAACAACTAAAACTGCTGGGCAAAAGGTCACTTCCGGTTCTATCCATCGCCAATAGATCGACCTACTCTCTTGGCAGAAAATTTAGGCTCCACCCCTTTTATAAGCGTGCAAGCCATGGTTCACGGAAAATAGCGGGAGTGTAGACTTCTAGTATAATAAAGCGCTATTCGACTTTGATTTTAAAAAAAATATTTTTAGGATAGAATATTTTCTAAAATATAGTGTATACCAGTATAGGTGCAGTAAAAAAAATAAATAAATAAATAAATAAAATAGTCAGTTCAAACTATGCATTGGGTTTAATCAGTACAACACGTGGGGATATTGTCAGTCTATAGATTATGTAGTTCTACGACCCTTAGCATTTTATGAAATGCGCAGATCGTCTCCTTTTCGCCAATTTGTGAGTTTTCATAAACTATAAAATATGGAGCTTTGAAATATTGCACAAATACACATTTTTGGGTCCTCTTTTCAAAGGTAATATCGGTAAAGCAGTACGTCACCATCAACGGCGTCTCTTCCAACCCGGTAACGCTCTCCTGCGGAGTTCCACAGGGATCCGTCCTGGGCCCGGTCCTTTTTACACTCTACACCTCTCCTCTGTCCAACATCATCCAGTCTCACCGCATACACCACCACCTCTACGCTGACGACTCACAACTGCAAGACAATGACAAACTCGACAACACTCAGTCACTACTGACTCGCACGGCTGACTGCTACGAAGACGTGAAAAACTGGATGACAGCAAACAAACTGAAACTGAACGACGACAAAACGGAAGCCATGCTGGTAGGCACTCGCCAGAAACTCTCCCAGCTCCCTCCCTCTCTCCACCTTCAACTCGATAGCACCCCCATCTCCCTCTCTGACTCGGCCAAGAACCTCGGCGTCATCCTCGATTCCTCTCTGTCCATGACCAGCTTCGTCTCCGCCACGACCCAGGCATGCTATTTCCACCTCCGCCGCATCAGTCAGATCAGAAAATACCTCACTACCGAAGCTGCCACCAAACTTGCTGTCTCTCTCATCTTATCTCGCATCGACTATTGCAACTCTCTCCTTTCCGGTCTCCCTCACTCCACCATCTTCACTCTCCAGCGCGTCCAGAACAATGCTGCCCGCCTCGTCCTCAGAAAGAAAAAATCCGACCATATCACACCCCTGCTCAAACTCCTCCACTGGCTCCCAATCCCCCAACGCATCCAATACAAAGTTCTGTCTCTCTGCTACAAATCCCTGAACAACTGCGCTCCTGCCTATCTCTCTAACTTACTTCACCCCTACACACCTTCCCGCTCTCTCCGCTCTGCCTCCGACCCTCTCCGCCTCCACATCCCTCGCACCAAACTTAACACTTTCGGCCCCCGCTCCTTCTCCGTCTACGGTCCATCCACCTGGAACACTCTCCCACTCTCTCTCCGTCAGAAACACTCTCTCTCCTCCTTCCAGTCCGCCCTCAAAACTCACCTCTTTCAACAGTTTTAGCACTATATCACCACACTCCCCACCCCAAGCTGACCGTCGTAATGTATTTCACTGTTTGTGGTACGTGAGTCATTGTCTAAAGCGTGCGCATGCGTGCGCGAGTTGTGAGTGTGCGCTTAGAGTTATAATTATTATAAGATAAGCGCATTATAAATACCGTAATTATTATTATTATTATTATTAATTATTAATTATTAATTATTTTTTATGTGGTTACAGTCTGATTTTATGGGTGATCCTACCTACATTTGGGCATACCTAAACAAAATGTTCGTGCAGGCACTGTACACTTTTCTGTGTGCAAACCAACCACTAGCATTAAAAAATCTTAACATTTCAGTCTGTCTGAAAATATCTCTTTTCCCCCCTGAGAACTGCCCCTGCTAGTGCTAGTCTGTTTACATCATTAGGGCATCTCTCACCCCAGCCGTATGGGATCAGCGTACATGCAAAAATGCTTCACTCACAACTGAACTGACAGATCTAAAATCCAATCTAGCAGATCAAATGTAAATACACGCGATCATGTCAGTCTATGAAGAATATTGTGGAACACGGAAAAGCGGAAACTGATTTAACTCTCCATCATACTTAGTGATGTCTTGTGAATCTCTCAGCGTTCAGCTTAAATCCACTATTTCGTGCCCTGCAGTCGTTATCGAAAGGCTTTGGGAATGGACCGGAAAAAAAATGTACATCTGGATATCGATCAGGGTATCAGAAATATGACTTACACTTCCCATAGCAACAGTGCTCTCCAGGCGTCTCCTCAAAATAGGCTATAGGAACAGAAAATACAGACGCATCTAGCAACAATTCGGTTTGTTTTGCCGGAACCCGGAGTGGCATTCAGAAACACATGGATCTACTGCACGCTGATTGGTTGAGGGGCTCTAGCCTAGCGCACGAATCTGAGTGACATTTCAGGCAAAAGGTGGTTCGTTCTATTAGGGGAGATGCAGCAAAGGCTAGATCCCCAGTACCAAAAGTCTTCGAGCTGATGACGAGCCCAGTTGACCCACGTACAGCCGTACACACACACACACACACACACACACACACACACACACACACACACACACACACACACACACACACACACAAACTTCACACACACACACACACACACACGCACACACACACACACACACACACACACACACACACACACACACACACACACACACACACACACACACACAGCCTCAGAGTGGGTTACTTACCATTTTATGTGAAAATGGGTTCCCATATTTCTATTTATTCTAGGGCTCTGGAATTGATGCGAATGTTTAGAACTCACCTGATAACTAAGCTCTATAACTTAAAATAAAATAGACATTTTCTAGAAACAGAGCCACTAGATAGAGAAAAAAAATGGGTTTCTACCAATAAAGTGGGTGCCTCTCACACAAAAACTGGCATTATAGTGAAAATGGGTGTCTTCACAACAATAGGCGTCTGTAATAAGGTCAAGTTCATGGAATACTTCTTTTTACATTCATTTTCTTTGTTTGTTTTTTTCAACTTAATGTGTATGTATGCATTACATTTTTAACATTGTATGGTGCAAAATTGAATGAACACTGGCCCGTAATCTTTAGATTATGATTTTTACAGAGGAAATCTTTTAAACATTGCACGTTTTGTCCTTCTGAAGCAAAACAGTTTATCATGGCATTTATGTGAGAATCAACATAATGTATTCTGGAAATTAATGGACTTTGTTTAATGTACTCTGGAGTTTGAGACAAGCAGCAACAGAGTATTTGAATATTAACCCTTATCATTCGGAATACACCAGTGTGTGCAACAAGTGTGACTAAAATAGTCCAAGGGTAGTGCCAGAATAGCTTGGCGCCTCTAGGCGCCAAGCCATTGAGGCACCACCCTTGAACTAAAGCCATTGGTCTATGTCCTCATCTGTAAGTACTGTAATGTAACTTGCATGTATGGCAGTGTACAAATTTGAAGCTTTTAGCCTCAGTATGATGCGGGTTATAAAGTGTGGAAAAATATGAAAGATAGAAAAAGACCCAGATGAAGAAACTAACACTTAACTTATTCTACCCCAGACACACCACAGCAAAATATTGTGTCCTGCACTGCAACGCAGTCTTCAGAGGACGACTTCAAAATTTGGGGATTTCAGTCTTGGGGTAGAATAAGTTAAAATGACAAAACAGAACACTGACATTAATTAACTGACAACATAAGAAATCACTTCAAACTTCAGCCTTTATTAATCACATCAAAGGTGCATGCATATAAAAACACAGTAATTGTTTGTAAACACTTCAAATCAAACAACCAAGAGCAGTCAAACCTTTTTCTGGCAACTTTCTGATGAGTAAAACTAGTTCTTGCCTTCGGCACGTAAAGGGTTTCAGCGACTTATGTGCCTCTATTCATAAAATGGAGAGAGAAATATACTGAGTTCTAGCAAGTGCGACAATAAAGTTTAGCTGAGTTGGTATACCTCGTCCAGTGCCTAGGTTAAATGCACCAGCGGTGCTAATGTTGCTATTTTGGCACCAGACCGGTCGCTCGGACCGGTCTGGTGCACCCGATCGGTTGAGAGCGTGTGCTTTCTGCACCTGTAATGGGCAACCTCGGAGAAAGAATCACATGACCGTCGTTTGATTGCTGCAAAATAACATGAATAAAGAATAAACCCTTTCCCATTTGCAATCCGGCAATAATGCATCCATCCTTATGCTAGCACCACAAAACATTACGCGATTTGGCAGATTTGAAAAATAGCTTTTTTTAATCCTCAATGGAGGTGATTTTGCGACATCTGCGTCGTTTGCGGCAGAAAGCACGGTCATAGTTGAAGTTCGAGAAATGAGCGCACTACATGTACAATGGACTTGATTCAGTGGTGTGGGGCATGACACAAGCCTCCGCCATCTCAACACAAAACTGGCGTGTTAGGGGAGGTAAAAGGCGCGGCTAAAAGTTAAAACTGCAAACAAACCTTTTTTTCAACTGTGCTCACAATCTTCCGCGTGAACGTACGAGACCACACTACAAGTGCAGAAGCCAACCTGCGCGCACAGTTCTGGTGCACATGACCGGTCCGAGCGACTGGTCTGGTGTGAAAATAGCAACAATGGTGCCGCTGGTGCATTTAACCTAGATAGAGAGCGAGGTATACCAACTCAGCTAAGGTTTATGCTTCCTGTGACTTTTGAAACAATGCACAGTATGCAAAGTGTAATTTATAGTAACAATAAAGTTACAGACATTTCCAAAATGATCCAGGCGTACATCAGATAAAAACAAGCTATAAACACTGAAATAATAACACACTTATAATAAATCTTTATGTTGACAATGGTTTTCTTATCTTATTATTGTCTTTCGTCCCCAACCACTGTTCCGTTTGCAAAGTTTTAAATGTTATACAGTATACAAAATGATCCAGGCAGACCAACCCCATAGTAGCACTCTTATAATAAATCTTATGTTGACAATGGTTTTCTTATCTTATTATTGTCTTTCGTCCCCAACCACTGTTCCGTTTGCAAAGTTTAAATGTTATACAGTATACAAAATGATCCAGGCGGACCAACCCCATAGTAACACTCTTGTAATAAATCTTTATGTTGACAATGGTTTTCTTATCTTATTATTGTCTTTCGTCCCCAACTGCTGTTCCGTTTGCAAAGTTTTAAATGTTATACAGTAAACAAAATGATCCAGGTGGACCAACCCCATAATAACACTCTTGTAATAAATCTTTACGTTGTCAATGGTTTTCTTATCTTATTATTGTCTTTCCGCTGTTTCGTTTTTTGCAAATTCAAAGGTTATACAGTATACAAAATGATCCAGGTGTCTATCAGATAAAAACAAGCTATACACGCTGAAACCACCCAATAATAACACTCTTGTAATAAATCTGTATGAAAACGAAAATGCCACGAGTGTGTTCTCTCGGAGAATCTGAATTCATTTTTTTTGTAACTTTTTCAGTCTATTGCGGATGTAATCCTTAATGTTTGTCCAGCACCTATGCCTAAGTGCGGGCTCTTCTGCGGTTGCCTGCTGTATCTCGGCCTTTCCAAGAAGTTTGTTCACGACGAGGTGTGTCTTGAAACGAGTTTGAACAGCTTTCTCTTCAGCTTTCTCCCATGGTTTCCTTGAAAATCTAGCTTTCTTTCGAACAGGAGCTGACACAGTACTGTCATCATCAAAACTATCTAGATTGTCATCAGGCGCTGGACGTCTTTTCTCTGTCATGCTCACTGATTCCTGTGTTGTTGACTTGCTACTTGCTTCATTCACAGGTGCTGTTTCTCCCGAGAACTCTCTGCAAGTTTCTGATGTCTTCATTGTCAAAGTCAATCTCTTCATCATCGCCCAGCTCAGCTCTAATGCAGCTCTCAAAATCTGTCATCCCATTGTTAACTGACAGAAGAATCTTTGCCACTTTTGCCTTTTGAAGGATGTCTTGAGGTTGGCGATAGATATGGCGATGTATCCGAATATTATGACCAATATTCTAGTGCATGTTCCTTTAGAACATCATGGCCTCTGTAAGACCTCTGACCAGAAGGTGTGGCAAAGATGTACTGGGAACCAGCGAGAGCTGGCACTGATTGCCTCATTTGAAGGATTCTGTCCACAGTTGTCATCATCTTCTTCATCACCGAAATGGGAACACTCCTATTAAACTTGCCTCTGATTTCCACTCGCTGAAAATGGTTCACCATTTTCTTCTCAACCTCTGTGAGACCTTTCAAGATATCTTGATTGGTGATCAATCCAATCTTAGCATTCTGGAAGTCTGATACTTTCATTCTCTAAACTTCTCTCTCTCGTTTTCAGTTGAAAAGTGATACAGCGCAAATAGTTGCTTTAACCACTGTCAGATAATCTTCCGAAACCATCCTTGTCTCAAGAAGTATTTGTACCTTCGTAACATCTTCAATATGATGGGATCAGCTTGGGTTTGTTCATGGTCATTTTCCCGACTGACTGGGCTGCTGTAGCTGACACACAATCATACCAGTCCCCGGTGAAGACAGAGTCAAACCGCTGCGCCTCAGAGAGCTCCTGTCGCCACCTGTCATCTGAACCATGCCCAAGCTGTTTGGATGCCTGTGACTGTTTGATCTGTGAACATTTTTTCAAGGCATGGCCTATGCGCATTGCAAGATTGCCTTTCTTGAACTGATGTGTGTCCTCATCAAATTCTGCTAGCTCTTTTACAGCCAGTACAACATGATCAAAGCTAGCTGAACTGATCACAGCATTTAAACTTGCAATTTTCATTTCTGACCTCACTCTGAAAATCTTTAATAGTCTCCCTAACTCCCGCACCCTGGAGCTGATTTATCCATCCGTGTGTTCTTCAATGTCCCTGCGGTCAAATAATCTCTTTCCATACTCAAGAAGCAAGAGGTCAGTTCTGATGAGATGGCTTATCTCATCTTCTCTCTGGCACCTTATGATAGAAGGAAAAGTCAACGTCTAAGGGTATTGGAAGCATTAGCCTCCAACGTCGTGCCGCCTCACCTCTCTTAGCGAACTAAAACCCTCCAGGTTTCTGACAGCAACGTTTTGAGTGTCCAGAGATCAGCTTTTTTTGATAGAGCCCTTTGCAATGGCTACAGGCGAGAAGGTCGTCTACCTTACTAGTTTTGGTGCGATACTTCGGAATCAAACATCTTGATTTCTTTTCAAGAATGGCAACGTTATGCATGTCATCACCCTCATCTTGTAGTCTGATCCATGCTTGACATCTTTGCTTTGTCCCTTTTTTCATCAACAAAATTTTAGCAACGTCTGCCTCATCTGCATGGACATCTTGTGTGTGCTCATTTTCAAGACAAGCTTGCTACACAATTTGCATGCATGTTTCTTGTCCCATTTGTACTTTCCTTCCCTCTCTGCAACACGTGCACACCTGTTTTTTTCTGTAAGCGCTCTTTCCCCACCCCCAACGTCATGTTCATTCTGCCTATCCACATTCTCATTGCCACCCCCTAATTCACCCTCTAACGCACACTGTGCCTTGCTGGTACTTGCTTCACTGACACCTGCCCACCCTGAACCTGCCACTTTGAAATCTAACATAGTCAATACAATACTGTCTGTGTCAGAGATCCCAGAGATTGATGAATCCTGTGAGCTCGAGCCAGGAACAAAGTCCTCGTCATCACTGTCCTTGTATTGCGATGCGCTTGCACTCTCAGGTCCAGCCCAGGCTCCATTTGCCAACTGGAAAAAGAAAAATAAAGCTGCATTAGGACAGAAACAGCCCAATTTTGGTTTAAGGGGCCTTGCACAAGAATAAAAAGAGTAATCCCGTGTATGACCGATTTACATATGTGTGACCATGGTGACGAGGGCTGGCTTCTGCAGCAGCAAAATCCATGTTTTCTGAAAATGTAAGCAGTTTTCACACATCTGTCAACCCCCACGTGACCCTTTGAGACTGGTCACTCAAAATGGTATGTTTACAAAGGTCTTGCCACAAAGTATCCTTGGGCCAAGCTTGAAGAATGTGGCTTGAATAGTCTCTGAGAAAATGCCACCGTTAAAGTTTACCATGGACGAGGGACAGACGACCATTGGCCAAGAACATAAACTCACTTTTGCTTCGCATGCGAGCCAATAAAATGAAGATGATCTCCAGCAGAGGCTTGGCTATCCTGCTGCAGCTGACTAATTTTGCCATGGGCCTTGGTCGTGTGCCAGGAAGGGGCGTGCTTGTCCACTTCCATAGATCCCGATGGGTTTAGACATCCTGCTGCCATCTGGCGCTGGGTGTGTGCAGAACGTCCTGAGTGTGGCCAAAACAGTACTGCAAACATGTCAAATGCAACCATGTAAACTTGACATTTTGGATCAGATATCATACATAATTACTACAGTACCCCCAGCCCCCTATGAACAATAACTGGTAATACAGTAAAAAGCAACACTTCAGTTGCACAATCCGAAAAACCTGTTCGTGGAAGTCTGTTCTTCGAATCACGAGGCAGTTTTGCCTACGAGGATTGAAATACACACTGAAATCTGGCACCATATTGGTTTTGTCATAGTGCATGTGTCAAGTTACTTTTTGATCACAATCACACATTTCAGAAAAAAAGCAACAAAATCGCGTGACAGATTGACCTTGTAATGGTGTTATTGAACCAATTCATTTCATTGAAGAAGAAAGCTATTGTTAAAATCGTGGGGTTCTATTATCTTTTACTACAAGACTGAGCAGCAGACGACCGACCGTAGCCGGAAGACGTCTCAGTTTTCTCGGTGAAGCGGGTCAGTATCGGCTGACTGTGCAATTGTATCGGTTTGGGAGCATCTCGGTTAAATAACTGTGCTGAATAAGTTCACTTGGGCGTGCTCTTAAATAAAGAAATATTGCATAAAATTGTACCTTTGCAAACGGAACAGTGGAGGCGGGACGAAAGACAATAGGAAGGGGAAACAACTCAGTTCTTGTCAAAGCGCAGCCGACCAATCAGGTATCAAGTTGATCTATAGAGACCCTCGCTTCCGTGCCAACACACAGGCCCAGTTCGTTGCAAACACACATCATCATGTAAACCCCTGAATACGGGGACATCCTATTTTGATATTTTTTTCTGACTTTTGAATGAAAGATAATGCAGAAACAACCCTCAGAAAAAATTGGGTGCTTGACTTGGTCACCCAGAATTTTACACACACCCATTTTCCATAAGGATGGTAAAGAAAGTCACCCATTTTAGGGGTTTTGTGCACACACACACACACACACACACACACACACACACACACACACACACACACACACACACACACACACACACACACAGGGAGACGCAACCATCAGAGTGGGTTACCTAGCATTTCATGTGAAAATGGGTTCCCATATTTCTATTTATTCTAAGGCTCTGGAATTGATGCGAATGTTTAGAACTCACATTATAACTAAGCTCTATAACTTAAAATAAAATAGACATTTTCTAGAAACAGAGCCACTAGATGCCGAAAAAATGGGTTTCTGCCAATAAAGTGGGTGGGTGTCTCTCTTACACAAATGAAACTGGCATTACAGTCAAAATGGGTGTCTTCACAACAGTAGGCGTCTGTAATAAGGTCAAGTTCATGGAATACTTCTTTTTCACATTAATTTTTTTTTCCCAACTTAAATGTGTATGTGTGCTTTAACATTCTTTACATAGTATGGTGCAAAATTCAATAAACACTGGCCCGAAACCTTTCGATTATGATTTTTACAGAGGAAATCGTTTAAACATTGCTGCGTTTTGTCCTTTTGAAGCAAAACAGTTTATCATGGCATTGATGTGAGAATCAACATAATGTATTCTGGAAATTAAAGGACCTTTTTTGTGCGTTTTGGGGTACTCTGGAGTTTCAGACAAACAGCAACAGAGCATTTTGAATATTAACCCTTATCATTCGGAATACACCAGTGTGTGCAACTAGTGTAACTGAAATAGTCCAAGGGTTAGTGCCAGAATAGCTTGGTGCCTCTAGGCGCCAAGCTATTGTGGCACCACCCTTGAACTAAAGCCATTGGTCTATGTCCTCATCTGTAAGTACTGTAATGTAGCTTGCATAGAATTATGGCAGTGAACAGATTTGAAGCTATTTAGCCTCAGTATGACTATGATGCGGGTCAAAAAGTGTGGAAAAATATCAAAGATAGAAAAAGACCCAGACGAAGAAACGAACACTTAACTTATTCTACCCCAGCAAAATTTAAGATCCACCACGATAGTTCAAGGGTGATGCCAGAATAGCTTGGCGCCTATGGGCACCAAGCTATTCTAGCATCACCCTTGAACTATCGTGGTGGATCTGTGTCCTGCACTGCAACGCAGTCTTCTGAAGACGACTTCAACATTTGGGCTTAACTTATTCTACCCCAGACACACCACAGCAAAATAAAGATCCACCATGATAGTTCAAGGGTGATGCCAGAATAGCTTGGTGCCTATGGGCGCCAAGCTATTCTGGCATCACCCTTGAACCATCATGGTGGATCCGTGTCCTGCACTGCAACGCAGTCTTCTCAAGACGACTTCAACATTGGGCTCAACTTATTCTACCCCAGACACACCACAGCAAAATAAAGATCCACCATGATAGTTCAAGGGTGATGCCAGAATAGCTTGGCGCCTATGGGCGCCAAGCTATTCTGGCATCACCCTTGAACTATCATGGTGGATCTGTGTCCTGCACTGCAACGCAGTCTTCTGAAGACGACGTCAACATTTGGGGATTCCGATCTTGGGGTAGAACGAGTTAAAATGACAGAACAGAACACCGACATTAATTAACTAACTGACAACATAAGAAATCACTTGAAACTTCAGCCTTTATTTAACGTCTTTCGTCTCCAACAAACAACCAGCCATTCTTTCATTTGCAAAATGGTATGGCAGTACAACCAACCATTCTTCAGAGCATGGAATTACTCGTACTAAAAAAAAGAGGAAAACCCCTTTTCACTAGGGGGGTCCGGGGGCATGCCCCCCCCCCCCCCCCCCCCCCGGAAAATTTTTTGAAAATTTACATTAAAATTTGTGCAATCTGGTGCATTTTAGAGAGAAACTGAGCAGTTTAACCACCTAAAAATCTTGCTTTTTTTTTCTTATTTTTGGGGTGCACTTTTTATTTTTTGTGTCAAAGGTTTAAAAGTTATACTAAAACAAAGTATTCAACAGAATATTTATATCCAAATGCTTATTCAAAATACATCTGAATGTCTTTCCATTTTTTTTTAAATTTGAGTTTAATTATATAATATATATACTTTCTTTAATAATCTCTGCTTAATCAGCTGTAAGTATGGATTCCTTTTATCTCTTATTTAATACTATGTACCATGGTCACTGAGCTGGAGAAAGGTTATATAGATTTTTCAACATAATTTCATCAAACTTTACTGGGAAAAAAATACATTGTAATAAATTTATTCACCATCATGAGTAATATTTCCAATGGCACTGCTTTTAGCTTTCTTGTGTTTCGCTGTAGACACGTGAGCATCAAGTGCTACGCGGCCGCGTAGTTAATATCAACTCTGCGCAGTTCGCGGCAATACGCCTGCCCACAGGCCCGGCTAACTTGCGAATACACTGAGCGCGGAGCTCGTCGTTTACGCTTTTCTCGAGCCAAGTCCATCTCCAAATATTCTTGGCTCCAGAATCGTCTGACGTCTATTCTGTCTCCGCGTTTAAGTATTTTCTCTTCGCCGTATTTTGACCAGACTACGACTCCACTGAAGACCGGAAGTGACCTGTGCGAGCTAAAGCTAACGCCTCGCTCAATTTTCAATACGCGATTTGGGGATATCCGCCACATAAAGATCACGAAACACGGTATTGGAATAGTGACTTTACGATTTTGTTTTCGGCGGAATGGCAGCTTCATTTAAGCGGAAATCCGCCAAAAAGAGGAAAATTCCATGCTCTGATTCTTTCATTTGCAGAGTTTTTAAAATGGCATGCAGTATATTACAAAATGATCCCCCCCCCCCCCCAATAACACTCTTGTAATCAATTTTTACATTGTCAATGGTTTTCTTATCTTATTATATTGTCTTTTGTCCCCAGCCGGCTGTTTCGTTTTGCAAATCCAAAGGTTATACAGTATACAAAATGTGACCCTTTCTCACGAAACCAGTCTTAACTCGCAGCGAGCCAATCAGCACTACACGCAATAATATGTGGTGGGGGGGTCAATCTGGGGCATTTTCACTTTTTGGGAGAAATGTATTCTACATACACCAAAGTATCGTATGGTTAAAATCTTTATCATGAAAAATGCCATTAAATAGGTAAAAAATGATTTTAAAAGTCTGCCCTTGGCCCCAATTATGCTGCACACAGAAACTTCACAGGCTGTTTTCTCAAAATGGCCGCCGGAGGCTTTAACAACTTTAAACACTTAAGAACAGCTTTTACAATTTTTGCACTACAGCATACAGTCATATATCACAGTAATCAGCAAACACTGTAGTTTTCATAAATGCATATATGTCAAAACATGCAAAATGCGAGTTCTTAAGACTGATTTTGTGAGAGAGAGGGTCACAAATGATCCAGGCGTCCATCAGATTAAAAAAAAAAAAAAAAAAAAAAAAAAAAAAAAAAAAAGCAGGCTATACATGCTGAAACCACCCCAATAATAACACTGATGTAATAAATCTGTATGAAATCGAAAATGCTGCGAGTGGCGGCTCAATTCATTTCTTTTGTAACTTTTTCAGTCTGTTGCGGACGTAATCCTTAATGTTTGTCCAGCGCCTATGTCTAAGTGCAGGTTCCAGCGCCATTGCATACTGTATCTCGGCCTTTCCAGGAAGTTTGTTCATGACGAGGTGTGTCTTGAAACGAGTTTGAACAGCTTTCTCTTCAGCTTCTCCCCATGGTTTTCTTGTAAATCTAGCTTTCTTTCGAACAGGAGCCGACGCAGTACTGTCATCATCAAAACTATCTAGATTGTCATCAGGCTCTGGACGTCTTTTCTCCGTCATGCTCATCGATTCCTGTGTTGCTGACTTGCTACTTGCTTCATTCACAGGTGCTGTTCCCCCCGAGACCTCTCTGCCAGTTTCTGATGCGTCTTCATTGTCAAAGTCAATCTCTTCATCATCGCCCAGCTCAGCTCTAATGCAACTCTCAAAATCTGTCATCCCATTGTTAACTGACAGAAGAATCTTTACCACTTTTGCCTTTTGAAGGACGTCTTGAGGTTGGCGGTAGATATGGCGATGTATCCGAATATCATGGCCAAGGAAATCTGCCAGCTGATCCTGGTCTAACTCCGAGATGGCCATTGACTGAGCCAAAGTTGCAACCTGTTTCCGCAACTGAGTAAATGTGAACATGGCTGGGTATGACACCCCTGCTTCTAGGGCATGGGCCTTCAGAACATCATGGCCTCTGTAAGGCCTCTGACCAGAAGGTGTGGCAAAGATGTACTGGGAATCAGCGAGAGCTGGCACCGATTGCCTCATTTGAAGGATTCTGTCCACAGTTGTCATCATCTTCTTCGTCAGCAAAACGGGAACACTCCTATTAAACTTGCCTCTGATTTCCACTCGCTGAAAATGATTCACCATTTTCTTCTCAACCTCTGTGAGACCTTTCAAGATATCTTGATTGGTGATCGATCCAATCTTAGCATTCTGGAAGTCTGACACCTTCATTCTCTGAACTTCTCCCCCTCGTTTTCGGTTGAAAAGTGATACAGCACAAAGAGTTGCTTTAACCACTGTCGGATAATCTTCCGAAACCATCCTTGTCTCAAGAAGCTGTTGGACCTTCCTCACATCTTCACATGATGGGATCAGCTTGGGTTTGTTCATGGTCATTTTCCCGACCGACTGGGCTGCTGTAGCGGACACACAATCATACCAGTCCCCGTCGAAGACGGAGTCAAACCGCTGCGCCTCAGAGAGCTCCTGTCGCCACCTGTCGTCTGAACCCTGTCCAAGCTGTTTGGATGCCTGTGACTGTTTGATCTGTGAACACTTTTTCAAAGCATGGCCTATGCGCATTGCGAGATTGCCTTTTTTGAACTGATGTGTGTCCTCATCAAAATCTGCTAGCTCTTTTACAGCCAGGACAACATGATCAAAGCTAGCTGAATTGATCACAGCATTTAAACTTGCGATTTTCATTTCTGACCTCACTCTGATAATCTTCAACAGTCTCCCTAACTCCCGCATCCTGGAGCTGATTTGTCCAGCCGTGTGTTCTTCAATGTCCCTGCGGTCAAATAATCTCTTTCCATACTCAAGAAGCAAGGGGTCAGTTCTGATGAGACGGCTTATCTCATCATCTCTCTGGGTAGCCAAGACCTTGTGGTAGAAGGAAAATTCAACGTCTAAGGGTATTGGAAGCATGAGCCGACCACGGCGAGCGGCGTCCCCTCGCCGAGTGATCTGAAACCCTCCTGGCTTCTGACAGCAACGTTTTGAGTGTACAGAGATCAGCTTTTTTTGATAGAGCCCTTTGCAATGGCTACAGGCGAGAAGGTCGTCTGCCTTACTAGTTTTGGTGCGATACTTAGGAATCAAACATCCGGATTTGTTTTCAAGAACAGCAACGTTATGCATGTAATCACCCTCATCTTGTAGTCTGATCCATGCTCGACGTCTCTGCTTGGTCCCTTTTTTCATCGACAAAATTTTAGCAAAGTCAGCCTCATCTGCATGGACATCTTGTAAGTGCGTGCTCATTTTCAAGACAAGCTTGCCACACAATTTGCATGCATGTTTCTTGTCCCATTTGTACTTTCCTTTCCCTCTCTGCGACACGTGCACACCCGTTTCTTCTGTAAGTGCTCTTTCCCCACTCTTTCCAGCATCATGTTCCTCCTGCCTATCCACATTCTCATTGCCACCCCCTAACGCACACTGCACCTTGCTGGTACTAGCGTCACCAACACCTGGCCACCCCAAACCTGCCACTTTGATGAAATCTAACATAGTCGATACAATACTGTCTATGTCCGAGATCCCAGCAATTGATGCTGACACACCCTCTGAATCCGGTGAGCTCGAGCCAGGAACAAACTCCTCGTCATCACTGCCCTCGTATTGCGATGCGCTGGCACTGCTCTCAGTCTCGGGTCCATCCCAGGCGCCATTTGCCAACTGGAGAAAGAAAGAAAGAAAGATTAAAACCAAAGCTGCCTTAGAAACAGAAACAGCCCAATTTTGGTTTAAAGGGGCCTTGCACAAGAATAAAAAGAGTAATCCCGTGTATGACCGATTTACATATGTGTGACCTCGGTGACGAGGGCTGGCTTCTGCAGCAGTCAAAATCCACGTTTTCTGAAAATGCAAGCAGTTTTCACACATTTGTCAACCCTGCGTGACCCTTTAAGAGAGGTCACTCAAATTGGCATGTTTAAAAAGGTCTTGCCACAAAGTATCCTTGGGCCAAGCTTGAAGAATGTGGCTTGAATAGTCTCCGAGAAAATGCCACCGTTAACTCATTCTACCCCCAGACACACCACAGCAGGATAACAGGGGTGGGATTCTAGTAAGAAAGAAAACGCGGAAAATCAAACGACATTGGTGGGGGGTGGGTGGGTGGGTGGGGTGGGGTGGGGTGGGGGGGGGGGTGTGGGGGGGGGGTGGTGGGGTGGGGGGGGGGGTGGTTTCATGTCCTTCATTTTCAGCGGCCGAAAAATCAAACGACAGGGGGAGGGGGGGGGGGGATAGGCACGCGTGTCCACCGTTCGCCAAAGTATCCAAAAACCGACACGGGGAGCGAGACCAAACACACCCGAAAATGGACTTTGTTATGACACTCCTGATCTGCAGTATAAAAATGGAATGTGCGTACCAGTTTATGTTCAGATGCACACTAAACGGCACTCTGTCTTGGACAATATCCTTTTTCACCGCCATTTTCCACTGCGACCTAAAGCTACCGGAAGTGTCGGGCGATAGTGAACCAAACTGCATACAAATCCAACCCATTTGAGATTTTTTTGCCATTTAAGAAGATTTTTTTTTTTTTTTCCTCGTCTTTTTTGTTGTTATTAGACGCGGAAAATAAATATGCTTCAGCGGAATTGTGAAAGAATTTCCACGGAAATCCGCGGAAACGCGGAAGAATCCCACCCTGGGATAAGGATCGACCATGATAGTTCAAAGGTGATGCCAGAACAGCTTGGCGCCTACGCGGGCGCCAAGCTATTCTGGCACCACCCTTGAACTATCATGGTCGATCTGTGTCCTGCGCTGCAATGCGGTCTTGAGAGGACAGGGGCAAAATTTAAGGATTTTGGTGTTGGGGTAGAATGAGTTAAAGTTTACCATGGACAACGGACGGACGACCAGTGGCGCAGAACATAAACTCACTTTTGCTTCGCACGCACGCCAGCCAATAAAATGAAGATGATCATAGAATCACTTTACTTACCAGTTTGTAATTGGGGGCATTCCGCTGCCGTCCATGCACCCTCCTACCAGACGCACCCTCTGTGGCAGAGGCTGGGGGGCCATGATTCTGCAGCATAGATCCTGATGGGTTTGGACATCCTGCTGCCATCCGGCGCTGGGTGTGTGCCAGAAAGTCCTGAGCCGGTGTGACCAAAATGGTGTTGCTGAGAACATGTCCAATACAACCATGTAAACCAACTGACATTTTGAATCAGATTGATTGTACATTGCTTAACGTCCCGACAGCCACTAGGCTTTCTCAGGACGTGCCTGCACTGCTTGTGAAAAAAAAACCCACCTAAACAGAACATTGCCATGTATGTCGCCTGCCGGTCAAATACGTTAACTCATTCTACCCCAACACCAAAATCCTTAAATTTTGCCCCTGTCCTCTCAAGACTGCATTGCAGTGCAGGGCACAGATCGACCATGATAGTTCAAGGGAGATGCCAGAATAGCTTGGCGCCCGTAGGCGCCAAGCTATTCTGGCATCACCCTTGAACTATCATGGTGGATCCTTATCCTGCCGTGGTGTGTCTGGGGTAGAATGAGTTAAATAAACCTAACACATGGGGCCAAGACATAAAGCTAAGACCATTTAGCAACACACATCCAATATCAAGAGCTACAGGCAGTGCAGACAGTAGGGAGAGTTTTAAAAAGGCAAATTTATACAGGTGAATGGACAAAGGGTAGACAGAAACACATGCATGCCCCAGAATTGAGAGAAAAACCCACCCTGTGGGGCTGACCAGGGTGACCCTGAGAACTAAAAACTGGCAATACAGTAAAAAGCGATACTTCAGTTGCACATTCCTAAACGAGACCTGTTTGTGGACGTTCGTTCTTCGAATCGCGAGGCAGTTTTGCGAACGAGGATTGAAATCTGGCGCCATTTTTGTTTTTTTTAAAAAAAAAAAGTCAACTGATAGTTACTGTGCATGCATGTGGCAAGTTAACACGTCAGAAAAAAAAAAAAAGAAAGAAGAAACAAAATCGCGTGGCAGATTGACCTTGTAATGGGGTTATTGAACGAATTCCTTTCATTGAAGAAGAAAGCTTTTGTTAAAATCGTGGGGTTCTATTATCATTTACTACAAGACTCAACGGTCAGGCCCGGCCGGTGCGGCCGAAGACACGTTTGAAAGCAGACGCCTTATTTTTCTGGGCCAAACGGGTACGGGGATTGGAGGCATCTCTCAGTTAAATAACTGCACTGAACAAGTACATTTGGGCGTGCTCTTAACTAAGAAATATTGCATAAAATACCTCTGCAAATGCGAGAGAATGACCGGTGCGTCCGTTGGAGACGAAAGACGTTTAAGCAAGGGAAGGAACTCCGTTCATCGGTGTTGGACCAATCAAATTGATCTGAAAACACTCCGGCCGCTTCCGTGTCCACACACAGGCCCAGGGCATCCCTGAAACACAACGATGAAGTAAATCTGTTAAAATGGGCACATCGTATTTTGATATTTTTTTCTGAATTTTGAATGAAAGATAATACAGAAACAACCCTCAGAAAAAATGGGTTTCTGATCTGGCCACCCAAAATTTTACACCGACCCAGATTGCATAAGGATGGTAAAGAAAGTAACCCAGTTCAGTCATTTGGTGTACGCACACACACACACACACACACACACACACATACACACACACTGACACACACACACAGGTAAATGTGTGTGTGTGTGTGTGGGGGGGGGTCCAAGGGTTCGCCCCCCCCCCCCCCCCACCGCCCCAAACCGAATATTCTTTGAAACGCTATAACAAAGTCTCTTTATGGAGAGTTTGGACAGCCCCCCCCCCCCCCCCGCTCCCCCCTTTCCCTGTCCCGTGTATATTTTGACGAGCAATGGAGTCCCGCACACGTGCCCCCACCCCACTGTCCCTCCCTTGTTTGATATTTCGGCGACTGGTGAAAGTTCAGTTACGCCAATGGAAATAATGTTAAGCGTCGGGGAGGCCTTTTGTGCCCCAGGTTGAAGGTCCCAAACCAAAGTTGGACCCCCCCCCCCCCTTGAGGTAACTGTTCCACCCCTGGTGTGTGTGTGTGTGTGTGTGTGTGTGTGTGTGTGGTGTGTGTGAGTGTGTGTGCGTGTGTGTGTGTGTGTGTGTGTGTGTGTGTGTGTGTGTGTGTGTGTGTGTGTGTGTGTGTGTGTTTCAAATGCTCAAATAGCGCACACAGGTGTTTTTATGGGGAAAATGTTAACAATCTACGATACCGTACACACTGAATCAGTATCAAAGAGCGACATAGTTTAAGGCGCTAATGACTAAGACCGTCACAAGCGTTGTCTCATGCATATGGCTGTTTGGGCTTACAACTATACTGTCAGTTTTCACCGACAGCGTCTCAAGTGTGTGATTAGTTCTTTTTGTGTCTGACTAGTAGGCTAGGATTGTGCTGTCTATTAGGATGTTATACCCTGCTATGATCTGCCATTCTCTTATATTTTTATTAGGACCATATAAAGCTCAGTTCAGTCATTACTGACATAGACTGGAAGTAAAATTCGGTAAACATCTAGGCAAGGTGGGCATTTTATGTGTTGCCCCTCATGATCATAATAGAAAAGACACATCCCTAAACAGGTGATTGTTTCGATTCCACATGCCCAATATTTTATTCGCAAACCCTTACATCGAACACCCATTCTTTCACTCATTGGCGACGCGCTGTATACGGATACGCGGCGATTCGCCCCGCATCCGTATACTGCACTTCTCCAATGCCGAGTTATCAGCACGCCTCACCGACAGACACACGCGTACGCACTCACGCACCGTGGCACTCACACACACACACACATACACACACACACACACACACACACACACACACCGGCACACACACACACACACACACCAGGGGCGGATCTGGGGGTAGTTGTGTGTGTGTGTGTGTGGGGGGGGGGGGGGTTCCAGGGTCTCTGGATCCTCCCTCCACCGCCCCTCCCCCCCCCCACCCACATTTCTGTGAAATGATATAACAAAGTCCCTTTTGCTTGAACCCCCCCCCCCCCCCTTCCGCCGTTTGATATTTTGGCGAATAGTGAGAGTCTTAACATGAACGCGTCTTCCACCACCACCATCCCCCCCCCCCACTTTCCCCCTTCCCCTCCCCCCTTTTCGATTTTTCGGTGCTTGGAAGCAAGGTCTAGCGTCGGGGAGGCCTTATGTGTCAGGTTGAAGGTCCCAAACAAAAACTTGTACCCCTTCACCACCCCCCCTCCTGCACACACACACACACACACACACACACACACACACACACACACACACACACACACACACACACACACGCACACACAAATGATCCCGACATTAGAACTGCTATTGTATTGGAACTGGTATTAGAATCCCCTCATTCATCCGCCGGTTTGTCACTGACGAAAGGGAGATAGATGTTTTATGCAGCTCGTATTACAGGCCCCCTACTGGTCTATACGCTTATTGTTTCATTTTATTCCGATTTGGGAAGCACAACTGTCGTCAGACATATTAGAAACATACTGTAAGCTCTCTCTCTCTCTCTCTCTCTCTCTCTCTCTCTCTCTCTCTCTCTCTCTCTCTCTCTCTCTCTCTCTCTCTCTCTCTCTCTCTCTCTCTCTCTCTCTCTCTCTCTCTCATCCATCATGGGTCGGTCTTCACCAATTGGTAACATCACCCACCAGAATTACGCCATCATCAGCCACTATTATAGACCATATTTATACCAACAAACCTCAAGCAGTTAGCAACACTCAAGTAAATAGTCTTAGTGTAAGTGACCACTATCCGGTTAGCTGCACATGGCTGTCAAAACTTCCAAAGCTAAAAAAGCAAGTCCACACTTGCATAACTTACAGATCGTTTAAAATCTTTAATGAAAGTGTTTTCTTGGCTGATTTAGCCACAGCGCGATTCATCGACGTGTATAACGATAGTGACCCAAATAAAGCATTAGATACCTGGTACCGGATTTTTCTTGGTGTGCTGAACAAACACGCGCCTCTGAGACACAAAAGAGTGAAATACGCTACCGTTCCACCATGGCTGACTGCGGATATAATCGAGGCAATGGAAATTAGAGACCAGCTGAGAAGCGAGAAGCGGTTTACTGAATACAAAACACAGCGTAATCGTGTTAAATATATGGTTTTAAATGCAAAGAGATCTCTTTTCGATAAAGTAGTTAAGCAAAGCAAAGACTCATCTACTGTATGGCGTGCCATTAATTTAGTAACTAGAGGTACAACTAAAAATAGTGCGCCTCTATCACCCCACCTCACTGCAAATAGGTTTAATGACCACTTTACCTCTATAGCCGAATCGTTAATCCCACCAGGAACTAACTCATGTGAGTATGTTTGTCCAAACGTGCTAGTACACCACTGTAACCGGGAAAATACGGACAAAGAACCATTCACGATACCGCCTATAGCAGTCCACGAAGTGGGTAAATTAATTTCCTCGATGGAAAATAAAAAGTCATCCGGGCCTGATGAGATCAGCTCAAAAATACTCAAGATATCTCTTCCATATATCGTCGAAAGTATTACATATATTTACAATCTCTGTATAAACCAAAACTCTTTTCCGGACGCATTTAAAGACGCGAAAGTGATCCCCCTACCAAAATCAAAAGATCTGAGTGAAATCAACAACTTTCGCCCCATATCACTATTACCTGTTTTGTCGAAGCCTTTAGAGCGGCACATCCATAAGCATCTATCTGAATACTTAGAAAACCAAAATCTCATCCATTCACTGCAGTCAGGCTTCAGACCAAACCATTCCTGTCACACTGCCTTGATAAGGATGGCAGATACCTGGTTATCATCTATTAATGATTCCAAACTAACAGGTGTAGTTTTCTTAGACTTCCGGAAAGCCTTTGACATGGTGAACCATGACATACTTATAAAGAAAATATCCTTATATACTAAAAGCGCAGCCGTGTTTTTCAAATCCTACCTAGAAAACAGAAGACAAAAAGTTCTCCTTAATGGTACATATTCTAGTCACTGCAAAGTAAAGCATGGCGTGCCCCAGGGCTCTATTTTAGGCCCTCTTTTATTCTGTTTGTTCATTAACGACCTTCCACTCACAATTAGTGATGATAGTGTTGCATGCGATATGTTCGCTGATGATGCTGCGATACACACTCCCGATAAGGATTTGTCAGTAATTGACACGCGCCTACAAAACACATTACAGGACATTAACAGCTGGTGCAGTAACAATTCCATGATCTTAAACCCAGCAAAGACTGAATGTATGGTTGTAAGTACCCGCCAAAAGCACCAGCTCGGCACTCTCTCACTCAGCTTGTGCCTTCAAGGCAAATCTATCAGCCAGGTAACGGAACATCGTCTTCTCGGCGTTACTGTAGATAACCAGTTTAAATGGCAATGCCATCTTAGTAATATATGTAAAACAATATCAAAGAAACTGTTTATTTTATCCAAGTTAAAACATATCGCTAATGTAGAAACACGAAAACTGTTCTTCAACGCCCACATCAGGTCACATATAGATTATGCTTCTACGGTGTGGGATGGCGCAAGCGAGGTCCAGTTAAAGAGACTAAACTCTCTTCATCGTAGAGCCGCGAAGCTTATCCTTTCAGACCCTAACTCAACAACGGATAATAAACTGAAAACCTTAGAAATTCTCCCCTTGAAAAAACATTTATTATACAATAAGGGAATAACGATGTTCAAAGTATTGAATAACAGACTCCCCGAGTATATAAAAAAAATGTTTTTCCTCCCGGCATCAACATACTCCAGTTCAAGGCAGTCCATTACTGTGCCACGACCTAGAATCGATCTCTATAAGACAAGTTTAGCGTTCTCAGGTGCTAGCATGTGGAACACATTGCCCAAACATGTTACAACATCAACAACGCAAACCGCTCTCTTCAAGTACCTCACCTCAGCATCGTAAGATTTTCACAGCAACTTGCACTTGCAGTGTACGATTTTCCCCTTTCTAACTCTTCAATTCAGTTATATCTTCAGTTAATACAAGATGCTAATGCTGCATGTATTGTGTGTGTGTGTGTGTGTGTGTGTGTGTGTGTGTGTGTGTGTGTGTGTGTGTGTGTGTGTGTGTGTGTGTGTGTTTTGTGCTTGTGCTTGTGTTTATGAATGTATGTATGAAGATTTATACCTTTATAATTGTGTGTATGTGTGAGATTTGTTATGTTTATTTTCACCTTTTCAATGATTTCTTTTTTTTAAAACTTTATATTTAAATTTTTATTAGTTATATATTTAGTTTTTCCCAATTTAATGATAGTATTTTTTGTGATTTGTGCATTATATGTAAAGTAGATTAGCAACGGCAAGTTCGAAAAATGGTTTCACCAAAACTTTCACCGTTGTAAAATAAAGAATCATTGTCATTGTCATTGTCATTGTCATTGTCTCTCTGGGTACATCACAACTCAACACTTTTTTAACAAAACAACCACACCCTCAAATAACAAACCTAATTTTGTAGGAACATAAACAATTTACTCCCTCAAACAACAAAATACCCCCCCCCCTCCCCCACCCTTCCTGACCCATATCAGCTATGAAGTTATTTATAGCTGAGAAGGGTGATGTCATATATACACGCCCATTTTCAGGGTTCTGTGCGCACAACACACACACATTGCTGGGAGGGACAAGTTTTCAAACACACTACAGGCGTGTCTGTTAAACACAAAAGTGCATGTTTTAACTCCAAAACGAGAAAAACTGATCTTTTTATTTTTTTTTATGAATCTTTACCCCAAGACAATGCAGAAACAACCCTCAGAAAAAATGGGTGTCTGACTTGGTCACCCAGATTTTTACACACCCCCATTTTTCATAAGGATGGTAAAGACAGTCACCCATTTGAGCTCTTTCGTGTACACACACACACACACACACACACACACACACACACACACACACACACACACACACACACACACACACACACACACACGCACACTTACACACACACTTACACATGATTGTTAGAATATACAAACGTGTACATTCGTGTGTCTACGAATAACTAGATATTATTATTTGAGTAATGTCAGATACTTATAAAGACTTGCCTTGAAACGAGATAATGTCGGAGTGGCTTTAACGTGATGTGGAAGTGAGTTCCACAGTGTGGAACCCGGAAATGACAAAGTAGATTTAAATATATCGAGAGAGAGAGAGAGAGAGAGAGAGAGAGAGAGAGAGAGAGAGAGAGAGAGAGAGAGAGAGAGAGAGAGAGAGAGAGAGAGAGAGGAGAGAGAGAGAGAGAGAGAGAGAGAGAGAGAGAGAGAGAGAGAGAGAGAGAGAGAGAGAGAGAGAGAGAGAGAGAGAATTACGTCATATTTAGAGTATGTCTGAGTTGTGACGGAGTTGCTTCCTTCACGTCACCGCCACAGACTGACTTCCTCCAGATGTCAATTTTTAAGTCCCTTCTATCTATAGAAGGATTTTTGGGGGACGGATCGCGGTGGGCGAATTTAATAGCATGTCCATGATGTCAAAGGCGGGCGGGCTAATCCTCTAACAATTGAAGTAACAAGATACAAATTAAGCCATGTCTAGTTACGCTAACCATGCTGCTCTACGTACATTTGGCGCGAAGTGCCGTATGCGTGCATGTATGTATGTATGTATGTATGCATATATGTATGTATGTATGTGTGTATGTATGTATGTATATATGTATGTGTGTATGTATGTGTGTATGTATGTATGTATGTATGTATGTATGTATGTATGTATGTATGTATGTATGTATGTATGTATGTATGTATGTATGTATGTATGTATGTATGTATGTATTACTATTATATGTATGCATGTATGTGTTTGAGTTTGTATGTAAACAAGACTGAGAATCTCCGATATTTCTGAACACACACGCTTGACACTAGGCGAAATACTTTATGAAGTGGGTGGCTAAGAGTGCCTTAATTGCATGTCTCATTAAAGACATAAATACCCGTTTGAAGAAGGTCGGTTGACGCAAATTAGTATTTTAGTCATATTTACTTGAACTTTTGCATATAGCTAGTTTGGAAAAGACATTAGATGAGTTCATTAGCCAGCTTTGTATCCTTTCAATTTCTTTAATAAAAATTAATTCTTTTCAGAAAACAATTAAAACAATAAAAAAAAACTTTAATACTCTAAATATCACGCCATTCTCTCTGGCGCGCGCGGCTCTCTCGAGGCTTACTCTCAAACATGGGCGCATCTCCAGGAGGAATAGATACCCATGCGCCCTCCAGGCGCATGAGGATCTATACCTCTTGGAGATGTTTGGAGCGCGCGTGAACATTAGCACTAACACGCACACACACATCGACGCGCTTTCCCGTGTACTTAGTATATCATGTAGCTACGTAAAGTGAATCTGTTTTCACACAAATTTTATAGCAAGACTGAAATTGTACCGTGAAGTTTTAGTTTTGTCACCATTTTCTCAAGCAAATGAAGCCCGAATGTGAAACTCATAATTATCACGTACAATATAAAATTACGTTAAAACTAAAACTTACTTGATGACAAATTACGTTTAACAAATCAAAGACGAGTATGTCCTGCGCCCCTAATAGAACTCAGTGACGCATTGGAAGATCTGCGAGACTTTTTTAATAGGATTGATTGATTGATTGATTGTACATTGCTTAACGTCCTGACAGCAACAAGACTTTCTCAGGACGTGACTGCACTGCTTGTGAAAAAACAACAACAACAACAACAACAAAAAAAAAACCCAGAAAATTGAATGTATGTCGCCTGTCGGTCTAATACGTTAAATAAACCTACGGCATTGGGTCTGAATAAAGCTAGGACCATTTAGCAACACACATCCAATATCAAGAACTACAACAGCGCAGGCAGTAGGGAGAGTTTGAAAAAGGTAAGTACAGTTGAATGGACCAAAGGTAGACAGAAACACATGCCCCAGAATAGAATGGAAAACCCACCCTGTTGGGCTGACCAGGGTGACACTGGGAATTAAAAAGTAGTTAATCCCACCCAAATCCTCCAGGGCAGACCCGGGTGGGGTTTTTTCAATAGGAGATAATTCAACAACATAATCAGGTCAAAGACAAAAGGTCGAGCCATTGGCAACGAGGACAACTCTCATATAAAAAGGACTTTGTGGGTTATGGTTCATCCCATCTTGTTTTTTTTTTCTGTTTTAATTTATTTCTGAAAAGAATTAAAAATGTACAAAGCTGGCTAACGAACTCATCCAATGTCTTTCTCCAAACTATCTATTTTGGGTCACCTGCATGCTCTTCTGAAAGCGCGACGATGTGTGTGTGTGTGTTTGTGTGTGTATGTGTGTGTGTGTTTGTGTGTGTGTGTGTGTGTGTGTGTGTGTGTGTGTGTGTGTGTGTGTGTGTGTGTGTGTGTGTGTGTGTGTTTGTGTTTTAATGCGTGTATGCGCGCGCGCTCCAAACATCTCCAATAGACATAGATCCTCAATCGCTCCCGGGTGCATGAGGATCTAAGCCTCTTGGAGATGCGCCTATGTGTGTGTGAGAGAGACTTCGGCGCGCACTAGAGAGAAATACGTCATATTTAGAGTATTTTCGCAATGTCTGCGTGGTGACGGAGTTGCTCCTTTTACGTCACTGCAATTGTCTGACTTTCTCTAAAAGTCAAATTTTTTTACTGTTTAAATTCTTTTCTGAAAAGAATTAATTTTTACTAAAGAAATTGAAAGGAGACAAAGCTGGCTAACGAACTCATCTAATGTATTTATCCCAAATAGATATATCCAAAATTTCAAGTAAATATTAAAAACAATTCGGACTCTAATCTGGGTTAACCGAATTCCTATAAACGATTGTTTATGTATGAAATACTCATACGCACATACGGCTCTTCGCACCTAATGTATGTTCAGCAACGAGGTTAGCGTAGCTTGTCATGACGTGATTTTTATCTTGTTACTTCAATTGTGAGAGGTTTAGGCCTGCCGTCTTTTGACATCATGGACAGGCTATTAAAAAGGAAAAAAGAGATAAGGACTTCTTAGATTTACATGAATATGTCAATGGGTTGTCAAGTTTACCGGTTTCCATTTTGAAAAGGGGAAAACGAGTTCAGTAACGAACTCGAAACACTAAGCATGTTTTAGAGAAGTCAAAAGGGAAAACGCTAAGAGCCCCAGCCGTCTCACGAATCACGGATTCAAAGTGGTGTCAGCAAAATATACTTCAGATGTTTACTGAGTCTCCACAACCGGAGGATTATCACGAGGATCAATTTTTCAACGACCAAAAGTCAAAACCGTCCGAGAAAACCTGGATACAACTTGGTCTCAGCAAGGGGCATACATCCTCACGAGCCCCCGCAGTCTCGGGGGCCCATGAGGATCTATGTGTCTTGCAGTCGTGTGACTTTTTCTCATCAGTTAAGGGTTTAAAAATGATGATTCGGTTGATTGGAGAAAGTAACGTGCGCAGATACTAGTGCGCAGATACTAGTGTTATACAATTTCTTACAAAGCCTGTTTAGTCAATGCCTAATTTTACGACACTCTACAGTACGCGATCCTGTGGTAATCGCATTCAGTTGAGCGTGTAATGCTGTGACAACATTGTACGCTCAACTGAATGTGATCTAACCTGCCTGGCACAGGTCGAGGGTCGTATTATGCATTGACCATACAGGCGTTAGCTTCTGCGCACATCACCATTATGCCATTCCATTTATGTATGCTGACTATTAACATGTTGGACTTTACGGCTTCCAGTCGCAAGGTCCAAAATCGCAGGCCATCACACGACTATTATCTAAGATCGCCTTGGCCTTCCTTCAGACACGTCGCGGAACTTTTCAATGGGTAGGCGTACTGACAATGATAGCTAATGATCTCAGTCTAATTACGTTCTTGTAAGAAATCAAGCCTTCTGGAAAAGTTCAGAATTGAATACAAAATTGCAACCCTCACTCACCAGGTTTTTGGTAAAACGCTCCAGACATACGTGTCCTCTTGTCCCTGTGTTTACACACCAACCAGATCGCTGCGCTGCGGTGCTGACGACAGAATATTGACTATCGCCAGAATATCCCTAAAAAACTTTGGACAGCGGTCTTTTTCTTTCCAAGTTCCCAAAGTGTGGAATGGCCTTCCCCAGGATATTCGCCACGCATCATCTTTTGACTATTTTCAGGGCTAGATTGAAAACATTTTTTGAATCTGGCCTTTGAAATGAATTGATAAACTCTTCGTTTCTTTATATCTGATCAGGCTCTTGAAATGTTTTATGTTTATTATTTCAGTATGTGAATTTATACTTAAAGATGACAGATTTGTATGCTGACTGTACATTATCGTATTCACCCAGTTAGATTATCTATACGTAAAGCGCTCAGAGCCTTTATTGCGCGATATAAGAGTTATATATTACCTTTATTAGTATTATTATTATTTTACAGCAAACATATTTTTAAGAATAAAATGGCTTTAAATGAGAAGTGTTCTTCCAAGAACAGTACCAACATGGTGGTCTTTAACCCATTTCATACTGAGGCTAAACGCTTCAAATTTATATACTGCCATATGCAAGCTACATTATATTACTTATATATAAGGATATAGACCAATGGCTTTAGTTTCAGGGTGGTGCTAGAATAACTTGGCGTCTAGAGGCGCCAGTGGCACTACCCTTAAACTATTTTAGTCGAAGTTTTTTCCCACACTGGGGTATTCCGAATGATAAGGGTTAATGACAGGTGACACCTTTTGCCTTTCAAGATCTGTCTCGTACAAACCACGTTTTTTCTCGGCAGTTCCTAAAACACAAATTTTAAGGTATTTTTAAAATCTTCACGACAACACTGAACCATAAAGGCCCTTAAATTGTAAACTATGCACAACAGGCAAGACATATAATTATACATAATTATATAATTAAGTCAACCATAGTAAGTGAATAATCAGTCGGACAATTATTCGATGGAAAAGCAAAGACACCCCCTCCCTCCCCCCCTTTCCTACAAAACTGTTAACATAAACTTTTACGCGCCAAGTTTTGACCTGTGCACGTTTCGACGAGGAGAATCTACGCATCTAAAACCAGCCAAACATAAGTGCTGTTAATAGTGATCAAACCTTTCGGACATGCTCAATGGCTGTCAATAAGTCACCGGCCTTAGGTCAGAGGTCACATATGGACGAATAGAAATGGTGCTTTCAGGACACAATAGCTAGGTTCTCCAGATAAAACCGGTGTCTCCGCTAAAACAAGCAGACGGCTAGCCGGAGTGCAAGAAACATGTTGGGGGCAGTTCTGCTGTTGTTCACGCCTTTAGGGCCTTTAAGGGCACGTGGCGCCGCCACGACAGGTATCCCAGGTAGGTGGACAGTTTGACCATTCTGACCACGTGTGCTGATCTTTAACTTTCAACCTTACGTTTCTAAAGAGCCTTACACACAAAATTACATTTACAAGAAAATAGCAGCCAGCGGGATTATTTTAAAATCAGCCATCGTATCTTACACTTATAATACACGTATATAAAAATGAATGAAATGTATGTTGCTGTTTTTTTAATTGTGTGTGTGTGTGTGTGCGTGCGTGTGTGCGTGCGTGTGTGTGTGTGTGTGTGTGTGTGTGTGTGTGTGTGTGTGTGTGTGTGTGTGTGTGTGGAGGTTGGGAGGGGGGGGGGGTTGAAGGGGGTAAAACAGATTAATATCAAATACATGTTATTATACGTTGACTGCTGAGGATTCTCTTGTAGATTTGCCGTGGTGCCTGGAAAGTGTGTGTGTGTTTGTGTGTGTGTTTGTGTGTGTGTGTTTGTGTGTGTGTGAGTGATACTGTATACAGTTTTTGTTAATGTCGTAATAGTTTAGTAATGCTGTTGATTAAAATGTTGTTTAATAGCATCATCGATTTATTGATCTATTGTTATTTTGATCTGTTAATCACATTTTCTAATTTCAGTTTTTATGTATTTACTTGATCTTCAAGTGTGTAAGTCTGTTAAACTAACTTTGTAATTCTTTTTAATTTATTAATTGCTCGCGTTTATTTCTCAGATATTCAGCAGCAGCCACCTGCCGAACAAAGTGAGTAGACTTGTTCCGTTTAGTCTGGTTTAGTTTCCCTTTTTTTACATTCGTTCGGCTATGAACGCGATAAACTAATCAATATCTGCTTCAACGGCAAAATAGGAAACTGGTTTAGGACTACAGTCGGAGTCAGACAAGGCTGCTTGCTCTCACCTACTCAATTCAACATCTTCCTGGAAAGAATCATGACAGACGCTCTGAAAGATCATGAAGGAACTGTCAGTATTGGAGGCAGAACAATCACGAACTTGCGCTTTGCGGACGACATTGATGGCCTTGCAGGAACAGAGAAGAAGCTAGCTCAGCTGGTGGAAAAGCTGGACAGTACAGCCATTGCGTATGGGATGGAAATCAGTGCGAAGACCAAACTGATGACAAATAACACCAGTGGCATTGACATTGACGTCATGATTGGAAGCCAAAAACTGGAAACAGTTAATAAATTCAAATACTTAGGAGCCATTGCCAGGATTGCGCAGACAACAACAGCACTGCCAAGAATGAAGACCATATGAAAGGACAGAAACATTTCGCTCTGCTCCAAGATCGGAATGATGCGCTCCTTAGTCGTCTCAGTGTTCTTGTATGCCTTTGAGTCATTGACCCTCACAGCAGATTTTGAAAGGAGGATACAAGCCACTGAAATGAGATGTTTTCGCAGGCTGCTTGGCATTTCATACAGAGATCACATCACGAACGAAGAAGTGGGAAGCAGAATAAGGCAAGCCATCGGGCCCTATGAAGACCTATTAGCCATTATGAAAAAACGCAAACTGAAGTGGTATGGGCATGTCACGCGTTCAGCAGGGCTTGCCAAAACAATCCTGCAAGGCACTGTGCAAGGAAGACGAATGAGAGGAAGACAGAGGAAAAGATGGGAGGACAATATCTCAGAGTGGACAGGACTGAGGCTGGGCGATACGCTAAGAACGGCAAAGAACAGAGAGGAATAGAGGGAGCTGGTTGCCAAGTCATCAGTGGTGCCCCAACAGTCGGCAAGACTACGGGATATAGATAGATAGAAACTAACCAAGCACATCCACAGTTTAAACAAAATAATATGATCATATTTCATGAAAACTAAAAAGTAAAAAAGTTGTGAATTGGTCGCATGTGATGTGTGAATATACTTTATTTATTATATATTAGTAATAATATCTGTTCTGCTTGTAGTCTTCAATTTTATTTTATTATCTATGCCCCTGTGATGAAAGATAAATTTCACTTCTTGGACAATCTTCTTCTTCTTTTTCTTCTTCTTCTTCTTATTTCATGCGCAGAGATTATACGTATTGTGCGATAAATGTGCGAAAATATTGTCTAATGACATCATCGATATAGTAATCTCTTGTTATTTTGATCTATTGATGCGCCTAGTCACCTTTTCCCTAATCTCGGTTGTATTTATTGATTTGAATTTTTACAGATATTTCTAAAGTATGTAAATTTGCTATACTAACCTTGCAATTATTTTCAGTTTATTAAATGATCACGTTTATTGTTCAGCTGCTCAGCAGCAGCCCCTTGCTGAGCAAAGTAAGTAGACTTTTGTTTTTACAGAAAATGCTTAAGTATGTAATTTTGCTTTACTAACCTTGTAATTATTTTCAATTTATTAAATGAACACGTTTATTTTACAGCCACTCCGCAGCAACCCCGTCCTGAGCAAAGTGAGTTGACTTGTTCCTTTTCTTTCTTTCATTCATACGGCTTTGGAGGTGCTAAACTCATCAATGACACATCCATAAAGCTAGAAAATTTAAATGTTGTTAATTGTGGACGCTGCCTTTGTGGTCGCATGTGTCCTGTTAATGTGCATTCTTTTGAACATATTAGTAGTACTTGCGTTTTATTTTATTGTCTATGCCCCTGTGTTGAAAGATAATTTTTTTTTCCTGGGACAGTAAATTATTATTATTATTATTATTATTATTATTATTATTATTATTATTATTATTATTATTATTATTATTATTATTATTATTATTATTATTATTACGTGCGCAGATATTATATGTGTTCTGCGAGTGATGTTTGAAATCATTGATTTACGGATCTATTGTTATGCTGATCTATTGATGCGACAAATCACCTTTTTCCTAATCTCGGTTTTATTTTTCTTCCTTTTAAGTTCCTTCTATTTATAGAAGGGACATTTTGGGACAGGTCGCGGTAGGGCGAATTTAATAGCATGTTCATGATGTCAAAGGCGGGCAGGCTAAAACTCTAACAATTGAAGTAACAAGATAAAAATTACGTCATGTCTAGTTACGCTAACCTCGCTGCTGAACGCACACTTAAATAATAATAATTTAAATAATTACGGTATTTATAATGCGCTTATCTTATAATAATTATAACTCTAAGCGCGCACTCACAACTCGCGCACGCATGCTCACGCTTTAATAATATAATAATAATAATTATGGTATTTATAATGCGCTTAACTTATAATAATTATAACTCTAAGCGCGCACTCACAACTCGCACACGCATGCGCACGCTTTAGACAATGACTCACGTACCAGAAATACATTACGACAGTCAGCTTGGGGCGGTGGTGTGGTGATATAGTGCTAGAACTGTTGAAAGAGGTGAGTTTTGTGGGCGGACTGGAAGGAGGAGAGTGAGTGTTTCTGACGGAGAGAGAGAGAGTGGGAGAGTGTTCCAGGTAGATGGACCGTAGACGGAGAAGGAGCGGGGGCCGAAAGTGCTGAGTTTAGTGCGGGGGATGTGGAGGCGGAGAGGGTCGGAGGCGGAGCGGAGGGAGCGAGAAGGAGTGTAGGGTGAAGTAAGTTGAAGAGATAGGCAGGAGCGTGGTTGTTCAGTGATTTGTAACAGAGAGACAGAATCTTGTATTGGATGTGTTGGGGATGGGGAGCCATTGGAGGAGTTTGAGCAGGGGAGTGATGTGGTCGGATTTTTTCTTTCTGAGGACGAGGCGGGCAGCATTGTTCTGGACGCGCTGGAGAGTGAAAGTGGTGGAGTGTGGGAGGCCGGAAAGGAGAGAGTTGAAATAGTCGATGCGAGATAAAATGAGAGAGACATCAAGTTTGGTTGCAGCTTCGGTGGTGAGGTATTTTCTGATCTGACTGATGCGACGGAGATGGAAATAGCATGCCTGGGCCGTGGCAGAGACGAAGCTGGTCATGGAAAGAGAGGAATCCAGGATAACGCCAAGGTTCTTGGCAGAGTCAGAGAGGGAGATGTGGGTGCCGTCGAGTTGAAGGTGGAGCGAGGGAGGGAGCTGGGAAAGTTTCTGGCGAGTGCCTAGCAGCATGGCTGCCGTTTTGTCGTCGTTCAGTTTAAGCTTGTTTGATGTCATCCAGTTTTTCACGTCTTCGTAGCAGTCAGCCGTGCGAGTCAGTAGTGACTGAGTGTTGTCGAGTTTGTCTTTGTCTAGTAGTTGTGAGTCGTCAGCGTAGAGGTGGTGGTGTATGTGATGAGACTGGATGATGATGGACAGGGGAGAGGTGTAAAGTGTGAAAAGGACAAGGCCCAGGACAGACCCTTGTGGAACTCCGCAGGAGAGCCTGACTGGGTTGGAGGAGACGCCGTCAATGTTGACGGACTGCTATCTGTCGGATAGGTAGGAGAGGAACCAGGAGTGAGCAGAGTCAGTAATGCCGATGGAGTGGTGAAGGCGGTGGAGGAGGATAGAGTAGTCTATAGTGTCGAAGGCGGCAGAGAGATCGGGTAGCGTAAGAAGGGAAATGTTGCCCGAGTCGGTGGAGAGGAGCAGGTCGTTTAGGATATGTAGAAGGGCTGTTTCAGTGCTGTGATGTTTGCGATAGGCAGACTGAAAGGGACTGAGGAGGTTGTTGTCGGCGAGGTGAAGTTGAGCTGGTTGAGAACAACCTTCTCAAGAAGCTTGGACAGGAAAGAGAGATTGGAGACTTGGCGATAGTTCTTGAGATCGTTTGGGTCGAGGTTGTTTTTTTTTTAGGAGAGGACGGACGATGGCGGACTTGAAGATATCGGGGACGGTGCCATTCTCTAGAGATGTGTTGATGATGTTGGTAATGAAGGGCAGAAGTTTTGGAAGACCGTCCCGGTAGAGAGAAGCTGGGAAGGGGTCTAGTTCGCAGGTTTTGAAAGGCATGGACTTTATGGTCTTGAGGACTTCTTCCTGAGAGACGGGGCGGAAGGACGAGAGGGGAGTGCTGGAAAAGGGGGTGGAGGGGGGGGGGTTTGGGAGGGCAAGGCGGAGAAGGCTTAGTATCGAGTGTGTTGCGCAGAGTTTGGATTTTGTCGGAAAAATAGGTGGAAAAAGTGGACGGGAGTTCTTCTTTGCTGTGTGTGTTGGGGAGAGGAGAGTTTTTAGAAGTGCCTAGGAGTGTGTTCATGGTAGCGTAGAGGGTTTTGGAAGAAGTGGATTCCAAGATGTTGTTTTGAAGGTGTTTACGTTTTGAGTCCGATATCATTCTGCAGACTTTGGATCTGGTGGTTTGGAAGATCTGTCTGTGAACGGTGAGATCGGATGAGCGCCAGCGGCGTTCCGCTTGTCGGCGCTTGCGCTTAGCCCCAGCTATGTCGTCAGTGAGCCAGGGGCAGGGGAGTCGATTGGGTATGGAGCAGCGACTTACGTACCACAAATAGTAAAATTGATTACGACAGTCTGCTTAGGGTGGGCAGTGTGGTGGTATAGTGCTAGAACTGTTGAAAGAGGTGAGTTTTGAGGGCGGACTGGAAGGAGGAGAGAGAGAGAGAGAGTGTTTCTGACGGAGAGAGAGTCTGAGAGTGTTCCAGGTAGATGGACCGTATACTGAGAAGGAGCGGGGGCCGAAAGTGTTGAGTTTGGTGCGGCGGGGGGATGTGGAGGCGGAGAGGGTCAGAGGCGGAGCGGAGGGAGCGGGGAGGAATGTAGGGGTGAAGTAAGTTTGAGAGATAGACGCAGTTGTTCAGAGATTTGTAGCAGAGAGACAGAATCATGTATTGGATGCGTTGGCGGGTGGGAAGCCAGTGAAGGAGTTTGAGCAGGGGAGTGATGTGGTCGGATTTTTTCTTTCGCCTTATGTGCGTATACATGTGCGTATGTATGTATGTAAACAAGAGAATCTCCGATATTTCTGTACACACAAGCTTGAAACTTGGCAAAATACTTTCTTAAGTGGGTGGCTAAGCTCCGAGCATATTGTAACTAAATGTCCCATTGAAGACATAAACAACCGTTTATAGGAAGTCGGTTGACCCAGATTAGAGTTCATACTTTTTGTCATATTTACTTGAACTTTTGCATATAGCTAGTCTGGAGAAAGACATTAGATGAGTTTGTTAGCCAGTTATGTATCCTTTCAACTTTTTTAGTAAAAAATTATTATTTTTAGAAAATAATTAAAACAGTAAATAATCTTCATTTTTAGAGAAGGTCAGACAGCGCCGGTGACGTCAAAGAAGCAAATCCGTCACCATGCAGGCACTGATACTCTATGACGTAATTCTCTTTCTCTCTATCTCTCTCTCTCTCTCTCCCGCTCTCTCTCTCCCTCTCTCTTGTATAGGTTGTGTGGACTTAATTTGAAATAATAACAGAAACGTTCGAATTTCTGTGCATGTGTTTTAACAAGTGCTGCGGCACTTAGACATTTTTATTTAGTTTTTACCGTGTTACGTAAATAGTGATTACTTTCTGGTAATCGGAACTGCGAAATATTACAGACTGTTTTGACATTGGCTGTGTGTTTGCCTTTGAGGCAGCACACTGAGAACTGTTTGACTACGGAAGTCACAGTGACCTTTTGGCCTTTAGCCAGTGAATTGTCTTTGTGGACTCCAAGTTCTCTTGGCTCGAGAGACTTAACCGTACTGTGTGTGTATGTGTTTTTATTTTGAGATCATCGTGCATTTTTGTGTATGTGATCCCATTTTGAGATCATAGAGGCTTTTTACAGTGACTTCACGCGAAATGACGAGAAGCGATGCCGAAATCTTCAATTAGCGTACAATCACTTGGACTGAAAATCGGACACCTTAATATTTTTCACCTGTTTCACAAGGTCCCCGATATTCGTTTATTTTTAAATGAGCCATCGCACTTCCATCTCTTTGGTCTCACGGAATCACGTCTGGGCCCAAACATCAGTGATGCTAGCTTAATTATTCCTAACTTTTCTCTAATCCGACGTGACCCAGGCTACCCTGGACACACTGGAATAGCTGTCTATGTACATAGCTCTATCCGAAATATGGTGCGCAGACGTGAAGACCTTGAGTCCAGAGAGCTAGAGTGTGTGTGGCTGGAGGTGAAAATACCACATTCCTCTCCCATCCTTATCGCCTTTATGTACAGAAATCCAGCTGCTACTGCTGACTGGTATGACGACTTTGTACAAGTGATGGATAAAGTGAACGACACCGGTAAAAATGTTCTCATTCTGGGAGACTTTAACATCGATATGCTGAAACCCAAGCCTACATGGCAATCCGAGCGATCACTCTTTTCGGGCTAAAGCAGATGATTAAATCTCCAACGCGAGTATCACGCTCTGCTGCCACCATCATCGACCACATTTACACTAATAACCCAACAGCAGTAGCGGAAACTAATGTTTCTTCATTAGCCGTCAGTGACCACTTTCCCACCGCCTGTACATGGTCGTGTAATCTGCCCGCAAAACAAAGTCGGGACCAGCACTCGTACATAACGTACAGATCGTTTAAAAAGCTCAATACGAATGCTTTCTTACATGATCTAAGCTACGCAGGATTTGATCAAGTGTATAACTGCACTGACCCTGATAATGCGCTCACTATATGGCTTGATCTGTTCCTCGGGGTGCTGAATAAACACGCGCCGCTAAGAAGGAAGCGAGTCCGACGCCGCGAACCTCCCTCCTGGATAACGGAGGAAATCAAACAAACTATGGAGGCACGAAACACCGCTAAACGAGAAAAGAACTTCGCTGAGTTTAAACGTTTGCGTAACAAAGTTAAGTACTTAGTTCGAGAAGCTCAAAAGTCATTTGTTGAAAAGACAATTGAGAACGAAAAATCTCCTGCTTCTGTTTGGACTGCTTTGAATACTCTAACAAGCAACACGCGCAGGCAGACTCATATCATTCCACACGAATTCTCTGCGGAAAGCATAAACAATTGCTTTCTCTCAGCTCCAGAACAGCTACTTACTTCCAACAGCCCTGATCCGTCAGCGTATGTAATATCGGATCAACTGTCCATGTTTTGCCAGGAACGATTATCGTCCGATGATACGTTTGGTATCCCCTTTATCGCTGTTCACGAAGTCGGGCGTTATATTACGTGCCTTAAGAACAAGACATCTGCTGGTGTGGACGGTATAAATGGTTATATACTCCACATATCACTACCTTATATTGTTGAACCCCTCACTTACATTTTTAACTTATGTATACAGTATAATACTTTTCCTGTGGCGTTTAAAAAAGCAAAAGTTGTTCCTATACCCAAGACCAAAGATACTACTGATGTAAATGACCTTCGTCCCATTTCTCTTCTGTCTGTTTTATCAAAGCCACTTGAGAAGCATATTCAAAAGCATCTCCTCCAGTACCTCGAAGAACGGTCCTTGTTAAATAAGTTCCAGTCCGGTTTTAGACCCAAACACTCATGCCACTCAGCATTAGTACGTATGGTTGATTCATGGATAGATAACATCAACAATAACAAAATGACTGGCATAGTATTCTTGGACCTGAAAAAAGCGTTCGATCTGATAAATCATGAAATCTTGCTGAGGAAACTTAATGTTTATTTCAACAACAACAGCCCGTCAGCCCTTTCATTCTTTAACTCTTATCTTTCTGCGAGAACACAAGCTGTCTATGTAAATGGTAACTATTCCACAGAGGGTAAGGTAGAACTTGATGTTCCTCAGGGTTCGGTTCTGGGCCCATTGTTATTTTGTATCTTTAGTAATGATTTACCACTACACATCACATGTGCTAGTGCCGAGTGTGACATGTTTGCTGACGATTCGACGCTACATGCATCCGGTAAAACTGTAGCTGACATAACCAACAGCCTCCAGCAGAGCCTACAAGAAGTCTCTAAATGGTGCAGTAGAAATAGAATGATAGTCAATCCAACTAAAACAAAAAGCATGTTAGTCACACACTTTGGTATCAGTTTCAGCCAACTTAATCAAATTTCAAATACAAACGATTTTGAATTTCCAAAAACTACAGTAGCTCGCTTGAGCTTGCCCTTAGCACCACGTGAATGTTCTGTGTTTATGTACAGTGTGTGAGTGAATGCGCGTGATTCACGTGAGCGTGCTTGTTGGGTTCAGTTCGCGGCGGCGCTTTGAGCCGATTTTCAATTGGGATAAAGCGCCTATTTAATGCGCTTATTATTATTATTATTATTACGTCAGAAACATCAGCTGCAACCCGCGCCTCTAAACCTCTCATTTGAAGCTGTCCCCATAGAGCAAGTACAGCAGCACCGTTTACTAGGGGTAGTTGTAGATAACCAACTTAGTTGGCAGCCTCATCTCATACACATCGGAAAGACAATTTCAAAGAAATTATTTTTACTGTCTAAACTGAAAGCGGTCATTAATCTGAACACGCGTAAACTATTTTTCAATGGATACATCAAGCCCCACATTGATTATGCCTCAACAGTTTGGGATGGCTGTAGCGAGGTTCAGTTCAAGAAAATAAATTCGCTATACAGAAGAGCAGCCAAACTCATTATTCCTAGCTCATCTCTACCCACTGAGGCGAGGCTCGAGGCAGCTGGACTCCTTCCTCTTGACAAACACTTAGTATTTAACAAGTGCGTACTAGTACACAAAGCTCTTAAGGGTAAGGCCCCCGGCTACTTATCGGAACTTTTTACTCTTACTGAGAAGAGATACAGCACCTCTCGGAGCAACCTGAGCATAAAACGGCCCCGCATTGATTTGTATAAATCCAGTTTGTCCAGTTTCCTGTGGAATTCTATTCCTCTGCATCTACAACAAGTTAATTCCCTAGCTGCTTTTAAAGCAAAACTGTACAAGCACTTATCCAAGGCAACGTAAATTTAATTATCTCGTGTTGTCTAAACATAATATATTTTTATTTCTTTTTATGCAACTATTATTTTTATTATACCATTTGCGTTCACGTGCCGTTTGTGGGGGTGCTTCCCGTATAGACCTGGTCAGGGGATGCAGTGCCGGTGCACAGTTTATTCAAACGATGTGCTTAGTATGTCATTCGAGTGAAAGTATATTTGTGGCGTGCCCCCCGGGTCATGGGAGTGTCTGGGGAGGGCTCCCGCAAACGGATATTATGACACGTGCAAACATCTTCGTATGGGTACCTGTGTGTTTTGTTAAATCATTGTTGCAGTTTGTAGTGTTGTCGTAATTCGCATTACTTTCGATTGTTGTTTGTGAGTGTAATGTAGCTTTGCCTGTTATTATATGTCAGTAGATGTAGCAAGGACAGATTGGAAGAAAGACCTGTGCGCCTAATATCTCAATCAGTCCTTGATAAATAAAGTTTCAGTCAGTCTCTCTCTCTCTCTCTCTCTCTCTCTCTCTCTCTCTCTCTCTCTCTCTCTCTCTCTCTCTCTCTCTCTCTCTCTCTCTCTCTCTCTCTCTCTCTCTCTCTCTCTCTCTCTCTCTCTGACTGCCGAAGAGAGCGGTCGCTGGTAAAAAAGCAAGACCGGTCCTACCCAGGTATGCATCCTGTCACTCTGGTCCCGACGCCTCAAAATATCCGAGCAGAAGAATGTGAAGCACTCTGGGGCGTTTCGATCGGTATTCGTAGTTAGTAACTACAGGCTCCGATTTACTCATCAGGGAACCGGCCTACAATTCTCAGTCCATTCCTTGGTGTATTCCTCTCAGTGTCTTGCATTTTATTCCTTACATTATGCCATGTTGTCCGCGTAGTCCATGCATGTAACTGTAGTCCTGACGCGGCATTATTGATGTCAAGTATGATCGCTTTCAAATCCTTGCAGTATTCCTGACGCGGTGTTATTGATGTCAAGTATGATCGCTTTCAAATCCTTGCAGAATCCAGTCTCATGTCGGGATACGATTGTATCGCCGCATCTTCTGTTCCCTCGGCGTTCGTGCCTGTCAGGTCCAAGGTCATTTCCTGCTCAGCGGGGCTTAGCCGCGATAAGGAAGCGTTGGTAGTCTGCGTGTATGGACGTGGGGGAGTCAATTTCTTTGTGTATTACTCCGTCCGTTTTGACGGATCAATCCCAGACTCAGCGTCGTCGTTGTTGTTGATTCTCAGTGTATTCGTGTTTGTAGACGATGCCGGTTGTTTGTGTGTCTGTGTTGCCTTACATATGAATTGGTGTTTGTAGTATTGCCCTCTGTGTAGTAGATGGTACGCAGTGTTGCCGTGGTGCGTATCTCACAGTTGATGCTTTAACATCAGCTTAATGTTGTAGCTGTTGCTGCTGTTTTGGCGTGGCTGTCGTTTCGATGATCGCTGTTGTTGCCGTTGGCTCAAGTTTGTTGGGCCGCCTAAATTTTACACCGTTTTGGTGGTACTGTGCCCGGTTTTGTCGTTGTAGAAGGGCCTTCATTTCTTCGAGTGCTTCACAGAAAAGTTGGCCTCGCTTGTTGCGAGTGTTTCAGTCCTCCTTTCACTTTTGTGCGCTTTAAAACGAGTTCTTTGTGATCAGTGTTGCCTGGTGTTGTAGATTTGAAGTTGGTGCTGCGTTGTTTTGTGGTCGATGCGAAGTAGGCAGTGTCCGTTTCCTCTATTCTTAGTCTGTGTTGTACACACGATGGCTTGCCTTTCTCGTTGGCGGGAGATAGGTCTTTTAGCAAACAGTATGAAGTCATCGCATGTAGCGATTCATGACAGATGTCACTTCAGTTGAGTGTTTTGCCGTGGGGGGCTGCTGGGCCGATTGTTGGCCTCAGTTGAGTAGCTGGCTCACACGTGTCTTGTTGAAGAAGCAGAAAATAGGATCGCAGTGTAGTTTGTCGCTTGTTCTATCTTGTCGGTCGTGTGGTGTTTTATTTTTACGCCTGGATTTCCAGCCTTTTGAGGCGTGGGGGATGTGTTACTTGGTTGTTTTCGTTCCATCCACCCTTTGTCAGGTGTGGGGAAATGAGTTTCACCCACCCTATTTTAGGTGTGGGGAGTGAGTCTCAACTACCCTATTCCCGGGTGGGAGGATGGTCGATGAGTTCGTTATTGCTTGTGGTTTTCTTCAGTGGTTCCATCCACCCTTTGTCAGGTGTGGGGAAAGTCTCAACCACCCTGTTTCAGGTGTGGGAAACAATCGATGACTTTCTTCTTGCTTGTAGTTCACCGTTGACATAATAGTCTTGGGTCTTGGTCGTTTCTGGCGGAGTTAGGGCTGGCAGCTGTTGTTTCCTTCGTCGTCTCGCTTCGAATGAGGCTTTGTCGGGGGTGAGGGGGAGCGGCTTAGTGCAGCGCTGGTGCCGATGACGTGTGGTCGAATCTCATTGGTCGGCTGTCGTCGGGCTGGTCGCCCGCTGTCCGTGTGAGATAGCGTCTTGTAACCTTGGTTGCAGGTTGAGTCTATCTTCTCGGTCGGCCGGTCCATTTTTGTGGTATGCTATGTCTCTGTCAGCCGTATAGACGTGGGGAATAGGAGGTAGTTGTCTGTTGATGGTGGTTCAACTGGATGCTTAGAGTAGACATCTGTCATGACACGTCCGCCTTCCGTGAGTGTTTGCTAGAAAGTGAGCTGGCTGGTTTGCTCTTTTCCCGGCACTGATATCTCCTCTTCTTTAAGAGGGACGACTGACGTGACCTAGAGTCAGCCGAAGTTGAAAGTTTATGGGTCGAGGTGAAAACATCTAAATCCCCCCAGTCCTGATTGGCTTTATTTATAGAAATCCAGCAGCTAACTGGGACTGGTATAATGACTTCGTAGAAATGATGGATAAAGTTAATCAGAGTAAAGATAACATTGTTCTTCTGGGCGACTTTAACATTGACCTACTTAAGCCCAAAGGGTACCATGCTGCATATGCATCCACAACAGCCTTATTCGGTTTAAAACAATTAGTTAAAAACCCCACTAGAACCACATCAACATCTTCAACCTTAATTGATCACATTTACGTGACAATTGACGATAAAATATCAAATGTGCAGGTTCCCTCCTTAGCTGTCAGCGATCATAATCCAGTATGCTGTAACGTCTCCATGAAACTAGACAAGAATAAAACTAAAAGACATAAAACTATAAAATATCGCTCCTTTAAACACTTTAATAAAGACGAATTTCTGTGGGACCCGCACAATGCTCCATTTACTGAGGTTTATGATCACCAATCACCTGACAGTGCCTTGTCTTCTCACTGTCCTTAATAAACATGCGCCCATACGTTAAAAACGAGTTAAACATTCCACCATACCACCCTGGTTAACAGCGGATATCAAGCAGGCCATGTCATTTAGAGACAAACTTAAAAAAAGAGCAAAAGTACGAAGAATACAAAAAACAACGCAATCGTGTCAAATATTTAGTTAGAGCGTCTAAGAAGTCTTTTTTCCAACAAACGATTCGAGACAAAAAGAACACGGCATCTGTTTGGAAAGCTCTGAACGTCATAACGAAGGGTAAATCAGCACCCGAAATCCCATCCCATATGTCAGCTGATATATTAAATAACCATTTCTTAACAACAGCCGAAATACTGGCATTGTCAGCTGCAAATAACAGTAAACCATATGAAGTGCCGAGTTTTCTCAGAGAACACTTACAAAAAACAACTATATCAACTAACTCCCTAATATTACAGCTGCGGAAGTCGGCAGATATATCTCTAGCATGCCGAACAAAAAGTCTGCTGGCATTGATGGTATTGATAATGAAACCCGAAAAATCTCATTACCGTATACAGTAGAATCACTAACATATATTTTCAACCTCTGCATAAAGCAAAGTACATTTCCAACCATTCTTAAAGAAGCAAAGGTTATCCCAATTCCTAAATGTAAAGATCTTGAAGATATCAATAATTATCGTCCAATCTCCCTTCTGTCAGCTTTGTCAAAACCCCTTGAAAAACACATTCAAAAACATCTCCTTGACTTCCTGGAAAAAGGTAAATTACTTAATATTCACCAGTCTGGTTTTAGACCGAAACATTCTTGTCAGTCAGCACTGACAAATATTGTAGACAGCTGGCTGGAATCAATCAATAAAAGCCTGATGTCAGCTAACATTTTATCACTTGAACGCAGCTGCCATAGCATTCTTTAGATTATATCTCGAAGACAGAAAACAAATGGTGTACGCCCATGGAAGATACTCTAAGCAAGGAAATGTAAAATACGGCGTCCCCCAGGGATCTATTTTGGGACCTCTCTTATTCATACTATTTATCAATGATCTACCGTTGCATATCACTAATTCTGACGTTAATTGTAACCTATTTACTGACGATACGAGTCTTCATGTTTCTGGTAAAAAAACACGACGGACATTAGCCATACTTTACAATGCAGTCTCAATGAGGTATCTGACTGGTGTAGACAAAACCATATGATTCTTCACCCAGCTAAAACAAAGAGTTTCTTAATCGCCACGCGACAAAAACATCAACGCCGACTACAGCCATTACAATTACAATTAAACGCTGAACCTACTGAACAAGTCATTGAGCGTAAATTCTTAGGAATACATGTTGATGAACAACTGTGCTGGGAGACCCATATAAATGCTGTTTGTAAGACCATTGCTAAAAACACTTTCTTATTGTCCCAGCTTAGACATGTAACGGATACAAATATCCGTAAATTGTTTTTTCATGCTCATATGAAGTCCCACGTTGATTATGTCTCCACAGTGTGGGACGGCTGCAGTGATGTCCACATGAAGAGGTTAAACTCCATATACAAAAGAGCTGTAAAAATGATAGACGCCCCATCCCTACCACAGACAAATTTAGACATTTAAACATTCTCGGTCTGCGTCAGCAACTTTCTTTAAATAAATGCGTCTTTATGTATAAGATACTGAATAATATGACAACCCAGTGTCTAATCACTAAATTTATATCTCACCAAGAACGTGAACAGACCTCAAGAAACAATACCTTACCCTTACCACTGCCAAGAATCGATCTTTTTAAAACAAGTATGTCATTCTCTGGTCTGTTTGCTTGGATTTCAAACCCTGCACATTTAAAAACTATTACCTCACCAGGAAGTTTTAAAATAAATCTTTCTGATTTCTAGATGAGTCAAACTTAGTACTTCTCAGGTACTGTAATATCTCCTTATCTCATGTATTTCATAAGATGGTTTTTATGTGTGTGTGTGTGTGTGTGTGTGTGTGTGTGTGTGTGTGTGTGTGTGTGTGTGTGTGTGTGTGTGTGTGTGTGTGTGTGTGTGTGTGTGCTCGTGTTAGTTTGTGTGTGGGGGTGTTTGTGTGAGGTGCGCGTGCGTACGTGTGTGCATGTGTGTGTGATGAGTGTTTTTTTTTTCTTTCTGTAAATAATGATGCTATTGGATTTTGTATGTAAATATATTTTTTATAGTTTTCCCTTTTTTTTTTTGCTGTAAATGTTAGCAACGGCAAGTTTGTAAAATGACGATTTGTTTCAGTTCTGACAAAACTTTTTACCGTTGAAAAATAAAGTTTCATCATCATCATCATCTCTATCTCTCTCTCTCTCTCTCTCTCTCTCTCTCTCTCTCTCTCTCTCTCTCTCTCTCTCTCTCTCTCTCTCTCTCTCTCTCTCTCTCTCTCTCTCTCTCTCTCTCTCTTAAAATAAAGATTCATTGATTCATTGATTCTCTCTCTCTCTCTCTCTCTCTCTCTCTCTCTCTCTCTCTCTCTCTCTCTCTCTCTCTCTCTCTCTCTCTCTCTCTCTCTCTCTCTCTCTCTCTCTCGCTCTTTCTCACACATATGCGCGCCTCTCCAAGAGGCTAGATCTTCACGTGCCCGGCGGGGGTATGAACATCTATGCCTCTTGAGGATGTTTGGAGCGCGCACATGCACCCACGCACACGCATACACACACATCGACGCGCTTTCAGAAGAGCATGCAGGTGAACTTAGTATTGCATGTAGCTAGGTAAAGTCAACCTGATTTCACACAAATTATAGCAAGACTGAAATTGTACCGTGAAATTCTAGTTTTGTCACCTATTTTAGCAAGTCTTGAAGCGAAAGCGAAGCTCATATCACAGTAAATATGAAATTACGTAAAACCAAAAAAAAACAAAAAAAAAACGTCATGACAAATGACGATTGACAAACCAATGACACATATGCGCGCATCGCCAAGAGGCATAGATCATCAAGTGCCCGGAGGGCGCATGAACATTTATGCCTCTGAGGATGTTTGCACGCATGCACACGCACACACATTGACGCGCTTTCAGAAGAGCATGCATGTGTACTTAGTATAGCATGTAGCTAGGTAAAGTCAACCTGATTTCACACACATTATAGCAAGACTGAAATTTTCCCGTGAAATTCTAGTTTTGTCCCCATTTTCCCAAGTCTTGAAGCAAAAGCGAATCTCATATCATGTTAAATATTTAAATTACGTTAAAAAAAAAAAAAAAAAAACAAATGCGTCATGACAGATGACGTTTGACAAACCAATGACGCGTATGCACTGTGTGCGCCCCTTATAGAGTTAATTATGAGGCATTTGCACGTCTGCAAGGCTTTTTCAGAATGAGATATTTCAACATTAGAATCAAGTCAAAGAAAAAAGGTAGAGACCCTTGACAGCAAAGACAGCTCTCATGTATGAGGGACTTTGTGGGTCATGGTTCATCTCATCTCGTTTGTTGTTGTTGTTGGAGTAATTCTGTTAATACTAACCTTGTAATCTTTTAAATTTATTAAGTGTTAACGTTTAATTTTTCACCTACTCAGCATCAGATTCTTGCTGGGCAAAGTGAGTAGACTTGTTCCGTTTAGTCTGATTTAGTTTCCCTTTTTTTTTTCATTCGTTTGGTTTTGGAGGCGCTAAAACAATCGAGCACAGCAAGAATTTAAACAAAAATGATTATGATCATATTTCATAAAAGCTAGAAACTTAAAATGTTGTAAATTCTGGATGCTGCCGTTGTTCTTTTTTGTTTCTGGTGTTTGAATTTTCTTTTAAAAAAATTTCAAGTTTCAATTTAACAAAGGGTGTTGCTAACCTCCAGAGGAAAACAGTTGGTATAATTGAAGATAAGTCAAAAGTAAAACCAGCCATTCGCTCCTACAACTGGCAGTCATTCGTTTTTAAGACTTAACACTCTGGTTGTCGGCAGTGCTTTTGGTCGAGGAGATTCCTGCAGGTATCTCCTCCACCAAAAGCGCTACCCACAGCCAAAGGTTAAGTAAGGGCAGTTGCGGATCCAGGGGGGGAGGGGGCAGGGGGCCCGCCCCACCCCCCCCCCACCCCTCTTCAGCCCTGACAATTTGTTTTTGATGGTTATTTGTGGAAGTTGTGTTTTACTATCGATGGTTCTTTTTTTCTTGTACTGTGTATTTCACAATTATCTCATGGGATCGGTGGGTAAGCCAGCGGTTTAAAAGTGTCCAATCATTGCTGAACTGGGGTCCAACTCAGTCCCTCGGCCAGGCATAGAGTTTCATATGCCCTTCTTGTCAAAGGGGCTCATGAAAAGCATTACATCTTTTTGTGAGCTACGATGGTATTGCATCCTCATACGTGGCAGTCATCTAGGTTTAAGTCTAGGACTGTGGACACACCAACTGTGTAGTTTTCTTTCATATTTTTTTTTTCTCTTTGGAAATAAACAAATAAAACAGTCTATTAAATAGATTTGTAACTTGTTACCCTGCGGTTTTCAGAAATCAAGACAATGAGCCGTTTGTCATTTTTCGTTTTGATCAAGTACACCAGGAAAACGGAAATAGCGTGTTTTCCCTTTGTCGATTTTAAAAAAGTGTAAAGAGAAAATAGAAATAGCTCGTTGGTCTGTTTATCTTCTTTAAAGAAGTTAAAAGACATTAATAATAATAATAATAATAATAATAATAATAATAATAATAATAATAATAATAATAATAATAATAAATATTATATTTAATAATAGTAATAATAATAATAATAACAAACAATAATAATAATACATGTTATTCTATAGGTGCTCTACCCAGTTATGTAAATCAGCTTAAAGCGCCGCGAACTGAACCCAACACATACGCTCACGTGTAACACACGCATTCACTCTGAACACAAACACAGTACAAGACAAGCACAGTTCTTTCATGTGGTTCGAAGGGTCTGCATAGCTATTATGGTTTCCACAATTTTGATCGCTTGTATTTGAAACTGATAAAGTGGCCTGAAACCAGTACCAAGACATCTGCATAGTCATCAGCTTCACTTATGCTGGCCAGGTGTCCGTCTTGAAGCAGAAGCAGCATCAGAAAACTGTAAAGAACGTGCAACCTGCCACTTCAAATGGACAGGCCACCAGAACAGTCAGGCAATAATCAAGGATGAATCCTGGATTCAGTTACCTGGACAGAACAATGGCGGCCGTATCTTATCTTCTGAATGTGAAGGCGTGGATGAAAGCGACACTTGCACTATGGACAGAAAACAAAAGAAGACATATCCCAAGGAAGTGTAATAAGAGGGAGGGAATAGTAAAGTGGCATTTGCAGTCGTCTCAGGGTTTAAATGAATCTTTTTGAAACATGACAAAAGGACCAACTCTCACAATTTTATCGATTCACCCCAGGACAACCGAGAAGAAGAGACCCTAACGGAAATACTGAGCATGTTAGAAAAGTCAGTATGGAAAACGGAAAAAAAGCACCAACCGTCCCACGAACCATGGATTCAAAGTGGTGTCGGCAAGAGGCATGAGGATCTATGTCTCTTGCAGTTGGATTGTGTTCATTTTTTCTCGGTAGTTAAGGGGTTAAGAATGATTCGGTTGAGTTAAAAAAGTAACGTGTGCAGATACTTGTGTTATCCGACTTCGTACAAAGCCGGAGTAGATAGCATTCTTTTAAGCATACAATGCTGTCACAACACTGTACGCTCAACTGAATGCGATCTACACCGGCTCGTATAGGGTAGAGAGGGTCGTATTATTGACCATACACAGTTAGCAAAGCTGTGTTCATAAGACCATTATACAACTCCATGTATTTATGCTGATGTTTTGGAATTTGGACATAACGGCTTCCAGCAGCAAGGTCCAAAACCACAGGCACCATACAATTATTATCTCAGATCGCCTTGACATTCCTTCAGTCACTTCCGCGGACCTCTCTAAATAGGTGGGCTGATTGACAATGATAGCTAATGATCTCAATCTATTTACATTTTTGTAAAAAGTCAAAAGTTTCAAGCTTGTACGTAGACAAATATCGCAGGTTCTCGTGTTTACATACATACGCACCCCCCCCCCCCACCCCCACACACATACACACGGCGATTTCCTCCGAACGTACGTAAAGCAGCGAGGTTAGCATAACTAGACAAGACGTAATTTTTATCTGGTTACCTTAGTTGTCAGACTTTTCCATCTGCCCCCCTATGTGGTCATGGGCATTCATCCGCCGCAACCCATCCTAGAAAAGTATCTTCTTAAATAAAAGAGACTTAAAAAACGAAATAAGAAAAAAAAGTGATGAGATGTATCGATAAATCAAAATAACAATAGATCAATAAATTGATGATGCTATTAAACCACATTTTATAAATAACATTACTAAACAGTTACGACACCCATTCAGCCCTGACGCACTGGAGCAGGAGATTGGTCGACCATGTGTGTTTTCACCAAAGGTCGGCACAGATAGGAGGGAAATGGATCAGAAGGATAAGCTTAAAAATATGAAAAACTGTGAATGTGCCTAAAAGAAAAAAACAAACAAACATGTGAGCTAGCTCCAAACAATACCGTAGACACTGGGATGAAATCCTCATCTTGTTAAATAGGAGATAATTCAAAGTCAGAATCAGTTCAAAGACAAAAGGTAGAGACCCTTTAAACTGAGGACAGCTCTCATTTAGAATGGACTTTGTGGGAAATGCTTCATTCCATCTTGTTTGATTTCTATGCCCATGTGATAAAGATGAATTTCCATCCTGGGACAGTAGAGAATTATATGTATTATTATAATTACTACTACTACTACTACTACTACTACTACTACTACTTGCACAGTTCGTATGTGTGTTGTGCGATAAATGTTCAAAGTTGTTGCTTAATGGCATCATCAATTTATTGATCAATTGTTATTTTGATCTATTGATGCGAATAATAACCTTTTCCCCAATCACAGTTGTATTTATTTATTTATTTGATTTTGCAGAAATCTTCTATGCTTGTAATTCTCTTACACACTCTTTGTATTTCTGTTCAATTTATTAATTGCTAACAATTTTATTTTCAGCTACTCAGCAGCAGGCCCCTACTGAGCAACGTGAGCAGACTAGTTTCGCTTAGTCTTGTTTCACCGCCGTTAGATGGCCTTAGTCGCCTGCTCGGCGTTAAACCCCAATAACTATTTAGTGTGGTTTCATTCGCTTGGCTATGAAGCACAGCCATAGTTCAAACAAACATGATATGATCATATTTCACGAAAGGTGGAAAGGTAAAAGGATGTAAATTTTGGATGCTGCCATTGTTGCTTTTTTAATCTGATTTTTGAATTTTCTTTAAAAATTAATTTCAGTTGAAGTTTCAATTAATAAAGGATTTTGATAACCTCCAGAAAAAAATAGTTGGTAAGGTTTAATTTAACTGAAGATGAGGCAAAAGCAAGACCAGTCCTTTACTCTTACAATTGGCAGTCACTTTTCTCATTACACTTTAATGTTGAATATCATACTTACCAGGAGGTTGTTCCAAAGGTACCTTTTATCATTCAAATTAATACATTAATTAGCAAACATGCTACAGTTTTGTATTTTTTACTACATACATTTAGCTTTATATTTAATCGCAGTCATTATTTCACGTATATGATCGCATGTGTTGTGTGAATGTGCTTTATTATTTGGCTTTTAATAGTATGTGTTGTGTTTTTCGTTTTCCATCTTATTTTAGTTTCTATACCCCTGAGATAAAGAAGAATTCCCCTACTGGGACAGAAGAGAATTATCAGTACTATTAGAAGTAATACTATTACTACAACTACTGCTACTTGCACAGTTGGTATGTCTGTTTTGCAATAAATCTACGATGATGTTGTTGCTTAATGGCATCATTGATTTATTGACCGATTGATATTTTAATCAATTAAAGAGCCTAATAACCATTTCCACAGTCAAAGTTTCATTTATTTATTTGATTTTGCAGAAAATCTCCCATGTTTGTAATTCTCTTATACATACTCTGTAATTATTTTTAATTTATTAATTGCTCACGTTTTTATTTTTAGCTACTGAGCAGCAGCAACCTGATGAGCAAAGTGAGTAGACTAGTTCTGCTTAATCAGGTTTAGCTTCCCTTTATTTCATTTGTTTGGCTTTGGAGCACAGCCATAGTGGAAACAAAAATGATATAATCTTATTTCGAGAATTATCAGTATTATTTTAATTACTACTACTACTGCTACTACTACTACTAATACTACTACTTGAACACTTCGTATGAGTGTTGTGTGATAAATGTTGGTGGTTGTTTGATTAATGGCATCATCAATTGATTGGTCGATTGTTATATTATCTATTGATGTGCCTTATCACCTTTTCCCTAATCACTGTTTTATTTATTTATTTCATTTTGCTGAAAATCTTCCATGCTTGTAATTCTCTTATTCATTGTTTGTAATTCTTTTTAGCTTATTAACTGCTCACGTTTTTATTTTCAGCTACTGAGCAGCAGCCCCCTGATGAGAAAAGTGAGTAGACTAGTTCCGCTTAGTCTGGTTACATTCATTTGGCTTTGGAGCACAGCCATAGTTTAAACAAAAATATGATCATATTTTGTAAAAGTTAAAAACTTAAAAGGTTATAAATTCTGGATGCTGCCGTTGTTCCTTTCTGTATCTGATGTTTGAACTTTCTTAAAAAATATATTTTAGTTGAAGTTTCAGTTAATAAAGGATTTTTATAACCTCCAGAGAAAATAGTTGGTAAGGTTTAATTTAATTGAAGATGAGGCAAAAGCAAGACCACTCCTTCTCCCTAACAATTGGTAGGCACCTTTTTCATTACAATAAATGTTGAATATCATGTTCAACAGGAGGTTGTTCCAAAGGTACCTTTTTGTCATTGATACATTAATTAGCAAACATGCCACAGCGTTGTTCTTTTTACCACATACCTTTAGCTTCCTATTTAATCGAAGTAATTATTTCAAGTATGTGATTACATGTGTTGTGTGAATGTGCTTTATCTTTTGTGTATTAGTAGTATTTGTTGTGTTTTTAGTCTTCCATCTTACTTTATTTTCTATGCCTTGGTGATAAGAATGAATTTCCCTCATGGGACAGAAGAAAATTATCAATATATTATAATTACTACTACTACTACTACTGCTACTACTACTTGCACAGTTGGTATTTTCAGCTACTGAGCAGCAGCCCCCTGATGAGCAAAGTGAGTAGACTAGTTCTGCTTAATCAGGTTTAGTTTCCCTTTATTTCATTTGTTTGGCTTTGGAGCACAGCCATAGCGTAAACAAAAATGATATGATCTTATTTAGAGAATTATCAGTATTATTATCATTACTACTACTACTGCTACTACTACTACTAATACTACTACTACTACTACTGTTGGAAGTTGTTTGATTAATGGCATCATCGACTGATTGGTCGATTATTATTTTGATCTATTGATGCGCCTTATCACCTTTTCCTTAATCACGGTTTTATTTGTTTATTTAATTTTGCAGAAAATCTTCCATTCTTGTAATTTTCTTATTCACTGTTTGTAATTCTTTTCAATTTATTAATTGCACACGTGTTGTTCTATTTTCAGCTACTGAGCAGCAGCCACCTGATGAACAAAGTGAGTAGACTAGTTCCGCTTAATGCCCGGCCACACATGCCGATTGCGACCCGTTTTTGTAGCCAATTCCGATCCGATTGCGATCGGATGACGTCATATATCCAATCCGAACCCAATCGCCTGGGAATCATGTGTTTAGAAACTCCTCCATTTTCCCGACACGAATCGGCCCCGATTGTAAGCTTCAACCAATCAGAGCGCGTCTCGCAAAGCACGTCGTTTCAGTTTGAAAATGGCGGAAGATCAGTACCACCTTCGTTGTCGATGTTTCGCCCGCCTCTTTCCGAGTATGATGCAAAACCGCTGATAATGCAAGCACATCATCATCACTGTCAAAACTAGCAGCCATTTTGCAGAACAGGTATGACCTTGATCTTTGGTTCAAACCGGTGGGCTAAAGAAAGTAGGGTAATGTATGGCAGTGCACACGTTTTTGTAGTTCAGCAAGATCACACTCTGATTCGAAACTGCTCGATAATCGGCCGCAAAATCGGCATGTGTGGCGTGGCGGGACCTTTAGTCTGGTTACATTCGTTTGGCTTTGGAGCACAGCCATAGTTTAAACAAAAAATTTTGATAATATTTTATGAAAGCTGGAAACTTAAAAGGTTGTAAATATTGGATGCTGCCGTTGTTCCTTTCTGTATCTGATGATTAAATTTAATTTTACAAATAATTTCAGTTCAAGTTTTAGTTAATAAAGGATTTTGATAACCTCCAGAAAAAAATAGTTGGTAAGGTTTAATTTAATTGAAGATGAGGCAAAAGCAAGACCACTCCTTCACTCTTACAATTGGCAGTCACTTTTCTCATTACACTTTAATGTTGAATATCATGTTTACCAGGAGGTTGTTGCAAAGGTACCTTCTTATCATTCAATGTGATACATTAACTTGCAAACATGCAACAGTTTTTTGTATTTTTTACTACATACCTTTAGCTTTCTATTTAATCGCAGTGAATATTTCACGTATATGATCGCATGTGTTGTGTGAATGTGCTTTATTATTTGGCTTTTAATAGTATTTGTTGTGTTTTTAATCTTTCGTTTTATTTTATTTTCTATGCCCCTGAGATAAAAATGAATTCCCCTCCTCGGACAGAAGAGAATTATCAGTACTATTATAATGAATACTACTACTACTGCTACTACTGCTCTACTACCTGCACAGTTGGTGTGTGTGTTTTGAGATAAATGTTCGAAGTTGTTGCTTAATGGCATCATTGATTTATTGATCGATTGATATTTTGATCTAATGATGAGCCTAATAACTATTTCCACTGTCAAAGTTTTATTATTTATTTGATTTTTCGGAAAATCCTCAAGTAAATTAAACCTTACAAACTATTTTTTTCTGGAGGTTATCAAAATCCTTTATTAACTAAAACTTGAACTGAAAGTTTTGTTTAAACTATGGCTGTGAGTAGTGTTCATACGCCTACAGGCAGAGTGAACCTCTCTCCCATTGTTTCGTGTGTAATCGTGACTGTGCTGATTGCCCCTTTTGGAGTATGTCATCTCCATGTTTATGATGAACTGCGCAACATTTTGGTATCTTTTTTGTGAACCATTTCCTCCAGAGTGGAAAATGCTTTGGCTTTTTCTGTTTTTGCTCTACTGGCTCAGTAGCAGTCACGCTTGACTGCACCTGTTGTACCTTTGCACCTACTCAGTCTACACGTGAACTCACACAGGCTGTCCTCAGTGTCACAGTTCAACTATGTAAATTGTAGTACCGTGAATACACGCAGATCTTCAACCTGAGAGTTCTATGGGAGAGATACTCCAGCACCAGCAGGACCTCTATCATGTCTTTGTGGATTTTAAGAAAGCGTTTGACAGGGTGTGGCATGCAGCCCTTTGGTCCACCATGAAGCTATACAACATCAATGCCAACCTGATCAAAGTCATAGCAAATCTTTACAACAAGGCCACTAGCGCAGTCTGCTTCAATGGCAAAATAGGAAACTGGTTTAGGACTACAGTTGGAGTCAGACAAGGCTACTTGCTCTCACCTATTCTTTTCAACATCTTCCTGGAAAGAATCATGACGGACGCTCTGAAAGATCATGAAGGAACTTTCAGTATTGGAGGCAGAACAATCACGAACTTGCGCTTTGCGGACGACATTGATGGCCTTGCAGGAACAGAGGAGCTAGCTCAGCTGGTTGGAAAGCTGGATAATACAGCCCTTGCATATGGGATGGAAATCAGTGCAGAGAATACCAAACTGGTGACCAACAACGCCAGTTGCATTGGCACTGAAATCATGGTTGGAGGCCAAAAACTGGAAACAGTTAAGAAATTCAAATACTTATGAGCCATTGTGACAGATGAGGGATCAAAACCAGAAATACTGTCTAGGATTGCGCAGACAACAACAGCACTGACAAGATTGAAGACCATATGGAAGGACAGAAACATCACACTCTGCTCCAAGATCAGACTGATGCGCTCCTTGGTCATCTCATTGTTCTTGTATGCCTGCGAGTCATGGACCCTCACAGCAGACCTCGATACAAGGAGGATACAAGCCACTGAAATGAGATGTTTTCGAAGGCTGCTTGGCATCTCATACAGAGATCACATCACAAACGAGGAAGTGGAAAGATCATCAGGCAAGCCATCGGGCTCTATGAAGACTTATTAGCCATTGTGAAAAAACGCAAACTGAAGTGGTATGGGCATGTCACGCGATCAGCAGGGCTTGCCAAAACAATCCTGCAAGGCACTGTGCAAGAAGGACGAAGGAGAGGAAGACAGAGGAAATGATGGAAGGCGATACGCTGAGAATGGCAGAGAACAGAGAGGAATGGAGGGAGCTGGTTGCCAAGTCATCAGTGGTGCCCCAACGGTCGGCAAGACTACGGAATATAGATAGATAGATAGATAGATAGATAGATAGATAGATAGATAGATAGATAGATAGATAGATAGATAGATAGATAGATAGATAGATAGATAGATAGATAGATAGATAGATAGATAGATAGATAGATAGATAGATAGATAGATAGATAGATAGATAGATAGATAGATAGATAGATAGATAGATAGATAGATAGATAGATAGATAGATAGATAGATAGATAGATAGATAGATAGATAGATAGATAGATAGATAGATAGATAGATAGATAGATAGATAGATAGATAGATAGATAGATAGATAGATAGATAGATAGATAGATAGATAGATAGATAGATAGATAGATAGATAGATAGATAGATAGATAGATAGATAGATAGATAGATAGATAGATAGATAGATAGATAGATAGATAGATAGATAGATAGATAGATAGATAGATAGATAGATAGATAGATAGATAGATAGATAGATAGATAGATAGATAGATAGATAGATAGATAGATAGATAGATAGATAGATAGATAGATAGATAGATAGATAGATAGATAGATAGATAGATAGATAGATAGATAGATAGATAGATAGATAGATAGATAGATAGATAGATAGATAGATAGATAGATAGATAGATAGATAGATAGATAGATAGATAGATAGAGAGATAGATAGATAGATAGATAGATAGATAGATAGAGAGATAGATAGATAGATAGAATACACGCAGTCTGCATGTGAGCTTGTCTGGCCTACCTACTGTGCCCCTGACTGACTGTTCCACTAGCAGTAGTCCATCGTCACACACTGTGTGTACAGCCAGTCTACAGATGAACTCTTCTGGTCTGCCTACAGTGACCCAGTCTGTCAGTGTCACCAGTACATCATCATGCACTGTGTATCAATCCAGCCTGCAAGTGAACCCCTCTAATCTACCGCCCACTGTTCCACAACACAAGTACTCCAGAGATGATTTGTTGAGTATTAGACCTGTGGCCATACGTCTGGACCCCACTCTCATCCTCCATCTTAGGAGTTTGTGGATAAGGTGTAATTTGTCTCGTAAACGGACCCAGAGAGGTGATAGGAGGAAACACAGACATATATATTATTGTTCTCATCACTGGCAGGTCCAACACGTTGCCATGTGCACCCGCAAAGGACGTAGTTTTGCCTGAAAATCTCATCTACATAGACACTAAACCTCAGCAGAAATATTTTAACGTCTGTACTTTTAACGAACAATAAATGGGACAGCGTGACAAAAGGACTGAGATATGCAATTTTGTGCATGACCAGAACATCGATGTGTTGTTCCTGACAGAGACCTGGCTCAAAGGAGACGAGGCGAAGTGTGTGGACATAACTCCATCTTGCTATTGCCTTAGATTGTCCCCCCGTGCTACTCGTGGTGGAGGACTGGCTTTTTTTGATCCGTGACAGTTTACTGGAGCATGCCAACATCACATCATCGTTCCCCTTTTCTCATTCAACGTTTGAGCTTGCCCAGTTGACACTGTACCTACCTGTTTCAAAACCGCAATTGTGAAGCCGCTCTTAAAGAAACCTTCACTTTATCCCGACAGTTTGAACAACTACAGACCCGTATCCAACCTACCTTTTCTTTCAAAGCTTCTGGGAAAGATAGTGCTCACGCAGCTGCTAGACCATATCAAGAATAATGGTCTGTGGCATGTGTTCCAGTCAGCATATAGGTCTGGTCATAGCACGGAGACAGCATTGCTGCGTGTTGTGAATGGCCTACTTGGTGCTAGAGATGAAGACCTAATCTCTGTTCTGACTCTGCTCGATCTGAGCGCAGCGTTTGATACCATTGACCATGACATTCTACTTGCCCGCCTTCCTCATGTGTTTGGCTTTCAAAGCACTGCACTGAAATTTTTCCAATCCTATTTTGTTGGTCGCCTGCAGATGGTTTCAGTGGCAGGATTTGAGTTCCACCCTGTTGAACTGCTTTGTGGCGTTCCACAGGGGTCGGTCTTGGGGCATGTTCTCTTTACTTTGTATGCACAGCCCCTGTCGCATGTCATTGAACGTCACTTTGTTTCTTATCATTTATATGCAGATGATACAGAATTGTACAAACACTCCCTTCGTGAACATGTCGATCAGATGGTGCAGTCTTTGGAGGCTTGTATTT
>BTPG01000002.1:166477773-166487949 GCA_036245525.1 Semisulcospira habei
TGTGTGTGTTTTGTATCACTGTGCTTTGATGTCCCTTTTTTATGTATATTTTGTACTTAGTCGTAGTAGCAACGGCAGGTACGAAAATGACATAGTCACTGACTGTGTTAATATCTTCACCGTTGTAAAATATAGATCCATTGACTCTCTCTCTCTCTCTCTTTCTCTCTCTCTCTCTCTCTCTCTCTCTCTCTCTATTTTTTTTTTTATAAAATATAATATTTTTACACTTTGTGCATTATTTGTAGATTAGATTAGCAACGGCAAGTTCGAAAAATGGTTGTGCCAGCCAAAACTTTCACCGTTGTAAAATAAAAGATCATTGTCATTGTCATTCTCTCTCCCCCTCTCCCCCTCTCCCCCTCTCCCCCTCTCCCCCTCTCCCCCTCTCCCCCCCTCCCCCCCTCCCCCCCTCCCCCCCTCCCCCCCTCCCCCCCTCCCCCTCCTCTCCCCTCTCTCCCTCTCTCCCCCTCCCCCTCCCCCTCCCCCTCCCCCTCCCCCTCCCCCTCCCCCTCCCCCTCCCCCTCCCTCTCTCTCTCTCTCTCTCTCTCTCTCTCTCTCTCTCTCTCTCTCTCCTCTCTCTCTCTCTCTTCTCTCTCTCTCTCTCTCTCTCTCTCTCTCTCTCTCTCTCTCTCTCTCTCTCCCTCCCTCCCTCCCTCCCTCCCTCCCTCCCTCCCTCCCTCCCTCCCTCCCTCCCTCCCTCCCTCTCTCTCTCTCTCTCTCTCTCTCTCTCTCTCTCTCTCTCTCTCTCTCTCTCTCTCTCCTCTCTCTCTCTCTCTCTCTCTCTCCCTCCCTCCCTCCCTCCCTCCCTCTCTCTCTCTCTCTCTCTCTCTCTCTCTCTCTCTTACAAATGGCGGACACCGTTATCAATTGTAGCTCTGATATTTTACTGCTCGGACACTTCAATTGGGACGCGTTTCTCGCCGATCTGAGCGGTATCTCTTTTCAGTCAGTCAGAATAATATGATATTCCTGAAGAAGCGTTGGCCGAATGGTACAGATTGTTCCTTGGTGTACTTGACAAGCATGCGCCACTACACTCAATATTCTGTTTAGTTCTGTTTTCACAAGCAGTGCAGGCACGTCCTGAGAAAGTCTTGTTGCTGTCGGGACGTTAAGAGAAGAGAGTCAAACACGCACAGCTACCTCAGTGATTAAGTAAGGACATTAAAGACTCCATGGCTCTCCGAAATGAACCGAAGCGGAACAAAGACTATGCTGATTTCCTCAAGCAGCGCAACCGCGTAAAGAACCTGGTGCTCGAGGCCCAGAAAAAAAAACACTTCCAGCGCTTGATGGATAATAAAACTGATACCGTATCTGTCTGACAAGCCCTCAATGCCTTTACCAAATCACGTCAAACACCACCATGTACTTCTATACCTGCTGATACTTTTAATCAACATTTTTTGTCTGCTGCCGACTCACTTTTGAATAAAAGTACTAATTACCTAAACAAACCGACTATTTCTGTAAAACTAAAAAAAAAAACGTTTGCGACGAGAGACTGGCGCCAAACGACTTTTTTAGTATTCCGTACATAACTGTTTTAAGGTAGGCAAGTCTATTAGTCAGCTGAAAAATAAACGCTCCTTTGGTCATGACGGCACTGGGATTGTAGAGCCTGATTATCTTGGCCTGTGATAATTTGGCACTGCAGCTGAACCAACACTGGCCAAACGCCAAACCAATTCGGAGCTGCAGACCAATGCGCATAAGGCCATAGGGCCGACGTCGGCCCGATCCCCTTTGCACGCTGGGCGTTGGACTAATAATAATAACAATAATAATAATAATAATTTATATCATCATCACCTCAGTATACTGTAACAACATTTACTTTGATTCCCCGGTAGTGTAGCGGATCAGTTCCCGTAGGAACATAGCCACTTGACATTAGCCTTTTCAGCACCCACAACACAGCAGTAGTAGACTCAATGACAGTGACAGTCCAAGGGTAGTGACAGGTTAGTTTGATGCTTATCGCCAGGCATGTTAAATACATATAGTTTCATTTTAACCCCTTCACTGCCAGAGCCTTTACATCATCTTATTCTATGCATGAAACCATGGAAGATTCGTCGCTTCTAGGAAGAAAAGGAGTGCGAATGAAACCGACAAGAGGTATCTAATGACCCCTGCAGGCGCGGGGGCTCATTAGGATCTATGCCTCTTGCAGACTCAGTTTTTGCAGTAGAGTTGTCTTTGCTGCGTGCCGCCGGTGAAGGAGTTAACTCTTCCTGTCATTTCTTGGAATAGATTGTAGATGGGTCAAATTGCATTGTCTTTCCGCTGGTATTGTTACTAGTTCAACGCATTTTCCATGGACTCTGAAAGCTGAAGAAAAAGACTTCTGATTTATTTACATTATTCAGGTTCAAGTTTCAGACATTTGATAGGTTTCTTTGCCGGCCAATTCTACCGAACAGCGACGACGACGACAACATCAACAAGAACAACAGAAACACAAGAACAACAACAACAACGCTGACGACAACAACCCCACCACCTCCGTTATACTGCGAATTGAAAAACTCGTAATTTCAACGTTTCCATAAATTCTTAATCATCCGTCAAAACGTCTGTATAATGTTCGCGCTATCACCTCATTACTAAAGCCCAGGGCTCGTTTCGTCTCCTGTGCCATTAATTATGTATTGTTTCAGTGTCTGGCTGCACACCACCTCGTAACACTGACCTAGCAGGGTCGACCCATCTCCCGCAAACTGAAACGTAGTGCTTAGCAGACGATCGCTAGATGCAAGTTTGGAAAAGTCATCAAGCTAACGAGGCACTGCCCAGGGAGCAAAACGTGACACTCGAGGCTAACCTGCTCGATATGCAAAGGGCTATCGAGCCTGAGTCGGCCGTAGTGGGACCGATGGCCTTTGCGTACTGTTGAGGCTGAACCCAGGGGGACTGGTCTAGTTACCCCACATGCTAGGGTGGAAAAACGCGTTTTCATGAAGTGTATGAGTAAGAAGTGTGTGACAGCACACTGGTTGTCTCCCTCGATTCGCCGACCGCTTGTCAGCGGTAGCGAATCATGAGGGAGACAACCAGTGTGAGTGAACGGGAGGGAACTGTGTACAGAGCGTCGTTTTCACTTGGAGTACTAACATGTCTTCCGATCACCACAGAGGAAGATTCAAATATTATATGTACTACGTTTCGCAAGCGGAAAACATGGTTTGGCCTTTGGGCACGGCCTCCTGACTGATGAGGTACCGAACAAAAAGCTGGAACCCACCTCGGGAAGGAACTGATCCGCTCCTGAATGTTTGGTTTCTGAGGTATAATCAGCCGTAACAGTTCATGGGGTAGTGCCTCATTAGTTTATACGGGACAGCTACTTCAAAGGTGGTGCCTACATCAGTTTGACCACAACAAGCATTAGTAAACTGTTGGGGTTTTTTTGTCTTGTAGTGGGGTGGGTGAGAAGGGAGGGGGGGGGGGGAGGGGTGGTTGTGATGGAATGCTTAAAGAGTCTATGAAATAAGGTATTAATTTGTTATTTTGTTTCCATGGCAGTCTGCGCCCAATGCCCTCAGTGGTTTCTGCTGGTTAGGTTTTGCGCCCAAGGGGCTTGATGTTTGGCGATTATAGGTCCGGCAGCTTTGATGTTAACTGGAAATCCGGTTAACTGAAGCTCTACGTTGGCCCAGTTACCCTCAAACCCGCATTTCTCAAATGTTAGAGGTATCACCTAACGACTATGTAACAGTTGCAGGAGATGGATCGACCATGATAATTTAAGGGTAGTGCCAAATTAGCTTCTCACCTGATGGCGCCAAGCTAATCAGGCAGTACCTTTAAATTATCACGCTCGATGCAAGACCTGCTGTAGCGCGTCGGGGTTAAATGGTTTAAAGTATACTCATAATTAACCCCTTCACTACTGAAAAAGAGTGTATGACACTCACATCCAAGAGACGAAAACGGCGATTTATCCCAAGCAACGGGTCCGCTCAACTTACATTGTGCGCCATATCTATTGTAAACTTAGCTCTTCCGAGAGGCGTGAGGATCCAAAATACCTTATGCGTCACCACCATCTCATCCGGTAAGTTATGCGTCACCAATTTTGTACGGATGGATTCGGGGCCTCGGAATGTTAGAGCAAAAAAGAATTACCGAGACCCCGACCGGAGTTATTTTCCCAGACCATCCCCCCCCCCCACCCCTCACCCACCCACCCACACACCAAACCCCGCCCGGGGCTTCTGTTATGTTTAGGGGCTCTAGAACCGAGGTCCCGAATCCATGTACTGCAAAACGGAGGCGTCAAAAAAAAAAAAAAAAAAAAAGAACTACAAGAATATGACGTCGTCTTGCTCTCAAGTGATGCAAATGTTTTCTTGTTACCGTCATTATAATTATATTAGTGAAGTGGAATCTGTTTATCCCCAAATCGTGTGGACAAAATGGTGGGAGCTTTGAAATCTTTCATATCGCAGTAGCTGCCAGTACCTTGTGCATTGACTTGAAACTTCTACATCGGATTGTGGCGGCTTACGAGCGCCAGGTTTCGGTTTCCTCCTTTCTTGTTAAATATGTCTGTCGTTTACCGCCACGCAACGAACCCATTTCGTTTTAAACATAGCAGGGACGCCAAGCGCTGTGCCTTGGTACGCGCTTGGTATACGAGCTATCCGCCTACCCACCCACCCATCCCCCGACCCCCTCACACACACACACACACACGCACGCACGCACGCACGCACGCACGCGCGCGCGCAATGCAAAATCCTGCCCTGTACAACACGAGTATTCTTTCAAAATTGCATGCTTAAAACATGACATAACATGGCGTCCGCATGCCAGTACGTCATAAGACTAACATTTGATTACGTAAAAGATTTCTGCGTATCTGGCTCGTGCGTTTCTTTTGTCAATAGAGCTATCTGTGTGCGCTCGACAACCTGTCTTAAAATAAGCACTTCAAAAATACCTGCTCAAATTAGTGTCGCCCGCGACATAACACGTCGACTTTTGCATAGGCGTTGCATAAATATAGCAACCAACATGAATAAATGCAATAACGCCCGTGCGCACGCACTCACGCACGAACAAACACATGCAAGCAAACAACACACACACACACACATGACACACACACACACACACACACACACACACACACACACACACACACACACACACACACACACACACACACTTGAAACCATACACAAAATACTTCAAACAATCAAGGGCAGATAGCCCTTAACGAGGCGCAAAAGGCCATCGGGCCGACATCGGCCGCCGTTGGCTCGCGTAGGGCCGTGCGCGGGCCAACAGCGGCCGGGTGCCAAATCATATTACTGTCTCTATACTAGTAATACAAGTAGCGTGAAACCCGCCTTCCCGCACAGCACCGATAATTTGATTGAGTGTCGGCCAGAAGAGTGTCTTGTATAATTTATCTGTGCTCTGGTCTGTTATTTTGGGCATTACAGTTCTAGGCCGTAAGGTCCGAAATCACAGACCTGCACATTTCTGTTTTTGCATCTGCAGCGCACTGATCGCCAAATCTAAAGAGAGAACACATTCGACAGTGGTGCACATTAGCGTACACGAGGTTCAGAAAATATTAGCATGAATCTTGACCAAAATATAATTTTTGCTGACACTTCTAGGACCCAAATAACAAATACCTCGTAATAGGCTGCCTCTACAAATTTATTTTATTCTTCCATAATTCAACAGTACTTTGATCGTCCGAACTATGAGAAGGTCAACACACATTTTGCTGTTGGTTTTATTATGCTTCTCGCACGTGCTCCTTCTGAATGATGAATTAGCATCTGTCTCCGATGCTCCACCAAATGCATCCAACATCAGAAACGGAAGTGAGATTTACAAAGAACTTCTTGGCAAGTTGCTTGCAGATTACCAGACGGAGGCTCCGCCAAACGCTGACAATCTAGAGGAGGCGGTGTCGGTGTGTGCAGCCCTGTACCTGCAGAGCGTCACCCATCTAGACATGAGGCAGCAGATACTGACGATATTCGCCTGGTTCAAGATCACCTGGACTGATCCTCGTCTCTCTTGGAACACAAATCAATACCCCGTGTCCATGGTCTACCTGCCCGAGGGCCGGGTGTGGCGCCCCATCCTGGCTGTCTACAACTCCCTGCAATCGCGGGACCACCTCATGGATCAGAAGCTGCACGTGGCGGTCCACCCTGACGGAACTGTGGCCTGGTTTCCCGGCGAGACGCTGGAGCTGAGTTGCACCGTGGACATCCGCCTGTACCCGTTCGACACCCAGACGTGCGAGGTGTGGTTGGGATCGTGGACGATGAACGAGCGTCAGATCAACGGCACCCAGGCCAGCGTGCAAGTAGACCTAGGCTTCCGTGAGAACGCCGAGTGGCAAGTGTCGAGAATGACCTGGGATCGCGTGTCCGCCAGTGAGAACCCCCACGATTCCTACTGGTACTTCCGGTATACCCTCACCCTAAGGCGTAAGTGGCTCTTCTACGCGCTGAACGTATTGTTTCCTATCCTGCTGGTGTCGGCGCTCAACTGCGTGGTGTTCCTGCTGCCCGTGGACTGTGGCGACAAGATGTCAGTCAGCATGACTACCTTCCTGACCCTGACCGTCTTCATGACGCTTATCCAGGACATTTTGCCCAGCAACTCTGACGGCATGTGCTATCTGGTGGTGTATCTGGCCGTGCAGACTCTCCTCAGCGTCCTGGCTGTCGGCATATCGGCAGGAGTCGTCCGCTACCGCTTTCGATCTGACGTCCGGGACGCGCACGTGTGCAAGATCGAGAGAACTACGGAACTCAGCGCTGTCTTGGATTCGCGGATAACAAACAGCGAGACTCAAGTTCCTTCAATTCATCATGACAGCCCTCTGTCAGCCTCCAAAACATCTTCTCTGTGTGCAGGTGAGTTATATCTGATTTTTATCTGGGCCTGTTAGTTGGGTTGGCCATATGCTGTTCGCTCTCTGGCTTGCTTGCTTGCTGATGTTGGTTGACAGAGCAAATATATCGCGTCCGTAAAAAAACGCACAAACTAGCGACAGACAATATTGAGGGCATTCTTTATAGTGGAACAGATAAGTAGCAGAATTGTTCATTTTCGTGTTACAGACATACAATTTGGTACATTGAGAGAATTTCACATGCTGAACAATATTAGAGACAGGGCCACGACGAAAAATCAATAGCTGCGCAATTTCATACAGTGAACCTGAATGTAGTACTTGGTGTGCCAGCGTAAGCCATCGAGGACACACACAAAAAATAAGGGAACGGAACGATCCCCTTACTTTGCAGGATTACGTGACGTGATACAGTGAGGCAATAATAAAAACATAGTCAAAACGTCACTAAAATATCTATGTTGCAAAATATAAAAATTGTGAAAGTAAAATCTGTCCCGTTGTGTTTGATAAAAGGTTGTCATGGCATCATGACGTGTCCAGTCTGTGAGTACTTCTACATATCCCTAGAGTGCTCGTACCCATTCTGTGGGGTGAGCGTAAATAAAACTTTTTTTCTGCCTTCTTGAATACATCCATTTCGAGGGTGTTGTTGTTGTTATTGTTTTTCCTTTATTTTAACAACAAGTCCAAAGAACGGAGACACTGATGTGTATTTTGAAAAAATGAATGAATGAATGCATGCATGCATGCATGTATGCATTCATTCATTCATTCATTCATTCATTCATTCATTCATTCATTCATTCATCGGAGCGCACAACGTTTTTCTCCGCAAAGACACGATTTTCTGTACCACTATACGAACAAATATCATGTTGTGCCAATTGACCTAATATGCAATATTTTTACTGAACTATGATTTGTCGATTTTGCTGTACAGTCGTAAAAATTTGGTGAAAAGACAAGAGTAAGCCATTTTCAATATCCTAAATAGAGCCTGGCAGATTTCAATATCGAGGTCAAGCATGCAGACTGCATCTATGCCTGCGCTGTTTCAGGTTTGAAAACTTGTTGGCCAGTTCACGTGAAAATGATTTATTACTTATTGTGTACCGTGCAAAATGCTGGGGGTTTATTTCCGGGGCCCTCCCGTTTTTCCCCCGAGGTATTCCTCAACTTGAAGGTGATATAAAGTTTGCTTTCGGGTTGGTGTTTAGCAGGCTTTGTGTATTAGACACTCAGGCTACTTCGTGCCCAAGGGTAATCCCCGTTCTCTCTCTCTCTCTCTCTCTCTCTCTCTCTCTCTCTCTCTCTCTCTCTCTCTCTCTCTCTCTCTCTCTCTCTCTACCCCCCCCCCCCCCCCACAAAAAAAAACAACTTTATCCTGTAAATAAAACGTTTCATCATCATCATCTCTTTTTCTTTCTCGCCTCACGCACACTAGCTCGAAGACCAAGCGCATACCAAGGAACAGCGCTTGGAGTACCTGTTATGTTAAAAACGTGTGAGTGGTGGCGCACAAATACCTGACGAAGGAAGAAAAAAAATAAGGCCTAATATTAATGCTATACTGTGTTCAAAGCTGTTCTGCTACACCGAAATTCACGGCAACGAGTCCGCGTGCATCTTGCATCATGTGATGATGACGTGACTGGGGATACCTTACTGTTGAGTAACGATATTTGAGCTCAGGGCATGTTTTTTCGGAATTATTTCTTCTCTTAATATAATTAAATGTAGAAATATACTTAAAAAATAAAATTGAAATCCTTTTAATTAACATACAGTGCATATTACAGCTGAATACAGGAACAAGGGGATCCCCATAAAACATGGCTGCGACAGTCCTGGTTTCGTCTGCAGACGTACTGGAAACAAAATGTGCTACAGAAAAATGTCTCCGTCCTCCGGCGGTTTAAAATGAGTGCGCACTGCTCTTATTCATACTAGACTTCATTTTGACATACCCAAACCTTTGTTACTCTGAAGAAAATCACATGACTATCTCGTAAACGGCTGATCGTCTATGACTATTAGTAATTTTCTTATTCTTCCCGTAAAGAGCCTTCCCAAGGAGTACAGTGTTTTCATATGTACTGCAAAAATGAGGCGTCAAAGCATGGCCGGACGAGACATCCTTGCGGCAGAAACTCTACGGCGACCTTTCGGACCTGAAGAGGGCAGCAGCATTCACTAGGGCCACAGGCGTGGGTGTCTAGAGGAAACGATCGAGGAAGAAGAAGGCGTCAAAGGTATTATGAATAAGAACTCTATGACGTCATCTCACTGTCGAGTGACGTAAATATTTTCTTGTTACCATCATATATGCTAATGAGGTGGAATCTATTTATAAATAAGATAAAGTAAGTCAAAGATACCTGGGACATATGAATGCTAAGTACAGGATAGAACCAGCTCAACCTCCACCTCGCCTACAACAACCTCCTCAGTCCCTTCCAGTCTGCCTATCGCAAACATCACAGCACTGAAACAGCCCTTCTACATATCCTAAACGACCTGCTCTTCTCTCTGCCGCCTTCGACACTATAGACCACTCTATACTCCTCCACCGCCTTCACCACTCCTTCGGCATCACTGGTTCTGCTCACTCCTGGTTTCTCTCCTACCTCTCCGACAGACAGGAGTCCGTCACCATCGACGGAGTCTCCTCCAACCCAGTCACGCTCTCCTGCGGAGTTCCACAGGGGTCCGTCCTGGGCCCGGCCCTTTTCACACTCTACACCTCTCCCCTGTCCATCATCATCCAGTCTCATCACATACACCACCACCTCTACGCTGACGACTCGCAACTACTAGACAAAGACAAACTCGACAACACTCAGTCACTACTGACTCGCACGGCTGACTGCTACGAAGACGTGAAAAACTGGATGACAGCAAACAAGCTTAAACTGAACGACGACAAAACGGAAGCCATGCTGGTAGGCACTCGCCAGGAACTTTCCCAGCTCCCTCCCTCGCTCCACCTTCAACTCGACAGCACCCCCTGTCACGACACGCCTGACGGAGTCAGGGCGCCGTGGACAATATGAGTGCAGACACTCGAGAAAACCCACCCACTCTAAATAACTCACACAACGCCAGTGATAAACAACAAACAAATCCTTTATTACCTACTCTTACTCTAACCCCCACCCCAACCCCCTAACGCCCCACACACTCACACATACCCACACATGCACTCATAACGTATTAACACTTAAAAAAGATTAACATATAAAAAATGACTAACAAGTGAAAATGACTAACAG
>BTPG01000002.1:166491500-166718240 GCA_036245525.1 Semisulcospira habei
AATACCTGTCACTGGTGAGTCCTCCGGCAGGACGAGACAAACAAGACGAAGACGAACCGGAGGGGTCTTCTGATGAGTAGCAGCCGTGGTCACAAGTCTCTCGGGACACCCACACCCAGGAACACTGGCCGTGGTCTTGCAGGGAGGGTAAAACAACCCTCACACAGCTTGTCAAGGGCTCCAAACGAGGCCGCACCCTGACCCAGACTCCCACTTCGCTGGCTAACTCCGCTGACTGACTGTAATATCCTTCTGCTACCTTGCAGTTTAACTTTACTTCTGAACACTGTTCGGTTAAAGCTACTTGGCTAAAGCGTGCAACCGCTGTACTCGCTCACTGTTAAGCTTGCTGCACGGGCTTTACGATTACGCTCACACTACATTTATTAACTTCCCTAAACTAAGGCTATTTACAGAATTCGGCGATCTACATTTATTAACAAAAAAACGACTTGGCGAAAAAATAAAACAACATGTCACATCCGTTACGTGACACCCCCATCTCCCTCTCTGACTCGGCCAAGAACCTCGGCCTTATCCTCGATTCCTCTCTTCCTATGACCAGCAGCGTCTCCGCCACGGCCCAGGCAAGCTATTTCCACCTCCGTCGCATCAGTCAGATCAGAAAATACCTCACCACCGAAGCTGCCACCAAACTTGCTGTCTCTCTCATATTATCGACTATTGCAACTCTCTCCTTTCCGGCCTCCCTCACTCCACCACTTTCAGTCTCCAGCGCGTCCAGAACAATGCTGCCCGCCTCGTCCTCAGAAAGAAAAAATCCGACCACATCACTCCCCTGCTCAAACTCCTTCACTGGCTCCCCATCCCCCAACGCATCCAATACACGACTCTGTCTCTCTGCTACAAATCCCTGAACAACTACGCTCCTACCTATCTCTCCAACTTACTTCACCCCTACATTCCTTCCCGCTCCCTCCGTTCCGCCTCCGACCCTCTCCGCCTCCACATCCCCCGCACCAAACTCAGCACTTTCGGCCCCCGCTCCTTCTCCGTCTACGGTCCATCCACCTGGAACACTCTCCCACTCTCTCTCCGTCAGAAACACTCTCTCTCTTCCTTCCAATCCGCCCTCAAAACTCACCTCTTTCAACAGTTCTAGCACTATATCACCACACTCCCCACCCAAGCTGACTGTCGTAATGTATTTGTGGTACGTGAGTCATTGTCTAAAGCGTGCGCATGCGTGCGCGAGTTGTGAGTGCGCGCTTAGAGTTATAATTATTATAAGATAAGCGCATTATAAATACCGTAATTATTATTAATATGAACCTGCACAGATTTACATGTCTTTTGGTGGGTGTTCTGCTGTTTTTTGTGTGTATGTGGAGTGGGGTTGGGAGCGGGCGGTATGGCAACTATTACCATCTACGGTTCTCATGTTGTATGCTGATGTGTATGTACAAAACCTACATTCTCTCTTGGCTTGACTTCGCGAACGAAGATTCTATAGGGCTTGCCCACGTCGTCTGCAGCCATTTTCGTGACTGCGGAGGCCAATCCGGGACAGGCAGGTTCGACCGCAGTGGCTGCAGGGGAAGGTCTGGTCAGGGTTCTGAGTTACGACAACTCTGTTTTTTCTCCTGAGCTGCTTGTCCTTGAGGTTAGCTCTGCGAGAGTCCTCAAAGGAGACGGCTGCCTTGAGAATGGTGGAGCGCCAGGTGTCACGGTCCGCAGCAAGCGAAGACCACTGGCGGTGGTCGATTTGGCAGGCACTAAGTGACTTCTTGAGACCGTCTTTGTATCTCTTCTTTGGTGCTCCTCTGTCTCGGTGTCCAGTGGCGAGCTCGCCGAACAGAGTGATCTTGGGTAGGCGATGATCCTCCATCCTGGAGACGTGCCCCGCCCAGCGAAGCTGTGTCCGCAGCAGCAAAGCCTCGATGCTCAAAGTTTCCGCCTGTTCAAGGACCTCGACGTTGGTGACATAGTCACTCCAGTGAATGCTGAGGATGGTACGCAGGCAGCGCTGGTGAAAGCGTTCGAGGAGTCGTAGTTGGCTGCGGTAGAGGGTCCAGGACTCGGAACCGTACAGCAGGGTGGTGAGGACGACAGCTCTGTACACGCTGATCTTGGTGCCTTTTTTCAGCTGTTGATTGTGCCACACCTGCTTGAATAGTCGCCCGAAAGCACTGTTCGCTTTTGCCAGCCTGTTATCCAGCTCCTTGTCCAGCTTGGCGTGTGACGTGATGATGCAGCCGAGGTAGGTAAACTGGTGTACAGACTTCAGTTCAGACTCGCCGATGGTGATGTGGGGAGGGCGATGCTCTTCCTTGGGTGCTGGCTGATGAAGGACCTCTGTCTTTTTCAGACTGACCTCAAGTCCAAACGTACATTACAAACAAAATAAATAAATAATTTAAATAAATATGATAAAGTAAGTCAAAGGTACCTTGGACATATGAATGCTAAGTAAAGGATAGATTATTAACATGAACAGATGTGCATGTCTTTAGGTGGGTGTTCCGGGTGTGTGTGTATGTGGGGTGGGGTTGGGAGTGGCCGGTATGGCACATATTACTATCTATGTATGTGTATATTTTCTTGTTGTGTGCTGATGTGTATGTACAAAACCTACATTACAAACAAACAAAAATAAATAATAAATTTAAATAAATAAAATAAGTAAGTCAACGATAGCTGGGACATATGAATGCCAAGTAAAGGAAAGATTATGAACATGCACACATGTGCATGTCTTTTGGTGGGTGTTCTGTGGTTTTGTGTGTGTGGGGTGGGGAGCAGGTGGTATGGCACCTATTACCATATATGTGTACATGTATGTTCTCATCTTGTATGCTGATGTGTATGTGCAAACCTACGTCGCAAACAAACAAAAATAAATAAACAAATTAATAATAAATTAAAAAAATAAATAAAATAAGTCAGAGATACCTGGGTCATATGAATGTGCATGCGAAGTAAAGGATAGATTACAGGGCCAGATCACTTACAACTGTGTGTGTGTATGGGGGTGGGGTGGGGGTGGGGGTCCAAAATTGAACTTTGTGTGCGGTTGTGCAAGCATCAACAAAATGTGCTTGTCAAGGACAATAGCATTTTTTGTTGTTGTTATGGGGGGGGGGGGGGTCCATGGACACCCCTGCCCCCCCCCCCCCAGATCCGGGCCTGGATTATAAACATGCACAGATGTATACGTATTGAAAAAAATCTTCCTTTCCTCTCCTTGGTGGCCACCACCATACCACTGGTGATTATGTGCATCAAGGAAGTCCTTCCATCCATAAGTAAAAGGATAAATAATAAATACAAATGAATAAGTAAACACATAAATGAATCAGTAATAACTAAATAAATAAAACATGTAATATAATGGAGAGGGCTACTATCTGCATTGTGTCTCATGTAGTCCTGATAAAGCTTGATCATTGGAGTACTTGAGTGCGGATTGGTTGAATGGGTTGCAAAAACAAAAATACCTATATTTAGGTGTTCAGCTGAACATGGTGGTTTAGATGGAAACGGTTCGGAGATGAATTTCAGTCTGCCTGGCTTGTGCCCTAAGACCAGACGGATAAGACCTAGTCAGTTTGACCAGTTAATCCCATCTCCACTAATAAAAAAGAGCAGGTCTACACATAGAGCCGTTAAGCTGGAAAACATGTTGTATGTGGACAAAACGTCTTCAGAATGTTGAAGATGGCCGGCAGACATAATGCAAAACATGCATGAAGCGAGTTTACTTTCGATGTACTTTCCACCCACAAAAGACTGAGTTCTATGGGAAAGGCTGCTTTCAAGACCAGGAGAAAATAACGCATATGATGTACTTCAATAATCTCTGTCTCACTTCAGGAGCAAAGTAAACCTGCATCAATCGTGCGCGTCTGATTGACTTCTCTCGAAGGCATCTCGCTGACCGCCATTTTGAAATTAGCGGCGCGAGTATGCTTACGGCATTTAAAATATTACTTTTAAAATTATTTTATCGTAAATATATATATATATACGTCTACTTTCTCCTTATTTTAATTTGCTCACTGGATTAAACTTGTAACTTGTATGATTGAAAGTTTCAATGTAATGCACAAAAAATTATTGCACCTTATCCAGGCGGTGTACGAGGACTGCTTCCCCCCCAACAAATAGCGCTCGAAAAACACTTCTAAAAAATGTCTCCATCCTAGGGACATATATTGTTGTTATGCATAAACCATGTGGCATAAGTACTTTCGTTTCGTACCTGCAAACCAATGTTACTCTTTTGACGAACTACTTACCTCTGCGGAAATTGCGTAATCTGCTAGACTATAAGTAATTCTGCACCACCAGCTAATACTTTTACTAAGACAACTCACGTGTTCAAAATTGGAGATTTCTTCCGGTCTACCGACGAAAACAACCTACCCAAAGCAACGGATCGCTGTGATTCTAGTGTACGCCACGGCACCTACAGTCAATTTAGACCTTCCGAGAGCGCGAGGATCCAAAAAATCTTGTGCGTCACCACCATCTATATTATCAGCTAAGTTAGCGCACCACTGATTTTCAGCGGTTGGCCGCTGGGGCCTCGGTTCTAGAGCCCCCCAAAAAATAACTGAGGCCCCGGCAGGGGTTACACGCACACGCATTCACGCTTGCTCGCGCACGCGCACGCGCGCGCTTACACACACTCTCCGTGTAGCTCGTGATCACTTTCTCTCAGTCTCTCTCTTATGATTTTTTTTTAATGACGTCATTTTCATTGTACTTCTTCTTTTTTACGCACTTTTGTTGTTCTTTTATTTTATTTTACGTCACATCCTTCAGTTGCCACATTCCTTCATCAATAATGAAGATAAGTAGCGACTGATCTCTATATTTGTTTGTTTGTCTATTTTGAAAATTAATATTAATATTAACGAAATATTAATAAATCGTGTTGTAACTGTCTTTTCTAAGCGTGTTTCTTTCTCCGTTGGGTTCTTCTCTGCATTTTACACGCTTGGCAGTCACCTTTTTGTCTGGTTCACGTGAAAATGAATTTTGTATACTGGGCTTAATATATCTGGGACACATTTCGGGATGTACAATCAGTCATTTCGTGAAAAAAAATTAAGAATTTGTGCGACTGTACAGCAAAATGTACACAGTCTTCGAGTTTCTTGAAAGTAAACTGTATAAGGTCAACTGTCACTAAATGATATTTGTTCTAAGATTGGTATAGAAAAGTAATTCTTTGCGGAGATATTTGCGAAAAGCGGCTTTGTGATGTCCGATGTCAAACGACCTATAATGAGGCTTCTGTTTGTTTTGGTGAACTTAGATGACAGAAAGTAAAAACTAGTAGGCTAGAGCTCACATGCAGCTGCAAACTAGTGTATGCTAACAAAGAAGATTTCGTAGGTCTCCGTTCAAAAGCACGCATGCCCACTCCCAAATTGCCAGCGTTGTTAGACACTGCAGATGAACTAATGGCTGCTGATCGTCAAACAAAACTTATTATTTTTCCGTTCACGCTAAGTTTTTGCAGTGGCCCTGCCTCTGAAAATACCCCCTGAGACCGAATTTTTTTTTAAATGCTATAACAAAGTGTTCGAATGTTTGTTGGATGTGTGTTTGGACGTTTGATATTTTGGCGAGTTTTCACACACGCACACGTCCACCCCACCCCCACCCCCACCCTCACCCCCACTCCCACCCCCACCCCCACCCCCACCCCCGTTGTTTGATATTTTTGCGAGTGGTGAGAGTCCTAACACACCTTGTAGGTTTGTATGTTGGACACTTTATGTAGGTAGCAGGGGCGGATCGGGGTTGGGGTGGGGTTCCAGGCCCCTCTCCCCCCCCCCCCCACCCCTCCCCTCACCGAAAATTCTCGGAAATGCTATAACAAAGTGTTTAGATGTTTGTTGGATGGGTGACACCCAACACGCAAACACGCCTTCACCGGCGCCCGTAAAAGAAGCTTCTTTCGTCAACGATGACGCAAACTTTGCATGTGTCTTTCAGAAAACATTGCAAAGTACACACATTTTTATGCAAAGACGTTTTCAGCATAGTAAACTGAAAATGATTGATAGAACTGATTATTTGGACCCGCAGGTTAAATTTTACTGTATCAATGTAGTCGTTTTCCAGCCAGAACTTCACGCCCTTCACGTGGTGTATAACTTCTTTTGACCTAAATTACAGCTGTGACAAGTCTAGTCCTACTGAAATGCATACCATATTTCCTTCAGCGTTGCACTTGAAATTTTCTGAGACAAATATGTTGGATGGTTTGTTTGAAATAACCGTTTTAGCCTACAACAAGAACGACAACTCTTTGCCAGGTTGCCGACGAATTTTTCTACATGCCAACTCGCTTGGTTTTGACTGCCTAAAATATGAAACAAGATGGGATGAGCCATAACCCGCAAAGTCTCTTCCATAAGAGCCATAATTCACAAAGTCCCTTTTATATGCGAGATGTACTCGCTGTCAAGGGTCTCTACCTGTTGTCTTTGACCTGATTCTGATTTCGAAATATATTTAAAAAAACCTCGCAAATTTGGCAATGCGTCAGTGAGCTCATAAGTCTATTACTATAAGTGTGCAACGCCTTTCGAAAAAGTCGACGCCTGGTATATCGGCTGACGCGCGTTTAAAAAGGTATTTTCCAAGTGTCTATTGGAAGACAGGGTGTCGAGAGCACACTGATAAAAAGTACCGCAGGAGCCAGATAAACAAAAATCTTTTACGTACTAAAATGTTCTTTTTTGACGTATTGGCATGTAAACGTCATGTCATGTTCTAAGCATGCAATGTTGAAAGAATACTTTTGTTATACAGTGCAGGATTTTGCGTGGTGTGTGTGTGTGTGTGTGTGTGTGTGTGTGTGTGTGTGTGTGTGTGTGTGTGTGTGTGTGTGTGTGTGTGTGTGTGTGTGTGTGTGTGTGTGTGTGTGTAGAGTAGGGGGAGGGGAGAGCAAATGGCTGCATAAGATACGGACAAAAAAGGGTACGATTTTGTCTTTTTGGGGGAACCTGCACAGATTTAACAAAGTAAACACAAAACACTGTTCAACACCAGTCTCATAATTATCAGACAGACGAACCGTTACTGTCCATGTACCTTTCACACGTTGTTCCTCTTCGTCTTCGATTTTATTTTCGGATAAAATCAAGCAGCATAGAATGGCCGTATTTGTCACCATGTTGCATATTTTCTGATTACATCGCCTTGCCTAAGACAATGACGTAGTGTCGGGGATTTCTACGCAGGCTTCCCATGATGCCGGACTGATTTTTTAAGTCCCTTCTATTTATAGAAGGGATTTTTTTTTTAGGATGGGTCGCGGTGGGGCGAATTTAATAGCATGACCATGATGTCAAATGCGGGCAGGCCTTAACCTCTGACACCTGAAGTAACAAGATCAAAATTACGTCATGTCTGGTTACGCTAACCTCGCTGCTGAACGTACATTTGGCGCGAAGCGCCGTATATGTATGTGTGTGTGTGTGTGTGTGTGTGTGTGTGTGTGTGTGTGTGTGTGTGTGTGTGTGTGTGTGTGTGTGTGTGTGTGTGTGTGTAAACAAGAGAATGTCCGATATTGCTGTACGCACAAGCTTGAAACTTGGCGAAATACTTTATTCAAGGGGTGGCTAAGAGAGCCTCCGAGCATAATGTAATTGGGTGTCTCATTGAGGACATAAAAGAAAGTTTATAGAAAGTTGGTTGACCCAGATTTGAGTCCGTAATTTTTGTCATATTTACTTTAAATTTTGGATATAGATAGTTTGCAGAAAGACATTAGATGAGATCGTTAGCCAGCTTTGTACCCTTTCAACGTCTTCAGTAAAAATTAATTCTTTTCGGAAAAAAATTAAAACAGTAAAAAAAAAAAAAAAAAGTGACATCTGGAGAAAGTCAGAGAGTGACGGTGACGTAAAAAAAGCAACTCCGTCACTACGCAGACATACTCTAATATGACTTAACTCTCTCTCTCTCTCTCCCTCCTCACCTCTCTCCTCCTCTCCTCTCTCCTCTCTCCACTCTCTCCTCTCCCTCTCCATCCTCTCTCCCCTCTCTCCCTCCTCCTCTCTCTCTCCTCTCCTCTCCTCTCCTCTCTCCTCTCTCTCTCTCTCTCTCTCAGATGCGCGCATCTCCAAGAGGCATAGATTCTCTTGCGCCCGGAGGGCGAATGAACATCTACTATGTGTCTTGATGATGTTTGGAGCGCGCGCGCACGCACGCACGCATACGCACAGGCATACACACACATCGACGCGCTTTCAGAAGAGCATGCAGGTGTACTTAGTATATCATGTAGCTAGGTAAAGCCAACCTGATTTCACACAAATTATAGCAAGACTGAAATTATACCGTGAAATTCTAGTTTTGTCACCATTTTCGCAAGTCTTGAAGCGAAAGCGAAACTCATATCACGTTAAATATAAAATTACGTAAAAACAAAAAATACGTCGTGACAAATGACGTTTGACAAACCGATGACGAGTATGCACTGAGTGCACCCTTTATAGAGTTCAATATGACGCACTGGCACATCTGCGAGGCGCTTTCAGGCGATATTTCAACATCAGAATCAAGTCAAAGACAAAAGATAGAGACCCTTGACAGCGAAGACAGCTCTCATATAGAAGGGACTTTGTGTGTTATGGTTCATCCAATCTTGTTTTACTACAGAACCTTAAGTTAGGGAACATCACGCGTCGACTAAAGTTACAACATGTGCGGCCGACGTGTTGCACACTTAAAGCAGTTTCTATAAGGGTCACAGTGCATACGCGTCATTGTTTTGAGAGAGAGAGAGAGAGAGAGAGAGAGAGAGAGAGAGAGAGAGAGAGAGAGAGAGAGAGAGAGAGAGAGAGAGAGAGAGAGAGAGAGAGAGAGAGAGAGAGAGAGAGAGAGATGATGATGATGATGATGATGAAACTTTATTTTTCAACGGTAAAAAGTTTTGACAGAAAACAAATCGTCATTTTACAAACTTGCCGTTGCTAACTACAGGATAAAAAAAGAAGGGAAACTATAAAATATATATGTACATACAAAACCCAATAGCATCATTATATACAGAAAAAAAATAATACTCATCACACACACATGCACAGACGCACGCACGCGCGCGCGCCGCTCACACATACACCCACACGCACAAACAAACACGAGCACACACACGCACATGCGCACACACATATAAAAACCATCTGTATGAAATACATGAGGTACAGGAAATATTACAGTACCTGAGAAACGTACTAAGTCTGACTCATCAGGTAATCAAAAAGTTTTGTTTTAAAACGTCCTATTGAGGTAATATCTTTCAAATGTGCAGGGATAGAATTCCAAGCAAACGGACCAGAGAATGACATACTAGTTTTAAAAAGGTCAATTCTTGGCAGTGGTAGGGGTAAGGTATTGTTTCTTGAGGTCCGTTCACGTTCTTGGTGAGATATAAATTTAGTGATTAGATACTGGGGTGTCATATTATTCAGTATCTTATGCATATAGACGCATTTGTTTAATGTAAGTTGCTGACGCAGACCGAGAATGTTTAAATGTCTAAATTTGTCTGTGATAGGGATCTGTCTATCTATCATTTTTACAGCTCTTTTGTATATGGAGTTTAAATCTCTTCATGTGGACATCACTGCAGCCGTCCCACACTGTGGAGACATAATCAACATGGGACTTTATATGAGCATGAAAAAACAATTTACGGGTATTTGTATCCGTTACATGTCTAAGCTGGGACAATAAGAAAGTGTTTTTAGCAATGGTCTTACAAACAGCATTTATATGAGTCTCCCAGCATAGTTGTTCATCAACATGTATTCCTAAGAATTTACGCTCAGTGACTTGTTCAACAGGTTCAGTGTTTAATTGTAATTGTAATGGCTGTAATCGGCGTTGATGTTTTTGCCGCGTGGCGATTAAGATACTCTTTGTTTTTGCTGGGTGAAGAACCATATGGTTCTGTCTACACCAGTCAAATACCTCATTGTAAACTATGGCTAATGTCCGTCGTTTTTTTTGTTTTTTTGTTGTTGCCAGAAACATGAAGACTCGTATCGTCAGCAAATAGATTACAATTAACGTCAGAATTAGTGATATGCAACGGTAGATCATTAATAAATAGTATGAATAGAAGAGGGCCCAAAATAGATCCCTGGGGGACGCCGTATTTTACATTTCCTTGCTTAGAGTATCTTCCATGGGCGTACACCATTTGTTTCTGTCTTCGAGATATGATCGGAAGAATGCTATAGCGGTTGCGTCCAAGTGATAAACGGTTAGTTTATTTAGGAGAATGTCATGGTCCACAAGGTCAAACGCCTTTTTAAGGTCTAAGAAAACTGCTCCTGACATCAGGCTTTTATTGATTGATTCCAGCCAGCTGTCTACAATATGTGTCAGTGCTGACTGACAAGAATGTTTCGGTCTAAAACCAGACTGGTGAATATTAAGTAATTTACCTTTTTCCAGAAAGAGAGAGAGAACAATGAACAATGAACAATGAACAATGAACTTTTATTTTACAACGGTAGAAGTATTTGGTTACAAGACCAATTTTCAAACTTGCCGTTGCTACAAACTACTTATCAACGTTTTCATAAACAAAACAATGGTCTAAAACATAACTAGGTCAAACACATACACACGCACGCATGTTCACTCGCAAACACACACACACACACTACTCTAAGGAATTCAATTATGTGCTAGCAAACAAAATACTGATGAATATAGCGCGATAGAAAAGAAAGAAAATGTGTTAAAAAACCTTTAAAGAGAATTTTAACAAAAATTATGAATAAAAAATTCCAACATATAAATTGCATAAATCGCGCACATGGTGTGCGCGTGCTTGCGCTCATGCGTGCGTGCGTGCGCGTACGCGTGTGCAATCTGCCACATTATGACAGACCACGCACACACCACACACACACGCACACGATCACATAACGTGACCACACGCATGAACGCACACACACACACAGACGCACGCACCCACACACACACACACACACACACACACACACACACACGATCACACACCCATACGCACGAATGCACACAGCCACACATACACACACACACATACGCACAAACACACGCACGCCATACGCGTGCCAGTACATCAAGGCAGGTATTACTTGTCAGACATGGAGTCAATGCACATGCCGATACATGGTATGTATTCTAAGAACATGCAGTTTTCCGCATGTAAAGCTGGATTATTTTAGATATTTGAAGAGGCCGTCTTTAAAGGAGGGCAGGGACATACTTCTAAGGTTACATGGAATCGAATTCCAGAGAGTACTACCTGAGTATGTTAAGCTAGATTTAAAGATGTCAATGCGAGGCCGCGGAACCTGATAGTGCCGCCCCAGTCTGGGATGTCGTGAGGAAATTACTGAAAAAAATGGGTCAAGATAACGGGGCCCTTTTTGTTTACACAGCTTATACATAAAAATGGCTTTGTTACATATAAGGTGCTGCTTCAGGGGAAGCATACCAAGAACTTCAAGTTTTTTTTCCGTTGCTATTTGAGGATCCGGTAGGATAAGTTTAGCAGCCCTCCTGTGTAAAGTATTCAGCCTCTTTAAATGCACTTCACTTGAACCATCCAGAGAGAGAGAGAGAGAGAGAGAGAGAGAGAGAGAGAGAGAGAGAGAGAGAGAGAGAGAGAGAGAGAGAGAGAGAGAGAGAGAGAGAGAGAGAGAGAGAGAGAGAGAGAGAGAGAGAGAGAGAGAGAGAGAGAGAGAGAGAGAGAGAGAGAGAGAGAGAGAGAGAGAGAGAGAGAGAGAGAGAGAGAGAGAGAGAGAGAGAGAGAGAGAGAGAGAGAGAGAGAGAGAGAGAGAGAGAGAGAGAGAGAGAGAGAGAGAGAGAGAGAGAGAGAGAGAGAGAGAGAGAGAGAGAGAGAGGAATATATATATAGAGAGAGATGATGATGATGATGATGATGATGATGATGATGAAACGTTTTATTTACAGGGTAAAGTTTTAGGCGAAACGCCTCTCTTACAAACTGTCCTGTTACAAAATGAACATTAACAGCAAAGAGCAAGAGAAACACAATAAATCGAAACATAAAGAAATAAACTGAAAAGAAAAAACACTATACCAAAGCAATGCAAATAATGCGTACACATCATATCAATAACAGTGAATATTTTTTTTAAAAAAGGTTTTGTAGTCCGTTCAGGTAGTAAGTTAATGTAACAAGATGTTATACAAACGAGTTTTGAAGGTACTGAAATGGATTTAATTTGGGGTGGTAGTTCGTTCCAGGCTTTGGCACCTGAGAACGAAAGGCTGGTTTTATATATCGAGTCTGGCCCATGGTAGCTGTAACAAACTTTGTCTCGTGTTTTGTCTTTGGCTATCTAAAAATAACATACGAAGGTAAGATGGGGCTTTACGGTTAAGAATTTTATGCATAAGTATGCAGCGATAAAATGTGAGCGGCTTGTTTAGGTTTAGCAGTCGGATGGTTCTAAAGTACAGTTAACTTTATCCCTCGACGATACAATGAGTTAAGTTTCTTTAAATGTACCTCACTGCACCCATTCCAGATAGTGGAGCAGTAATCACAGTGTCTTAATATGGGAATGGAGAAAGAGTCTTCTAGTGTCAGTGTTAACTATTTGGTTTAGTTTTGATAGCAGGAATAGATTTTTAGATAATGCTTTTGCATGTGTTTTCGATATGTGGTTCCCAACTTAGCTGGTTATCTACTGTGACTCCAAGCAAACGGTGTTTTTTGGTTGTTTTTTTTTAAACTTGATCAAGGGGCTCAGAGTCCAGGTATGATGTTAAAGGCAGAGACCACGTTGATGTTTGTTTTGTTTTGTTTTTGGCGTGAAGTAATCAACGTACTCTTTGTCTTTTGGACATTAATTATCATATGATTATGTTTGCTCCAGCTTGAAACCTCATCAAGACTTTGCTGGATAACTTCTTTTATTTTTGGCACTTTGCTGTTTGATGTATATATCAGCATATAGGTCACATGTTGCACCTTGATGTGAGATAGAGAATGGCAATTAAATCATTGATTAATATGTTGAATAACAATGGGTCCAAAATTGACCCTTGAGGAACACCACATCTTACTAAACGTTCACTCGATTAATTACCATTAAGCAAAACTGTCTGTCTTCTGTCACCTAGATAGGTTGATATCAAATGTATGGTATTGGAATTGATGTGATACATTTTTAATATTAATATAAGATAGAGTGGTTGACTGAATCAAAGGCTTTTTTAGGTCAAAGAAAACTGCACCTTATAACTGAGAATTATTAATGGCTGTAAGCCATTTATCAATGATATGTGTAAGGGCAGTTCGGCAGAGAGAGAGAGAGAGAGAGAGAGAGAGAGAGAGAGAGAGAGAGAGAGAGAGAGAGAGAGAGAGAGAGAGAGAGAGAGAGAGAGAGAGAGATCATGATTCAATGATCAATGAGCTTATTATCAACGGTGAGGCATTGACATCGCACAGACATAGCATTTTCAAACTGCGTGAGAGAGAGAGAGAGAGAGAGAGAGAGAGAGAGAGAGAGAGAGAGAGAGAGAGAGAGAGAGAGAGAGAGAGAGAGAGAGAGAGAGAGAGAGAGAGAGAGAGAGAGAGAGAAATACGTCACATCTAGAGTATTGCGTCGATGTCTGTGTGATGACGAAATTTCTGCTTTTAAGTCACGGTCACTGTCAGACTTTCTCCAGAAGTCTATGTTTTTTACTTTTTAAAAACTTTCTTCATAGAATTATATTTTACTGAAAAAGTTCAAAAGATACAAAGCTGGCTAACGAACTCATTCAATGTCTTTTTCCAATCCAGCTTCATCCAAAACCGCAATTGAATATAATGAAATTAACGGACTCTAATATGGGTCAACCGACTTCCTATAAATGGTCATTTAACTCTTCACTGAGACAACCAATTTCAAAAGCTCGAACGGGCTTCTAGCTGGGTGACCATCTCCCCTAATTTCAAGCGTGTACGTACGCAAACTTTGCAAATTGTATTGTTCACACACAAACACACACACAAGAAGCCTCAGAGTGGGTTACCTACCTTTATGTGAAAATGGGTTCCCATATTTCTATTTATTTTAGGGTTCTGAAATTGATGCGAATGTTTAGAACTCACCTTATAACTTAAAATAAAATAGACATTTTCTAGAAACAGATCCACTGGATGGAGAAAAAATGGGTTTCTACCAATAAAGTGGGTGCCTCTCACACAAAAACTGGCATTACAGTGAAAATGGGTGTCATCAGAAAATTAGGCGTCTATAATAAAGTCAAGTTCATGGAATACTTCTTTTTCACATTCATTTTTTTTTTCAACTTAATGTGTATGTATGCATTAACATTTTTAACATTTTATTGGGCAAAATTGAATGAACACTGGACCCTAACCTTCAGATTATGATTTTCACAAAGGAAATCTTTTACACATTGCTACGTATTGTCCTTCTGAAGCAAAACAGTTTATCATGGCATTTATGTGAGAATCAAGATAATGTATTCTGGAAATTAAGAGACATTTTTTTTATGTGCTCTGGAGTTTGAGACAAACAGCAACAGAGCATTTAGAATATTAACCCTTATCATTCGGAATACACCAGTGTGTGCTACAAGTGTGACTAAAATAGTTCAAGGGTGGTGCCAGAATAGCTTGGCTCTCTAGGCGCCAAGCTATTCTGACACTACCCTTGAACTAAAGCCATTGGTCTATGTCCTTATCTGTAAGTACTGTAATGTAGCTTGCATATGACAGTGTACAAACTTGAAGCTTTTAGCCACAGTATGATACGGGTTAAAAAGTGTGGAAAAATACGAAAGATAGGAAAAGACTCAGAGGAAGAAACTAACACTTAAAAATGACAAAACAGAACACTGACATTAATTAATTAACTGACAACATAAGAAATCACTTGAAACTTCAGCCTTTATTAATCACATCAAAGGTGCATACATATAAAAACACAGTAATTGTTTGTAAACACTTCAAATCAAACAATCAAGAGCAGTCAAACCTTTTTCTGGCAACTTTGTGATGAGGAAAACTAGTTCTTACCTTCGGCACGTGAAGGGTTTCAGCAACTTCTGTGCCTCTATTCATAAAATGGATTGGTTGTACATTTGTTGTACATTGCTTAATGTCCCGACAGCAACAAGACTTTCTCAGGACGTGCCTGCACTGCTTGTGGAAAAAAAACTAAATAGAATATTGAATGTATGTCGCCAGCCGGTCTAATACGCTAAATAAACCTAAGACCATTTAGCAACGCACATCCAATATCAAAAGCTACAGAAAGTGCAGACAGTAGGGAGAGTTTAAAAAATGAAAATACAGGTGAATGAACCAAGGGTAGACAGAAACACATGCCCCAGAATAGAGGGAAAACCCACCCTGTGGGGCTGACCAGGGTGACCCTGGGAACTGAAACGTAGTTAACCCCACCCAAGTCCCCCAGGGCAGACCCGGGTGGGGGTTCATAAAATGGAGAAATATACTGAGTTCTAGCAAGTGCGACAATAAAGTTTAGCTGAGTTGGTATACCTTGTCCTGTGCCTAGGTTAAACGCACCAGCAGTGCCATTGTTGCTATTTTCGCACCAGACCGGTCGCTCGGACCGGCCATGTGCACCCGATCGGTTTACAGATTGTGCTTTCTGCACCTGTAATGGGCAATCTCGGAAAAAGAATCACGTGACTGTCGTTTGATTGCTACAAAATAACATAAATAAAGAATAAACAGGTACCCCAGTGCTGGAAGGAAGCCAGAATGATCCCAATTTTGAAGAAAGGGAAGAATAAGTCCAAAGCCCTGAGTTATCGCCCCATCAGCCTGGCAAGTTGTGTGTGCAAGACCATGGAGTGCATCATCAACAAGCTCCTGCAGTGGTACCTGGACTCCAAGAGCATCATCGTGCCAGAGCAAGCCGGCTTCAGAAGCTACAAGAGTACAGTAGACCAGACAACATACCTTGCACAGGTCATAGAAGATGCCTTTCAAGATCAGAAGGTGACATTAGCTGCCTTTATTGACCTACAGAAGGCTTTCGACAAGGTGTGTGTGATGAAGCTCTATGCTCGTGCATAGTGCTCACACATTAGGGTTAGTACGGTACGGTTTTTGTTAACGGTTTGTTTGTGCCGATAGTCCGTGGGGCCTGCTGTCCTGCATCGCTAGGGAGAGGTTGGTACTGCCACGGTGTCACATGCGGATACATCGGTTGCTGTTGTTGCAGCCAGTTGGGGGCAACAACTGATGTATCTTGATGCTCCTGAATGGGCTGTAGTTGTAGGTGCTGCTCTTGTAGATCATTTTGTTGCTGTTGCGGAGGTTGACACTGTTCTTGTTGTCGTTGCCGCTGCTGTAGTTCATTTTGCTCCTGTTGTAGGCATCGCTGTTTTGGCTGTTGTTGCTGATGGTGCTTCTGAACAGCGGATGACAAACCCACCGGTGCCCGCCCCGCAGCAATGTCTGAGTAAAGTTGCTTAGCGGTTGTTACATTAGGAGATGTAGCGTCACGTTGAGAGGTTGTTCGGTGGCCATCTTCCCCGCCGTATTTGATGTTTCCGGCCAGCCTCCGCGTGCCCACGTGGGACGGGTGAATAGGGTCAAGCCGGCCATTGTTGTCCACTCGGTACAGCGCCTTGCGAGGTAGACCATTTGCCGTGTGAAAGATGCCGGTGTTATCTATAAAGGTAGCGCCCAGCTTCTTCGCCACGTGGCACAGGTTGGCGTTGGACGGGAAGATACGCTGATTTAAACGCGAATTTCTTCCCTGCCCAGCAGGCATGATGGAAGAAGCCTGGACTCGTGCTTTGGGGAACGCCGTTTTGCAGGCTGTAACCAGCTTCTCCCACTGCTGGCTGGTGATCTCCCGCTGCTTGCAGTCGTTCACCCCCACGTGGAAGGTGACCAGTTGGACGCGGGGTGACGGCGCCTGCTTCATGAACCAGTCAGTCAGGTGGGAGGTTTGCAGGCCCGACACAGAAATGATCTGCACTCTCTCACCCTGGCACATTGTCATTTTCTCTCCCTTCACGTTACGCAGGACAGAGCATCCTATAACGAGGGTTGTGGTATCCGCCATGACATGATGTGTGAGGATCTCTTCGCTTGGAAGGAATTAGAGTACCAGAGAGAAGGAATTAGAGTACCAGAGAGAGAAAGAGGAAAAGGAGAGAGATAGGGAGGTACAAATACAGTTAGCTCGGGATGCGGGGTCTAGAACAGCTTCAGAGGGTGACTCCGTAGGCCGGGGCATCCGTAATTTTTCTAGACGGCCGATGTTTAAGGAGTCTGTGGACTCTATTGACGCTTTTTTGTGTCGTTTCGAGGCTCACGCGCAGGCGTTGAGTTGGCCTTCTGCCAACTGGCCCGTTTTGCTTTCGTCTGTGCTAGAAGGTCAGGCCTTGAGTCTTTACCATAGCTTGAACGTTTCGGGGAACATAGATTACGAGACTTTGAAGGAGTGTCTCTTACAGCAGTTCCAGTGTAATGCGGAGGATTTTTAGAGAACGCTTGAGAGCTTGTCGGCCAGAGACAGGGGAATCGTTTGTGTCGTTTGGCAAACGATTGTCCCACTTGCTCGTACGTTGGGTCGAACTGTCAAAGATCGACCACACGTACGAAGCATTGTTCGATCTCATGTTGGCTGAACAGTTCTTTGGTAGCGTTTCCAAGGATCTAGCGGTATTCTTGAGAGAGCGTAGCCTCAAGCGTACAGATGAGTTAGTGCAGAACGTGGAGGCTTTTCGGCTGGCGCATCCGACGAAAAACCTCGCGCGTAGGGCCGAGACATCACCGGTCGGGTTGGTCGCTGCTAACACGACTGGGGGTTACCGGGGCATCAATACCTTACGTGGAGCCCAGCTGTTTAACGGTAAAGGTACTTTGCGTTTTCGACGCGGGGATAGAGGTAACGGCAGTGGCGTTCGCGATCCTTACGCACGAGCAGAGAAATCTGGTCGTGGATACGGTCGTGGTCGTATGGCTAATTCGGACACTCGGTGTTTTGCGTGTCACGAGTACGGTCATTTCGCTCGTAGCTGTCCTAGCGGTCGTTCGGACGCTCAGCATTTCGCGTGTCAGGGGAACGGCCATCTGGCTCATCAATGTCCTAGCGATACTGGTATGGTGGAGGGGGCGGAGCAGCCCACTCACATAGCCAGCTTTGCAGTCCCAGTCGGGGAGGAACCACAGGTGGGCGGAGTGCGTTCAGTTGACGGAGGTCGTTGCCTGCCTGTGGGTAACGGTGTTGTAAACGGATGGCTCGCTTCCATTCTGCGCGACTCGGGTGCCACGACTGCAGAGGTCAGACGTAACCTTGTTAGGGACGATCAGTACACGGGGGAAACGCAGAAAGTGATTTCGTACGGAGTGAAGGTACAAGTTTTTCCGTTGGCTAAGATAGAGATTGACACGGAGTTTTCCTCAGGGGATCTGAGATTGGAGTCTCGCGATTTTGTGGATTGTGTGGGCAGTCGTTGGATCGTTTTCATTTCTGGAGGTTTTAGCGCGTTAGTTCTGTTTCAAGTTCGCTGTGCGATCGGAGAGTGTGTGTTGAATTTTGAGGTTCAGGGGCATGCGTTGAGGCTGTAATATGTTTTTTCTTGTATTCTAGATAGTTCAATTTCCACCTGCACAGACGCTTCCACCTCGTGCCATCTCCCCTGTGCCCTTGTGGAGAAGCAGAGCAGACCACAGAGCACATCCTCCAGGACTGTGGGAACCTCCAGCCGCTGAGGGAGGAGATATGGCCGAAGCCCGCCACTCTACAAGAGAAACTGTACGGGCCTGTGGAGGCGCTACAGAAGACCACAGATTTCATTTTGAGAGCCAAACTCCGAGTGTGACGGCGTTCGAGAAGAAGAAGAAGAAGTATTCTAGATAGTCAACGTTAGTCTTGGTTTGTGATAGTGTACGTCGAGTGGTCTTAAAAAGAAACTCGGTCGTTTCTTTTTTTCCCGAGGAAGGGGGAACTGTGATGAAGCTCTATGCTCGTGCATAGTGCTCACACATTAGGGTTAGTACGGTACGGTTTTTGTTAACGGTTTGTTTGTGCCGATAGTCCGTGGGGCCTGCTGTCCACGTGGAATCTTTAAGACATGGTTAACACGGGAGTTTTTAGTGAGTTCTGTTATAGTTAGTTCTAGGCGGAAGCTGTCTGGCGGAGCAGTAAATGCGTCAGTACGGGATTTCTTGTTGTATGAAACGGATGTGTTTGAGATACCTAGCCCGTATTCCAAGACTCTGAAGCCTAGAATTCAGGTATGTTTCTATATATGTAGTATTGATAGTTGCTTAGTTAAATACAGTATGCGTTGCTAAGAGTAATTTGCTTGTATAGTGTTGGCCGGTTTGGTTCAGTTATGTTGGTCTAGAATTCAGTGAAGTAACCGGTGTTTTTGGTATACAATTATTTACCGAGATGGATGACTAAAGGAATGTAAGGTGTATATGCTTAAGTCGCTGTGAAGGTAGTACGCGGTTGGTTAAGCATAGTCTTTTCCAGTGTATAGAGTAGTGTATAGCAAGAGTGTTAGGCTATAGTCTGTTTCAAGATAGTGACAGAGATATGGGGGTGTTACGGAAGTAGACAGTTTATAAAGCACGTGTGTGTGTGTGTGTGAATGAACGTGTGAGTTATTTGTATCAGCCAGGTTACGTGACGTTTCTCATTTATCCAATATGTTGTGTGTTTAGCAAGTGTTGCGTTGGGACTTTTGCTGTCGTATTCAGAGTGCTTGTAAAGAGTGGAACGACGGACGCCGAGACATCAGTCACAGGTGGGACCTAACGTGAGGTCATCCCTCCAGCTCTTCGCTCAGAGTGAGTCTGATCGGGACCAAGATACCCGGATCACAGCGAGAACTGCGCTACGGTGCGAGTACAAGGACGTCCGTGTTACAGACAGGACGACAGGAAAGAGCATACAACGGACTTGCACGCCTAGACGTGAGAAGGACCAACGTAACCAGGCAATAACATCAAACAGGTTGGAGACTGAGAACTAACACCTAGCCTGGCGAGATATTGTGATTTGTGTTTGTGTGATGTTCGGATGTTAGCATAGAAGTGTATATAGTTTGATAGTCATTTAAGCCTTTCTTTTCTTGTATATTGTATAAAGGTCACTTTAGAAAGGGAGCCCGTGTCTTTGTTTTACCGCATGAATGCGCCCGTCTGAGTCAGTGGCGGTGTATGCGTCTGTTGCGTGAGAGTCTGTACGTGCGACTGTGGGCAAGTCTGCGTGCGTTACAGTGTGGAAGGATGGTCTCCGTGTGAAACTCCTTCGCAGTGGCATCCAAGGGAACATGCACCGGTGGACCAAGTAATACCTGCACAATCGCAGAGCCCGTGTGACAGTGGATGGGCACTGTGGCCAAAAAGTGCTGCTGCGTCAGGGGGTGCCTCAGGGGGTTAGTCCTGTCACCGACCCTGTTCATACTCTTCATCAAAGACCTTGTGCCAGAGCTACCAAAAGGAGTCCACGCAGCCCTGTACGCAGATGACCTAGTACTCTGGTGCACAGAAGAGTATGCAACAAATGGTACATACAGGACGCAGCGAGCCCTGGACAGGCTGACAGACTGCACCAACAACTGGTTTGTGACCATCAACACAGAAAAATCATCAGCCACACTCTTCTCTCTCTCCAACAAAGCAAAGGCTGGCAACCTAACACTGAGCAACACCCCACTGCGGCATGAAGACCAACAGACATACCTGGGAGTCACCCTTGACAAGAGGCTGACGTGGAAGCCACACATCTGGAACGCAGAAGCGAAAGCTAGAAGAAAGCTGAACATCATGAGGAAGCTGGATGGAACATTTACCTTTGCAACTAAACAGCAGCTCGGGACGAAAGACAATGGTGGTTATGCCAAGTCAGCAAACAGTCAGGGGAAACAACTCACTTCATGTCACTGCGCAGTCGACCAATCAGTTATTTATAGCTAAGCAAGGTGACGTCACACAGACACTCGCTTCCGCAACAACACACTGGCGGAGTGCGTTGGAAACACAAAACATTATGTAAAACACTCAAAATGGGAACATCCTATTTTGATATTTTTATCTGACTTTTTAATGAAAGATAATGCAACATCAACCCTCAGAAAAAAAAACGAGTGCCTGACTTGGTCACCCAGAATTTTACACACACCCATTTTCCATAAGGTTGGTAAAGAAAGTCACCTACCGCACGCACGCACGCACGCACGCACGCACGCACGCACACACACACACACACACACACACACACACACACACACACACACACACACACACACACACACACACGCGCGCGCGCGCGCACGCGCACGCGCACGCGCACGCGCACGCGCACACGCACACGCACACGCACACGCACACGCACACGCACACGCACACGCACACGCACACGCACACGCACACGCACACGCACACACACACACACACACACACACACACACACACACACACACACACACACACACACACACACACACACACACGGGCTTTTGCGCCAAAAGGACGTTCTACAGCGAGGTTTGCGTAACTAGACACAACGTAATTTTCATTTTGTTATTTCACTGTCAGAATTTTAGTCCAGCCCGCCTATGATGTGTGTGTTCTTATAAAATAGCCCAACCGCATCCCGTCCTATAAAGTCTCTTCTATAAATAGAAGAGACTTAAAAACAATGTATTCTGTGTTGTATGTTTTTCTAAACGTTGTTATGTATTTGTAAATAAGGAAAACGATATGAAAACACATTAGTATTATTCGGGTTTATTGTTTTGTTTTGTTTTGTTTTATCTCAGCTACTTACTGCAAGAAAATCACAGTGAACAACACGTAGATTCGGTTACTATATAAATTGTATTTCGACAAACACTTTGAGATGCTGTCAGACAGAAGGCAGCTGAGGAAACGAGGAGGATCAAGCATAACCTCCCCCATCTCAATCGACTACAAACTTTTCTTACGACGTCAAGCAAAACCAAACATTCAATTCAGACTTCATTTAATGAGATTTTCTACTCTGCAGTTTTGCCTACCTATCCAGTACTTTCTCAGACACAGACGCGTATCCGTCAAATGGCTCTTGCAGTTGGATCGTGCTGACTTTTACCCGGCAGTGAAAGTAATATATGTCTCTTTTTTTCTGTTGCAGTCTGTGGCTCGGGCACCCACTCAAAGAGAGGGAATCGGGAAGGGAGAGAGAATGAACGAGACGTCGAAAATGAGGTGGACAGGATCTGCCTTCCTCTGTTCATCTCCTTGAACGTACTGTCTTTTGTGTTGTACATTTTACTGGTGGCTGTGTAGCCCTTTCACCGGGATCAGTTCGGTGGATCCCCGTGTCGATGGATCTCCTTGTCGATGGATCCCCGTGCGATGGATCTCCGTGTCGATGTATCTCCGTGTCGATGGATCCCCGTGTCCATGGATTCCCGTGTCCATGGATCTCCGTGTCCATGGATCCCCGTGTCCATGGATCCCCGAGTCGACGGATCCCCGCGTTCACAAGTTTTTAAAATGTTGTCGTGAATAAAGTTTACACGTAAAATAGTAAATACCTGTAATTGATTTGGGACGGTGTGTGTGTGTGTGTGTGTGTGTGTGTGTGTGTGTGTGTGTGTGGGGGGGGGGTGATGGTGTGTATGTGTGTGTGTGTGCGTGCGTGCGTGCGCGCGCGCGTGTACTCATCACCGTTAATCGATCAGCCCAAATCTGTACTACTCCTCACCCGACAAAGTTTTTTCAGTCGAAATCCCATCTCGCATCCCCCCTCCCCCACCCCCCCTTCGCCTCTCCTCCCCCATCCTTCCCCTCTCCCTCTCTTCCTCCTACCTTGATTGTCACAGTGGGACATTCCCACTCGAATACGAAGTAAGAAAGATAAAAGAAGCAATGTGCAGGCTAAAGGTGAGACCTGACCTGTCTGTCATACCGTAATTTTTTTTACTTACTTACTTACGCCTGTCACCCCTACCCGGGTATAGGCCGTCGACGAGAGACCTCCAGCGACTCCTGTCCTGTGCTTCTCCTTCGATTTATGTTTCACACATTTTCAAACTAGATCGGTTTGGTTTGCTGCTGTTATTGTTACAGAGTTCGTGCGAAGGCCCTGTACAACAGCGTAATGTTGCACTTTTGTTGCAGTGCAACATTTTGCGGTGCGGTTTTAATACAATAAAGGAAAACGCAAAAACAGAAAATGGTGGCCATCTCTCTCTCTCTCTCTCTCTCTCTCTCTCTCTCTCTCTCTCTCTCTCTCTCTCTCTCTGTGTGGGTGGGTGGGTGGATCCCGTACGCTCTACATGTGTACAGTATATACAGATGACCTTCAAAACAAATTTGAAGACCCATCTTTTCCAGGTAGCATATCAAGATTAGATTAGTCTGGATGTGCTGCCTGGAAATGTTGGCAGTTTTCGTAAATGGGTAGCCCATGTAGGTAGGCTGCGCATGCGTGCGTGCGTGTGTGTGCGTGTGTGTGTGTGTGTGTGTGTGTGTGTGTGTGTGTGGTGTGTGTGTGTGTGTGTGTGTGTGTGTGTGTGTGTGTGTGTGTGTGTGTGTGTGTGTGTGTGTGTGTGTGTTTCGTGTTAGGAATGCGCCTACATGGTGCGAGCAGTTGTTTATTTAAAGAGTGAGTGCGTTCTAATTTTTCTCCTTTTTAATATTATTTTTATGTGCTGTAAAGCGCTCCAAGCTTGCTGTCCCTGGGGAAGGGCGCTATATAAAAACTATGTATTATTATTATTATTATTATTATTATTATTATTATTATTATTATTATTATTATTATATACAGTTTATATACAGTACAGAATGCTCTGCTGTGCTATATAATTGGGAATATTGATAACTAATAGGCCGGTTGCGAGTTCCCGAGCAGCGCGAGAACGCACGCTAGATTACGCGACTTTTAGCCAAGACTATACCTGGCGAGCCACGAAATGTGGGCAACTCAGCTAGCTCTGACGCAAAGCCGATTCTGTTTTGCTGTGAATCACAAGTAATGATGCGCAAATTTAAGCTCACATTGACAAAGGACTGCGGACGATTGTTTCCTGGCCATGCGGCAGTTGTTACAATACAACCTTTGTTTATTTTTGTGGAAATGCTGAGGAAAACGATCTTTCATTGTACATTAAAACTGCATAATGGCGATCAAGCCAGTCACAGTGGCTTTGGAAAATGGTCTGCCATTATCGTTTCAACAGCTAGTCAGTATAATTAATTAACGTTGTTATACCAACAGTAGATGCGTCTTGTTAATGCAAACTCTGCTTTTTTACTTCCTTTTTTTTTTTTTTTTTTTTTTTTGGGGGGGGGGGGGGGGGGGGGGGGGGGCGATTTCACGTAAATAATTTGTTTCTGTACCGGCAGTTTTCCTGCTCGCACTGCCGATCGTCCCATAGTGACGCGCTGTGCTTGCCCACGGCCCAATGCACTTTATTGCCTCTCGCGCTAAAGAGCACGCTAGCTTGGGGGACTGAACTAGCGACCTCAGTATCAAGTTCAATATTTTGCGCCAGGCCCCCCAGGCTCTTGGCCGCGCGGCCCCAAGCCCTTTTAACACCCCCTACCCCCACCCCTTAACCAACGGAGTCAGCTCGATGGATTGGTCCCCGTGTCGATGGATCCCCTACGAAATACATGATATACACTGCCAAAGTCAGTTCCGGTAACTGAGAACTTTAAAAATAATTAAGTCAGTTCCAGTAACTGAGAATTTAAAAAATAATTAAATTGACACTGAAAAAGTTCACCGTGTGTTTCAGGCTATTCGCTGTATCATTCCCTTACTGCGGCAGGCCCATTACTATGGCAAACCCTTTACTGTGGCAGGCCTATAGGCTACCTGTCTCCCCTCCGCGGCCCGGGCAAGCACATACTATCCGCACCTCTTTATAACCCCTTCCCAAATCCCCCTCACCACACATGCACGCACACGCACACGCACATGCACACACACACACACACACACACACACACGCACGCACACACACACACACACACACACACACACACACACACACACTTACACACACACATCACTCCCCGGGGAGAAGGGGATGTTGGTTTTGGATGTTTATTAGGTGAAGGGCCTGCGCAAGGGAATGCCGTAGTGAAAGACACAACACAGTAAAGAGCCAGCCGCGGTGAAGGGTCTGCGCAGTAAAGGGCCTGTCGCAAACTTTAGTAACAGGGCGTGTGGGGGGGGGGGGGGGAAGGGGGGGGAGGGGAGAGGGAGCGAGTATTATCAATGAGTCCCACTGATTTGCGTATGATGTAGGCGATCCATCAACGAGGAGATCCATCGACAGGGGGGGGGGGGGGGGGCATCGACAATGGGATCCAGCGACAAAAACTGCATAAATTATACATGAGGTACATGAATACGTTTCAAATATAATGTAACACCGGTAAGAGGTACCAATTTCGTGTTTTTTTTCAATGAAAACTGAACAGGACTTGTTTGGCAGATGTTATGTCTGGTTCGTAAGGTAATCAAAAAGTTTTGTTTTAATATTCCGAGTGATGTTATCAAAGACAGTATGCGGTCTGTCTTTGATGTCGTAACCTGTGCATGAAGAGAATTCGGTCATGCAAAAGGACCAGAAAATGACATACTAGTTTTAAAGAGGTAGAGTCTAGTAGGGGCAATGTATTGTTCCTTGGGGTTCGTTGACGGAGAGAGAGAGAGGTGGCCACGATATTCTTGGGTTTTTGCTGTTGTTGTTTTTTTCTTCATTGTCACTACAATTGCATCGCAAATGTTGCACTGCAACAAAAGTGCAACAATTGCTCATTTTGCAGTGCTAACTCCGTGTTAGGTCGAAGATGCGACCAAAAATCGTGGCAATTGTTGCACTTTTGTAGCAGCTGCAACATTTTACGGTTTTATACCCAACATGTGCAACATTTTGTGGCTCTATTTTGTGGCGGCCAACACAGTTCGGGCGATGGCCTTTGCGTACTGTATACTGATGACATTGAAAACAGAGGGGACTGGCTGGTCTAGTTACCCCACAGGCGAGGTTGGAAAAACGCGTTTTCGTGAAGTGTATGAATCGGTGTGTGAACGGCACACTTGTTGTCTCCCTCGATTCGCTACCGCTTGTCAGCGGTAGCGAATCGAGGGAGTTAACCCGTGTGAGTGAACGGGAGGGATAACTACTGTGTACAGAGCTTCGTTTTCACTTGGGAGTACTAAAATGTCGTCTGTTCACTACACTGAGAAGAACAGAATGACCTATCTTCTGGAAAGCATGAAGAACACGACGTTCCGAATCAGCGATCCGTCCCCGGGTGAAACAGAATAGAAATATAATTTATTGGACCGGCGGTAGAGATAGGATAAATACTGTATAGAAACGCTTTTCATTCATGATTTATCAATAGGCTAAATACTGTGTGGAAACGCTTTTCAGTCATGATTTATCAATGTACAGTGTTTAGCTCTTCTTTTTCTCACTGACGCCGCGAGACCTTAGGATCTTTACGCCGCAGATGTTTTCTGCGATGTAACCACATATGCCGTTCAGTTTGCCTCGACTATTGTCTCCATGCGCATATGCGACTCTAACAAATCGTGTACGTCAGTCATGTTCCTGTAGAGACGTCCATGCAGTTGTTTGTTTCTGGATTTTGCGTCCATGCGGACCCGATCTTGGAGTCGGTTCAATTGCGAATATTGGTTTAAATCACTGACCACTGATTTTGGTCATTACTGTCAGCACGAACACTGTTTTCTTCACTGCCTCGCCCATTCCATGTCTCTGGTTGTTAACAAACTCTTGTGAGGTAGTTACCGTGCAAAGATTTGTGTACCTTGAAGATGAAAGGACAACTCATGTGCGGCCAGAAGTCTATTACTATTATAGTAACAGAATGATGGCACAGCCGAATGTGGGAGAAAGCCCAAGTTCACCACGGTAAACAAAACCATTGCGGATCGGAACAGTGCCAGCTCAGACACTGAGACTGTATTTCTGCAATCTTCGTTAATTCAAAGACCAAAACTTCAAAGTGGGGTCAGCAAGAGGCATAAATCCTCATTAGCCCCCGCAACTGCGGGGGCTCATGAGGATCTATGTCTCTTGCATTTAGGTAATGTTCAAATTTTCTCTACACTAAACGGGTTAAATGCAGTACCGTTTGCGGCTGTACTCTGCCATAGAGAGACCCACTCACGGAGTACACTATAAGTACGCTTCTGTTCAATGAGATGCGAAGGAGCCGAGTCTCATTTGAATAGGAGTGTACTTGTGGTCGTGCCAGAGTCCGTCGTGCCAAAGGCGCGACGGACTATGGCAAGTCATGAGATCGTTCAACATAGAGGAGGGACTGATCCAAATGATAGAAGCGCTTTACAAGAACGCCTGCAGCGCGGTTCTACTTAACAATCAGTCAGGCGAGTTCTTCAGGACGACGATCGGTGTCCGTCAAGGATGCCTGCTCTCTCCTGTCCTTTTCAACATATTCCTGGAGAAGATCATGCAGGAAACCCTCCACGACCACCATACTTCAATCTCTATTGGTGGCAGATCCCTGTGCAATCTTCGATTCGCAGACGACATTGACCTCATGGCAGGCAGCAATAGTGAGCTTCAAAACCTGACAGACAAACTTACAAGTAGCGCAGGGTCTTATGGCATGGAGATCAGTACGGATAAAAGCAAAGTGATGATCAACACCACAAGCGACAGCAGCAGCAACATCCACATGAACGGCCAGAAGCTAGAAGAGGTCAATAGCTTCAAGTACTTGGGAGCCACCCTGTCCAAAGACGGTAGTTGCATAGCAGAGATCCGTATCAGGATAGGTACAGCAACATCCGCAATGGCCAGGCTGGACAGGATATGGCGAAGTAACTCCATCAGCTTCACCATCAAGTACAGGCTTTACAATTCCCTCGTAGTGTCTATTCTACTCTACGGCTGTGAGACTTGGACACTTCTTGCAGACTCAGAAAAGAAAATCCAGGCCTTTGAGAACAAGTGCCTGAGGAAGTTGCTCCACATCTCGTACCGCGAGCACAAGACCAACGAATATGTACGGTTCACTTCCCTGGTGGGCCCACATGAACCCCTTCTGGCAACCGTGAAACGGCGCAAGCTTGCTTGGTTTGGCCACGTGACCCGACACAACACCTTGTCCAAGACTATCCTCCAAGGCACTCTCGAAGGAAGTCGTCGGCGAGGTCGTCAGAGAAAGAGTTGGGTCGCAAACATAAAAGAATGGACCGAACTCGAGATGCCAGACTTGCTTGCCACCGCCCAAAATAGAACTCAGTGGAGAGCACTGTCTGTTGCTGCTGCCTTTCAGTCCCCCCAACGCCCAGTTCGGGCAAGGGACTGATGATGATGATGATGTACTTGTGGTGTACTCTCTAAGTGAGTTTGTTTTTGAGAACAGCCGCAAACGGTTTGGGTTCAGGAAAACACATCTCAGCGGTTTCTCTTCCCGCTGCTTGTGGGGTAGTCCTGCCAGTTCCAGAGACAAAACTATTATTGGCGCATCCTAAAATCTTTTGCGTAGAAATATGACGTCTAGATGCGAATCGATAGTGACAGCACAAATGTCGTGCTCGACACGTTGGTAAATGGAGTAATCAGCCATGACAGTTGAAAGGTCGTGCCTGATTAGTTTGAGTGAGTTATTGACGAATGAGTTATTGCACCGGGATTGCTACTTCAAAGGTGGTGCCTATATATCAATTTAACGCCTGAAGTGATCGACTCTGACAGCAAACAAAAAGACATTTGTTGAAATTTGGGGCGGTGGCGACAGAATGCTCTTATAACATACTGCAGAACTTGTTAATTTGTTTCCATGACAACCTGCGTCAAATGCCCTCAGTGCAGGGGCGGATCTAGGGGGGGAGGGTCCCAAGGGTTCCAAAACCCTCACCACCCCACCCCCAGACCCAAACTTCTTTAAAATGTTATAACAAAATCAATTTTTGTGGTGTTTGGACATCCCCCTCCACCCCCCCCCTTCCCGGTTTGATTTTTTTTAATGAGTTTCGACACACACGCGCTAACCCCCCCCCCCCCCCCCCACCCCCACCCCCTTCACCCACTTTCCCCGTTGTCTGATATTTGGGCGAGTGGTGAGGGTCTAACACACACGCCTTCTCCCCCCCCCCCCCTCCCCTCTCTCCTCCCCGTTGTTTGATTCAGTTTTCGGCCATTGGAAGAAGGTCTGGAGTCGGCGAGACCTTTTGTGTGATTCGCCCCTGCAGTAGTCTCTACTGCTTATGTTTGGCGCCCAAGGGTATTGATGTCTGGCCTTTAAAGCTGAGGTGCAGTGAGAAAAACCCGCCCAGCGCGTGTTTTAAAAAGACTCTACAGGACCCAGCTTGGGCCCTGCCCCTAAGTGGGTCAAATCGGTTCGTAACACAGTTGACGGAGTTGGCAACTGCGTATCCCGAGCTTGCAAAACTCTCGGAAAACGACAGACCACTTCCTGTTGCACGGAAAACATCGCGATTAGCAGATCGGACAACAGCAGACGATTCTGTGACACTTTGAATCTGACCGACAGCCACGGATTTTACGCGCTGGGGACTATGATGGCAGAATGTACGGCTGTACATGCTGTAAGTATGACTTGACACTTTGTAGTTGTGAACGAATTATTTCAACACGTACCTCCAGTCAAATATAGGCTAATATAAATAAATAAAGAAGCATTGTGATGTACAACCAACACAGTAAATTGGATGAGAGAGAGAGAGAGAATCGACTGTTTACATAGATGCCAAAAGATACAAGGTCGCCATGGGTCAAGCTGATTTTTAGTAGCTGCCCTTCGTATGGAGAAAAAAAATTGCTGTAGGCCACTCCAGATGAAAAGATATAACAACAAACACAAAACGACAAATAACCCCTCCTTCCTCACCCTTCCGATATCGAATAAAGCTTCAGGCTGTGCTGTGTAACTTACGGATAGCTCGGCCTGGTCCATATCCAGTGTGCGTCCAGGCAAGACACAAATGGCCTGCTCTGTCCGTCGGGTGGTCGAGTGTCGTCTGCTACTGTTGCTGTCAGTAGAAATATCGCTGGTTTAGATCAGTGATTGCGGTGCCCACTCCGCGCTGAATACAGGAAGTGGCCTGTCTTTTTCACGGGAGTTTTGCCAGCACGACAAACGCAGTTGAAAACTGAGTCAACTGAGTTCCAAACCGGTTTGCCGAAGTTAGCCGAACGTTCACGACAGGGCCCTCGCTGGGTCCTGCAAAGTTTTTTTAAAACACGTGCGGGGCGGAGTTTTTTGACTGTTTCTCAGCTTTAAAGGTCCGGCAGCTTTTACGCTAAATGGACATCCGGTCAGTTGAAAACTTTACATTCAAGTATTCTCATAACTAACCCCTACACTACCGGAAGACTGTGTATACCCAGTAAACAAAGACCTCGGGCCCACGAGGGCCGCAGTGGGCCCGCGCACGGCTGTGCGCGGGCCCGCTGCGGCCCTCGTGGGCCCGAAGACGTTTTGCTACTGGGGTGACACCCAAATGCAAGAGACTGACGTAGATCCGCATGAGCCACAGCAGATGTGAATCTGTGCCTCTTACTGACACAATGTTTGTTCTTTGGATGGCCTGCGTTCTTTGGCATTGAGCTGAAACAGTCCGCGACCCGCACTGCCAGTAAAAAAATACAAATAAAAATAATTTTAAAAAATAATTTTTTGTTTGTTTGTTTTTTTAAACACGTTAAACGCTTGGTTTGATTTCAAAGCCAGTTGGGGCACCGAAATAACTGCACAATTTTTTTTTTTTTTTTTAATCCAGGCTCTATGTTTGAACCCGCAACGAGTCGTTCCAAAGCCGAACGCCGCTCTAGACTGAAACCTGAGCTCCTCATCTCTCCCACTGACAGCCTGAAGAGGTTAATTGATACAATTCACAGGTTGTTTATAATAATGTATGAACTCTCGATTAATGCAAATTTGACGAAAACGACAACAACAACGACAACCATCAGTTGTCGAACCAAACAACTGCCACGGTTACGGTAGCGAGCGAAGAGATTAATATCGTTTATGTCATACTTTAATGGATTCAGACGCCTTTATTCAGCCCCCCCCCCTCCCCCCCCACAAAAAAGGAAAAAAGAAAAAAAAAAGAATATCACCAAAAGCAGTTAGACTGAATCCAGTCGGTACTTACTGCCCAGTGCGCACTAAAGGCCATCGGGCCGACATCGGCCCGATAGACTTTGCGCATCGGGTGGTGTATCTCAGGGGTATCTCGATCACAGCTTTCTTCAGGCTTCTGCTCACGGGTGTCGGGTATGTTTAAACGGTATTTCGCAGCTTTCATTTTCTATACAGTGCCGAGGAAGAAGAAGAAGAAGAACCCACCAAAATATACGTGAAAGACTGAACAGGTCTGATTAAAAATCAGACAATTCTTTTAGTCACCCCATCACTGCCTGTGGTCGTTGATTGCGTTTTATTAACTCATTCAGCCCGACGGCCGTATTTCTCAAATTTTGGAGGCGTCATCTGACGACTATGCACCAGTTGCAGGAGATGGATCGACCATGATAATTCAAGGGCAGTGCCAGATTAGCTTGGCGCCGACAGGCGCCAAGCTAATCTGGCACTACCCTTGAATTATCATGGTCGACCCATTCGGTCCTGCTGTAGTGCGTCAGGGCTGAGTGGGTTAGTTCTTTGCTAATTCAGCACTAATGAAGAGCCCCAACCGTCCAGGCAACATGGGTACGAAGTGTTTTCAGCGAGCGGCATCAATTATCAGGAGCCCCAGCAACTGCGCGGGCTCCTGATGATCTGTGTCTCTTGCTGCTGGATTGCGTTTACTTTTTCACTGACGGCAAGTGAAGGTGTTAATCACTTGCCAAACATAAACTGAAAGTGTATGCTCCTCTTTTGTGCCACCTTGTGCAGAACTGACACAGCTTAACTCATTCAGCCCGACGGCCGTATTTTCCAAAATTTGGAGGCGTCATCTAATGACTATGCACCAGTTGCCGGAGATGGATCGACCATGATAATTCAAGGGCAGTGCCAGCTTAGCTTGGCGCCAAACTAATCTGGCACTGCCCTTGAGTAATCATGGTCGACCCATCTCCTGCTACAGTGCGTCAGGGCTGAATGGGTTAAAGCGATCTGATCCTTGGCAGGCTTTCAATGCTAAAATTCGCACATCTACTGCTGAGCAAACGAAATGGCAGTGTTTCCGATGATTCCAAAACTGTGGCATTTCTCGTGCTCGTCCGTATTCAACGGGCCCTCCGTGTCTTGCCTCACTGAGCTAAGACTTGCAACCCTTTTTTCACGAACCATGTGAGAAAGCTCACGTGCCAGATATTTTCCACTGCCGTTTTGAGCGAAGAAATTCTCCTGTATACAAAGGAGAAGAATAACAGCGAAATATTTCATTTTATGACACTCAAACTTCACAACTTAACTCAATTGTACCCCAAGACCAAAATCCCCAAATTTTGCGGTTGTCCTCTGAAGACTGCACTGCAGTGCAGGACATATATCGACCATGATAGTTCAAGGGTGATGCCAGAATAGCTTGGCGCCCATAGGCGCCAAGCTATTCTGTCATCACCCTTGAACTATCATGGTCGATCCATATCTTGTTGTGGTGTGTCTGGGGTAGAATGAGTTAAGTTAGACCTTTTCTCAAGCATTATTGTAAAACACACAAAAAACATTTTATCAATGAGATATCGCGAACTTTAACATTTTATTTTGTATTTCCTGGAGTAGGTCGCTTTGATGTAGGCTAAGCTACATGATGTCGGATGACCATGGTATGAAGCCATTTTCAGAGGCATCTAATCTATTATTGCAGAAAATGGTGAAAAGATGTGGTCTGCTAATACTCTGTATTCGTTATTAAATTACAATAAAATAAATAACGCGCGTGCGCACGCAGTCATGCACGCACGAAAGCATTGAAAGCTAGCATGCACGCACACCGTTTTGAAACAATACTACGAAAAAACTTCAAACAATCAGGCGGCTGTCGAGAGATATTACTAGGTCTCTGTGCCAGCGCGGATACAAGTAGCGTGAAAGCCGCCTTCCCGCACAGTGCTGATAACGATTTGATGGCCAGTGCCTCGTATAAATTATCTGTGCTCTGGTCTGTTATATTGGACATTACAACTCTAGGCTATAAGGTCCGAAATCACTGGCCAGCACACAACTGTTCTTGCATCTGCAGCGCACTGATCGCCAAATCAAGAGAGAAAGCCGCAGTCGACTGACAGTCGAGCATGTTAGCGTACACGAGATCCAGAAAATATTATCATGAATCTTGGAAAAAGAAATTGAGATTTTGCTGACACGTCTAGGATCCAACAGACAAATACCTCGAAACGAGCTGCTTCTACAAATTTATTTTATTCTTCCATAATTCAGCATTACTTTGATCGTCCGAACTATGAGAAGGTCAACGCATATATTGCTGTTGGTTTTATTGTGCTTCTCGCACGTGCTTCTTCTAAATGATGAATTAGCATCTGTCGCCGATGCTCCACCAAATGCATCCAACACCAGAAACAGAAGTGAGATTTACAGAGAACTTCTTGGCAAGTTGCTTGCAGATTACCAGACGGAGGCTCCGCCAAACGCTGACAATCTAGAGGAAGCGGTGTCGGTGTGTGCAGCCCTGTACCTGCAGAGTATCATCCACTTGGACATGAGGCAGCAGATACTGACGATCTTCGCCTGGTTCAAGATCACCTGGACTGATCCTCGGCTCTCTTGGGACATAAAACAGTACCCCGTCCCCATGGTCTACCTGCCCGAGGGCCGGGTGTGGCGCCCCATCCTGGCTGTCTACAACTCCCTGCAATCGCGGGACCACCTCATGGATCAGAAGCTGCACGTGGCGGTCCAGCCTGACGGAACTGTGGCCTGGTTTCCCGGCGAGACGCTGGAGCTGAGTTGCACCGTGGACATCCGCCTGTACCCGTTCGACACCCAGATGTGCGAACTGCAAATGGGATCGTGGACGATGAACGAGCGTCAGATCAACGGCACCCAGGCCAGCGTGCAAATAGACCTAAGCTTCCGTGAGAACGCCGAGTGGCAAGTGTCGAGATTGACCTGGGATCGCGTGTTCGACAGAAACGACCCATACTTTCCCTACTGGTACTTCCGGTACACACTCACCCTAAAGCGCAAGTGGCTCTTCTACGCGGCCAACGTGCTGCTGCCTGCCGTGCTGGTGTCGGCGCTAAACAGCGTGGTGTTCCTGCTACCCGTGGACTGTGGCGACAAGATGTCAGTCAGCCTGACTACCTTCCTGACCCTGGCCGTCTTCATGACACTCATACAGGACAGTTTGCCCAGCAACTCTGATGGCATGTGCTATCTGGTGGTGTACCTGGCCCTGCAGACTCTCCTCAGCGTCCTGGCTGTCGGCATATCGGCAGGAGTCGTCCGCTACCGCTTTCGCTCTGACGGCGTCCGGGACGCGCACGTGTGCAAGATCGAGAGACCTACGGAACTCAGCGCTGTCTTGGACTCGCGGACAACAAACAGCGAGACTCCAGTCCACCAAGTTCCTCCGATTCATCAGGACCGCCCTCTGTCATCCTCCGAAACAAGCTCTCTGTGCGCAGGTACTTACTTACTTACTTACTTACTTACTTACGCCTGTCACCCCTACCCGGGTATAGGCCGTCGACGAGAGACCTCCAACAACTCCTGTCCTGTGCTTCTCCTTCGATTCTACTCCAGGTGGTTCCCAGTCTCTTGATGTCTGCTTGGAGGTCTCGACGCCAGGAGTTTCTCGGCCTACCTCTTTTCCTCTTTCCCTGGGGGTTCCATGACAATGCCTGCCTAGTGATACTGGAAGCTGGCTTTCTCAGACTGTGACCGATCCATCCCCATCTTCTTCGCCCAATTTCATTCTCTGCTGTTATCTGCTCTGTTCTCTCCCAGAGTCTGACGTTGCTGATCTTCTCTGGCCAGTGGATTTTCAAAATTCTTCTAAGGCAACTGTTCATGAAGGTCTGTACTTTGTTGACTGTGGTTTTTGTCAATCTCCATGTCTCTGCTCCATATAGGAGAACTGCTTTTACATTGGAGTTGAAAATCCGGACTTTGGTGTGTTGTGACAGCTCTCTGGAACTCCACACTTTTTTCAACTGGAGAAAGGCTGCTCTGGCTTTACCGATTCGTGCTCTGACATCTGCATCAGTGCCGCCTTTTTTGTCTATGATGCTCCCGAGATAGGTGAAGGACTCCACCTCCTCCAACAGGGTGCCAGCAAGCAAGACTGGTTCTTCCCTGGTTGCGTTCAGCCTCATTGTCTTTGTTTTCTGTTTGTGAATGGTGAGGCCCACTTGGGACGAGATGTCAGCAAGCCTCGTGGTCTTGTCCTGTCTGTGCGCAGGTGAGTTCAGTATATTGGAGGGTTTTTTTCCTGGGCCTATGAGCTGGGTTGGTTGTTCGCTTTTGGCTCGTTTGCGTAGGTTGGTTGACCGAGTAACTCTATTGTGTCCTTAAACGTGCAAACTAGTGACTGACTAGAATGAGGGTTTTCTTTATTGCATAGCAGCACGGCGCGGTGTACACATTCAGTACATTTATCAACTTCTGCACTCTTCATTTACATGGCCACAGTTACTGCACTTGTAAGACATCAGTATCCCAAAGACCTTGACCCCTTCCTTGCCAAGAAAAATTGAACACCAAGATGTTTAGATCCTCATGAAAACCCGCAGTTGCGTGGGCTCATGAGGATCTATAGCTCTTGCTGTAACCAATTTATATACGTGTCTCTTTCACGGGGATGTTTGACGTTGAATTTACAATGATTTCCAAAACACAATCTGCATCCACAGGCAGAGAAGGGGTTAACCCTTTTAACCCCAAGGTCCTCATTTCTCAAATTTGGAGGTGTTGCATAATGACTATGTACCAGTTGCAGGAGATGGATTGACCGTGATAATTCAAGGGTAGTGCGGCCAGATCAGCTTGGCGCCTCGAGGCGCCAAGCTCGTCTGGCACTACCCTTGAATTATCATGGTAAAGCCGTCTACTGATGTAGGGATCCGGGGCTAAAAGAGTTAAGCAGCAGACATGCTCTGCACGGTTAGTTATCACCTGGCGTAAGTGATTTGACATCGAGGCCACAAGGCCGGCAACGAATGCAGCAGGAGGCCAGGGCCATTAACCCTTCGGCTGTCGGTATCGTGTTTGGTCGAGGTGACTCCTGCAGGTATCATCTCCACTAAACGCGCTACCGACAGCCAGTGGGTTAATACGGGAGTCCTGCTCGGGCTAGCTCCTGTGCATGCCTTGGCCGTTCGCCATCCTGTTGACTGCAATTTTTCGATGTGCCCACATTGGCTCGACTGACAGGACTCTTAGCTGGGCTGTAGGGGCTTAACCTCTTCACTGCCAGTGAACACAAAATCAGTTGGGTCTTAGAGAGTACAAATTCAGCAACGACTTTTCCCCATCACTAACGCGGTGATGAATCGGGTCAGCAAGAGGCAAGGAATCTCATGATCCCCCGCGTCTGCCGCAGGGGATCATGAGGTTCTTTGCCTCTCAGTTGAACTTTGGCGGCAACTAAGGTGTTCAGCGGCCGTATGCCGACACTTCATGCTCTGGAAACTTTTTTTTTTTTTTTTTTTGATCCAGCACGTCCATACCTCTGTCTCACTCTCTTGTGCCGGTAAACGTGGATTTCAAATTGTGATTGTGACTGTGAGTGCGGTGCTTTTTCTGGCCCCTTCTACTCAATGCAGAGAGACTGACATGTTTCAAGTGTTTGCAATAAACTGTGTATCGTACGTAAACCCTTAACTGCCGAGAAAATTGAACACGATCCCACTGCAAAGGACATAGATCAGGTCCGGATCACTTAGCTCCAGAGGGGAGGGGCCAACTTCTTGTTTGGGACCATAAACCTCATGCAAAAGGCCTCCACCACGCTAGATCTTAAATTGTTTCCGCTAGGGCATTTTAACAGTTGGGGTCTGGGGGGGTGGCCACGGCCCCCGCCCCCCCCCCTGGATCCGGCCCTGTAGATCCTCACGAGCACCCGCACTTGCTGGGGCTCTTGAGGATCTAGCTATGCCTCTTGCTGACACCACGTTATGTCGATGTTCCTTGCCCGGCTGGGGAACTTTGGTCAGTCAGTTAAATCATCAAAGATTTCAGGAATACAATATGCGTCCACTGGCAGTGAAGAGGTTAAGTTGACCGTGCGTACACAAAAGTTAAACCCTTGTAAGACGTTAGTTCATAGCCATATATATTATACATGATCTATAAATAATTAAAAATAGGTTTGTTTTCATCCCTACGTCACACGACCAATCACTTTAGCGAAAACCGTACCATGTGACCTCGCTACAAAAACTTTTGTAGCGACTAATGGCGGACTTTTTAGCCCTCTTTCTAACTCGTCAGTCTTGGGTGCAAGTTTTCTTCTATAAAAGATCAGCAAAACGTTTTAAAATGTTTGAAACAACAGGCAACACCCACCCCCCCCCCCCCCCCCCCCCCCGCTCCAAATAAACGCACGCCGGCTAAACATTATTTAAGTTCCTTTTTCTGAGATTGTACCGGCAGTGAAGGTGTTAACGTAATAATCTAAATGTCCCTTTTTTTCTGTTGCAGTTTGTTGCTCGGGCACCCACTCAAAGAGAGGGAATCGGGAAGGGAGAGAAAATAAACGAGACGTGGAAAATAAGGTGGACAGGATTTGTCTCCCTCTGTTCCTTTCTTTGAACATACTGTCCTTTGTATTGTACATCTTACTGGTGGCTGTGTAGCCCGGTGAAAGAAATCAGCTTGGTGGATCCCGGTGTTCATGGATCCCAGCGTTGATAGACGGTGTCGATGGATCGCCTCATTTAAATCACTTCTCAAAACCCACCTCTACAACGCTGCCTTTCACTAGTCCGATTTCCCCAGCCATGCACAATTCATCACCACCGTCACGTGCGTGTTTGCCGTGTGTGTGCATATGTTGTGTGTGTGCGTGTTAGCCTTTTCATTGTATCAGCGCTTAGAGCTACTTTTAGAATAACCGCTTAACAAATCTCTATTATTATTATTAATAGTTTGTTTTTTTTTAATCTTGTGTTGAATAAAGTATACACGTTAAACACAAAGCAACTGATTTGGGACGTTGTGTGCGCATGTGTGTGCATGTGTGTGTAAATACGAGCATCTCCGGTGTTTGTGTAATACAACCTTGAAACTTTAGGAAATGCTTCCTTCAAGATTTTTACGACAGCCTTTTAGCATACTTACATTGGGTAGCTCATTTAAGAAAAAAATAGTATATATGGCATTCAGTCATGACTAAAACAATTATGTTGGGTGACATTCAGTCGTGCTAGTTCAGTCAAAATGATCCAACCTAATCTGGTGCTAACAGCACCCTTCAACCACTACTCCAGAATGATCTATCACCCCACAGTGAACAATTGCAGGATGAGTTCACAATGGCACAGAGCCCTACAGTGAAATCCGTATATTTGAAAGTTGCTTTCCTCCGACTACGGCACCAAATATATATCAGAGCATGGAATTGATCCAGAAAAAAAAAAAAGGAAAATAGGCCGGGGTCCAAGGGCCGCCAAGGCCCCAGTGGGGCGCAGGGTCAAAGCCCCGCTATGGGGGAAAGGGGGGCGAAACGAAAATGATCATTTTTAAGACATTTTTTTTAGGGCCCTCCTTCACCTTGCAGACATTAAAATCAAGAAAAAATTATAAGGTTTTTTTTTCTGTTTGTTTTGGAGAAAACTAGTGGTGTATGTTACTGTACTAGTTTCAGACACACACCACATAAAAGCGTGTGGGAAAACAGACCTTTGACAATATATTGCATAATTTCCAAGCACTTCCGAGTGATGCAAAATTAAAGGACAAATAAAGCAAGATGAGGATTTTATTCCAAAGTCTACCATATTGTTTGGAGTTCAGATGCATTTATCTTTTAGTTTTAGGAACATTTAGAGGTGTTCATATTTTTGGGCTCCTTATGCTGATCCATCTTCCTCCTCTCTAAGCCAACCTCTGATCAACACACACTTTGGCACACACAAATAAAGACGGCCGGGACACGCGGCGCTTCCCACCATTAGTACGCTCTGTGGGCTCGTGTAGCGACAGGAATTCATCTCCTTCTAGTTCTACTCTAACCCACCCTCTGATCCACACACACTGGCACACAGAAATAAAGACGAAAACACGGCAATTCCCGCCATTTGTAAGCTCTGTGGTCTGGCGTAGCATAGCTATTCTGAAGAAGAAGAATAGCACAAGAAGCGAAATGACGTCACTTCAAGTTTCACGTCATAGCATCTTTAGTCCCACAACACCGTGTTCATAATGACAACTCAATGTTATACATCGCACATCGCAGTACTAACATTTGATGTATCAGAGAACCAACTTGGCAATTTTCTTGCTGATTTTCACGCCTAGGGCTTACAGGTCACAATTTGACCTAATCCTACCACAGGGCCAGGACAAACAGCAGGCTTATGCAAACATTGTTTATGAAAAATCATGAGAAGATAGGTTTAAAAAAAAAAATTAAAGCTATGTTAGCTGTTTTATAAATGACTCCGAAAAAGTGGTGCAGAAAATTATCTGATTTTCACACCTAGGGCATACATGTCACAACTGACCTAATCGTACCCGACGGCTGAGACAAACTGTAGGCTTATGTAAAGACAGCATATGAAAAATCATGCGATTAATGAGAATTGCTTTTTTCGTAAAAAGGATTCAACTGATTTAAGATTAACCCATATAATTTGTGAAATTAATCCCCAAAACGTGTTGTAATATTTTTTCAAAAAATATTTAATCATCACTCAAAAAGTTCTAGAGGTACAATGCTGGTTAACGAACTCATTCAATATGTCCCTTTTATCTAGCTATATGCAAAATAGCTAGTAAAAATAAGAAAAATTACGGACTCCAGTGTGGATCAACCGTTTTTTTTGTGAAACTGCCATTTTCTCACCAATGAGCATCTTAATCCAAAAAATTTTTTAAAAAAGATCTCGAGATTATTCTTTTTGGGACAATATCCTAAAATTTCAAGCTTGTCCGTCCTCAAACGCAGGCTCTAGTTGCTGTCCCATACATACACACACACACACGCAGCGCTTTGGTGCTGAAAAGACATTCTCTAGCAAGGTTGCAAGCTAGACATGACGTAATTTTTATCTTGGTACTTCTTTGCCTAGAATTTCTGCCCTGCATGCCAAAAACATCATGTGCATGCTCCAAAATGCGCTCCGACCAGCCCCATTTCAATGTCTACCGTATTTTCAATATGGTAGACAAAAAAAAAACGTATGCAGTAGCAGACTATTACTATTAGTCTTCCTCAGTGAATTAAAGTCACAAGAAAACAGACTGTCAAACCACTAAATTAGTGGTTTGACAGACTGTTGTCTTGTGACTGAAAGCAATTTACATTTCACAAATGACACCAGTACTGATGGATTTATGCACTGTAGAGGTTATAGCCTTACTGGGGCTTATTCTCGTCTTCTATTTTCAGAGAAAGAATATGGTGCAACTGCTTGTCATCTGTTGATATACGTAATTTCCAGACTGAGGAAAGTATAACACAAAAGAACTTAAGAAGACCCGCAGTTGCATTGATGCAAGATGTTCCCCTTCCACTTCATGTTCTAACCAATTCCATTTCCACGCATTTTTCACTCCAGAATCATGGTAAGTTTCACCACAATCAACAAACTTCCTCCTGGCCATTGTGAAAGAGACCCATGATGCAAAGCGCAGGCTAAAGGTAATGCTTTTCTGGTTTTCAGTTCTGCGCGATTTGGGAATGTTCACAGGCTCACAATAGCTCAACATACCATGGTAGATTCTTCTTCTTCTTTTTTTCGGCAGAGATATTTTTTGGGGCAGGACTGCTTCATCGGTTCAGCGGAAATCCGCTAAAATGTGGAAAATTACATGCTCTGATACTGATCACATCAAAACAGTCCTCTTGAGCCCTCCACGGGTTTCTTATACCACACAGGATTGATCATAAAATCCTGTCTCGTACCTATGTCTGCCTGCACAAACCTGTGCCTTATTATCTGCAAACAAGAAAGGCAAAGCCATTATGGCTCACGTGTATGACCTATTTACATGTGTGACCTTTGTGACAATAAGGGCTGGCTTCTGCACCAGCAAAATCCATGTTTTCTCAAAGTGAAAGCATTTTCACACATCTGTCAACCCCCCTGTGACCCTTGACCTTTCCAATGAGTCGACTAAATTAGTATGCAAACATTTTTTGTCAAAATATGGCTATTTTGGACCTATTTCATGAGCTCTTGTGACCCTTGACCCTTGCGAAGGATCAATCAAAGTAGTATGCATGCAAAGGTCTTCCCATCAGGTATCTCACTACCAAGTTTGGGTTTGAAGTTGTGAATAGTATTTGATAAAAAATAAATTATGTCAAAATATAGCTATTTTTGACCTATTTCCTGATCCCGTGATCTTGACCTTTGTGAAGTCACTCTAATTAGTATGTTTAGAAAGGTCTTACCACAAAGTATCATTGGGCCAAGTTTAAAGACTGTGGCTTGAATAGTCTCCGAGAAAATGCCAACGTTAAAGTTTACCATAGACAACGGACAACAGACAACAGCGGACGGACCACTGGCCCAAAACACAGACTCACTTTTCCTTCGCGCATGAGCCAAAAAGTATCCCTACCTACACCCCTGCCTGTTCTCACCATTCCACGTCTCAGTCCTGGCCGCGCCTGCCCAGCGCAGAAGACACCAGCAAGAAATGCTATAGCTTCAGGTCTTTTAAGAATGCTGCTCAAAAGCTGTCCAAGTCTTTGAAAATTTCATTCTTGCTGTCTTCATTTCAAAGACACCCTTCTTCAGCCATATGAACTGACTGTGTTTTTTCTGTTCTCTTCTGTCGCTCTTTTGTTTTTCTCAGATTGGTTCTTTTCTATCTCTTCTGTACAAAAACTCTCCCCACCAAAGTGCCATAAGCATTCTAGTTTCTACCAAAGGATGGATATAGGTGCTATGCAAATGAACATCATTATCAATATCATCATACCATTCAGAAAACAGGTCGATCATGATACATGTGTATTGATATTATTCAAGGGTGGTGCAAAATAGCTTGGCACCTCTAAGCACCAAGCATTTTTGGCACTACCCTTGAACTATCATGGTTGATCCATTTCCTGCTGTATTGTGTCAGGGCTACAAAATACATCTGTTATCGCCCATCAAAACTGTAAACCGTAACAATGGCCGCACACATGAGGTTAAGACAAAACATTCTTCTCATGCAACACTGTAATTTGTATCAATATAAATTACACATGTATGCACCCACACAAACACTCTAACACACTGTTTATTCACAGTTTCTTGGGTACATTAGCAATGATAGGTTTGGGTCGTTGTTTGAAAAGTATTTTCTTGTGGATAATGGCTTTCACAAGGTACTCGGTCTCTGACTTTGATTCTGCATCCGCAGCACCATCCTGGCCCATTCTGTAATCCTGAGGTGTTTGTTTTGTCAGTACAGCAAAAGGTTTCTCCAGCTGAACAACTTTTCCATACAGGATGTGATGGCCAATAATCAGCACTGGCACATCCTAGAAGAAGACAGACAAACCGACTGTCACAAAAAGTTTAATCCATTTAACCCCACAGGCGCATTTCCCAGATTTTGGATGCGTCACGTAACAACAATAACAGTTGCAGGAGATGAATCGACCATGATAATTCAACTTTCAAGGGCAGTGCCAGATTGGCTTGGCGCCAAGCTAATCTGGCACTATATTTGAATTATCACGGTCGATTCATCTTTGGCTGTAGGGTGTTGAGGTTAAATGGGTTAACCCCCTCGTGCGTGCAGCCACTAGTACTGAGAAAAGGTTAAAACATAAAAGTGATAAGTGATAAGAGAGTCATTCCACACTAATGATGACTAAAAGGGGGAATCACTGCTAAAAAAACAAATTCAACTTTAAATGTTAGCACCATTGTTAATTATTGTGTTAATATGTGTAGTTTATAACCTGTAAAAAGAAAAGCAGACCAACATACCAAACTGCCAATAGACAGGTAAAATATGAAATATGTCGCTGCAGTGTAACTGCGTTACACTGTGACAGAAATTCAGCTGTGAGCAATGTACAAATCATGCAAAATGTCTTATCAATCATGGCTTACTTGAACACAACAAGGAGAAAGCTAAAAAACAATTCTTGAGTTATTAGATGCAATTTGTTTTGGAAAGAGGTATATTTTTTCTTCGCGACACCGTAACACAGTTACACCCCCATACTAAAACGTTTTTGTTTCAAACTTTAGGGTAAAAAAAATATGAAACAAATATGTAACATATTTACTTTCAGTGGTCAATGACGATGCTAAAGGTAAAAGAGACAAAAACTTGTACTTGCTTTGATGTTATACAACATCAATACTAATCTGTAACTGTGTAACATGGGACACAAACTACAAAGTAACTGTGTTACACTGTGACAGAAATTCAGCTGTGAGCAATGTACAAATCATACAAAATGTCTTATCAATCATGGCTTACTTGAACACATCAAGGAGAAGGTAAAAAACAATTCTTGAGTTATTAGATGCAATTTTTGTCGGAAAGAGGTAGAGTTTTTGTTCGCGACACCATAACACAGTTACACTCCCATTATAAAACGTTTTTGTTTCAAACTTTAGGGTCAACAAATATGAAACAAATATTTAACATAAAATGTACTTTCAGTGGTCAATGATGATGCTAAAGGTAAAAGAGACAAAAACTTGTACTTGCTTTGATGTTATACAACATCAACACTGATCTGTAACTGTGTAACATGCGACACAAACATACATCCATCCTCGGGGGCAAGATTTAAGAACTCAACAAATGCAAAATACTTGGGAGAGTGGAAATCATTTATTTCTGACATTCATGTATTTATTCCATACACCCCTCCCCACCACCACCAAAATCCTGAAGCATCCTGACAACCCCAACAAAATTTATGAAAAGAAGTGTTGTCCACGGACGTTGATGGTGGGCGGATCCAAAAGCGTGACATCCTCCACAGAGACCCATGATAATGTCTTCAACATGGGGGAAATGTGTACTACCTCTCATGAACCTTTAAGAACTTCACCAGCGCTTCATCACCATTAGTCTCCAAAATCTGGGAAGAAAAGGCTTTTTAAGTTTTTATGTGATAAACACCAGGAAAAGATTATTAAAAACGCTAGAATGTTTACACTTAATCAAAATTCATGCTATGGATAAAGGTAAGGTCAATGCAAAGTAAACATATGTGAAAAACGTTCTTTTTTGTGTTACATAGTAACAACATAACATGCTACATCATCTTCAGGTAACTGCATTACATGCGACTCGTGAAAAGTGTAATGCAGTTACGCATGTTAGATTTTTATGAAGTAACATGCTTTTACCCAGATTTTGCAACTTGAAAACAGCTTAAACGATAAGGTTTCTCTGATAAACGCCCCCCAAAAGGTATCTAAAGCATTATTCTTCGTGAAAACAAGCAGTTCTGTGCACTGCATAACATGCGACACCAGCATAGTCAATGCATCGCGTCATTTAAACTAGGTATTTCTCTACAATCACGAAATAAAACATGCAGATAACCATGTAAAATAGTAGATAGGAGAATAATATGATCAGTTCCGCTTACCTTTTCTTCCAATGATGTCGTATATCCCAGGATTTGGTACCATTTCACGTTCACCACCTCAAGTCTCACTTTGTGCGTAACTGTGTAACCGCGTGTTGCATGTGTGACACGTCACACTTTATTGTTGTGTACACACGTCCATATATGGAAACCTTGGGCGAAACGTCATCAAATCATGTGCTAATATGTACCCTTGTTGTGGATGAAGGCTTCCCGCTCAGCAGACGACGGTTTCGTCATTGTTTCATTTTGAAAAATACAGCGTAACTGTGTAACATCTGCGATACCATAACTTAGAAGCCGGTCATCTCTTTATTCTGTGCATATACATTCAATGTGTGTAGTTGTACAACTTTAGTTTTTTAATATGTTAGTGATTTTCGTGGCTTTGTTTGTTCTGTGACCAGCAAGAATGACTTGTAGTTTATTTTGTATGTCCGGAGACGTGTGACGCCGCTTGTTACGCAGTTACGCTCTTTGAAAACGAAAAATTTTACAAAATCCCTTTACTGAAATAAAAGATTTCAGAAATATCAAAGAAAAACAACAACAGTTTCATAACACTGTGCGGTTAAAAGGTTAATTTACGTAACAGAAACCTCTCAAGTAGCCACCAAAGTTGCCTCCTTTCGGCGTTCCTGTTTTGCGCAGCCATTTTGAGTTGAATTTCGCTCTTTTTTCGTTCATAGTTAATAGTAGACTTAACTTTTAACAGTTTCTTTGCTTGACCTGCTTAATCAACATCTGTATAATCCCAGCAATGGTTCTGAGTGCAGTTGGTCGTTTCTTTTGGATGAGAAATGCTGTTAAGTGAGAGCCCCCTAAAAAGTCATCATCAGTGTGGAATGACTCAAGAACATTATAAGGGGAAAAATGGGAAGGAGAGCAGAGTTACTGATCAGTATGATACAAGAGGGGGATTAAGAGGAGGGGGGAGGGGGGTTGAGGAGGGGGTCAGATGACTTTGGACAATGGACTTGCTTAACCCATTACATCCTGAGGCTCATTTTTAACATTTACCTATTGTCCTATGAAGGCTACATTACAGATTAGGACTAGGAGATAGATCAACTGTTTTAATTCAAGGGTGGGTCCAAAATAGCTTGGCGCCTGAGGCGCCAAGCTATTTTGGCACCACCCTTGAACAATCTGTCAAATTCATTTCAAGCAACGGGTGTATCAGGATCAAAAGGGTTAAATAATCAATATTTGACCAGAGAGAGGTCGGGGTCCTGGAACTCTCTTCTTCATGGGCATTATGGGATCAGTGGATGACGAGTGCATGACGAGAACACAGAATACAACCTTGTTAGTAAAATGCAGGTCCCCAATAAGCTTGCCACTGAGAGGCACAGGGTGTCGAGTCTCTAGCTGTCCCTGCAGTTCAATCATGGCCCACTCCTCACACTGCCCATCCTCGCCTGGGCTGAAACATGGCAAACAAAACATCTCCTATACATTCAACACGCAAAATTGATAGCTCACATTCTTTTCAACATTTTTTACCAGAGGCTAGAAATTTATCAACTGAATGTTCACTTCTAAACATCATACAGGAGACAGATCAATCATGATGGTTCATGGGTGGTGCCAGACTAGCTTGGTACCTCCAGGCACCAACTTGACCAAGCTATTCTGGCCGCACCACCCTTGAACTATCATGGCTGATCAATTCAAAACTTAATGCTATAATTAAGTCACTTCGGCAGTCACTACACATCCCTATTTGATTGTGCGTTTAGTAATAGTAGTAGTATGTGTGAGGACAAAATACTTAAATAGGCCGTGAGGCCTTTGAAAATGTCCTTTCTTCGACAAGTTTAATTACTTTATGGGTCTGTTATGCATGTACATTTTCCTACAAATCATTCATCATAGCAATAGAAAATCCCTTTAAATTTTGGTAATTCATCCAGGTGGTTTTTAAAAGAATTTCTGTTAGGTGCTTTTTCAGTGAAACTGGTAAATCATTCCAAACAGTAGCAACTCTGTTAGAAAAACAAAACTTCCGCAGGTTAGTGGTGCAATGCCGTACAAAGATTTTCCCCTTAGAGTTTCAGGTTGTCACAAAACGGTGCTGCAAAAAAGTAATTACAATTTAGGTCGTCGATGCCATTATAAATTTTAAACACTTGGATTAAGTCTCCACGTATTCTACGTCTACGTGTCATGTAGGCCAAAATATTAAAGTCTGTCTGACTCTGATTAAGTCATATTTCTGAATTCTTTAACCAGCTTTGTTGCTCGTCTCTGTACCCTTTCAAGTGCAACTGATTGTTTCTTTAAATACAGTGTTTGTATTTTCTAAATGTGGTCTGACTAGTGATTTATACAGTTTACTAAAAATGTCCTTATCCAAATAATTAAAGGCTCTCTTAACTAAGTAGTATTGATCCATCCCACACTACCTTTGTTTTTAATGCTAATCGGACTTTTAAGGCACTACCCTAAGACATGATGGTCAACTATTTCCCGTCAGTGTCCCTGAAGGCAACAGAAATGACACAATATGTGACGTGGGTTTAAGTGACTGAAACTAAAGGATCTAAAACTTTTCATCATACGAATCGGCTACGACGCAGTGGCTGGTCGGCTTTCGATAAAAAAAATGCTTGCTATATCTTGATGATCATTTACAATAGCAAAAGATATATATCTATATATTCATATAACTACACTGGTTAACCCCTTTGCGTGTCGGTAGCGTTTTTAGTCGTAATTTTTTGTCAGCGCGACTGAAACAGGAAAATATTTTTTAACCCTTTGTGTTACAAAATATTTTCCTACGTCCAGATTAAATAAAATATATATATATTCATATTCTCAACAACTACATTTTCAAGGCGATCTGCACCATTGTGAAGCTGTTCAAGACGAGCGCAACCGTGGACTTTTCTCTCGCGCCAAAACACGCATATCTATACACACCAAATCATAAATTTTGATCATACGAGTAGCGTCCCTTTTTATCAACATTTTGGGGTCTTTCGTCTTTGTAGACTATTGGTTTGTCAAAATGGCGTCCTCCATGTGGTAAACACCCCATGCGGTTTGAGAACCCTTTATGGTAAACTAGACATCTACAGAAAAAACGATCAGCGATTTATAACAATATCATGTATATTCCTTCTGTAAAAAACAAGAAGTACCAGTGGGAGGAGTATACTCTATTGGTTGTAAGTATTCAGATTTTGTGGCAACTTTCGCTTTACGAAAATTGTCTCGTCATAGCAACGATTTATGACATATTTGAGATTATGGTGCGATTTCTTACTCCAGTATTTTGATTTCCCAGCTGGCATAGTACGTATCACCTTGTACAAATATATTATATTGTGCTGATGATCCCTTACTCAACCTTGCAGTTTGAAAATGAAGTAAATGAATGAGGTTTGATATGATTGCATTCAGCTAGTCCAGTCTAGAGTACCTCTAATCTGATATCATTTTTTTTTCAGCCTGCTGTGTCAGTCGGAAATGTGGGACAGCTTACAGCAGACTTGATCATTTCAACACTGTGGATGGACAGGATTGGGTTCATCATGCATGATGCCATCACACCAGCCATTGGCAATAATCCCTTTGCTCATTCTGATGCCACATCTTGCAAACTGACCTCATGCTGCGAAGGTAATACATTTACAGGTCAACGTCAGTTATTACAATACCTGTGAGTTTTAAACTCAGACTACAGTATTAGCATTTTATTGTGTTTTTGAAGGAAAAAGTGGTGGTGTGTGCAGGCCAGCAAATGCTGACATTACCTCAAAAGCATTTTTCTCACGAAGTATCCATTCTGGAGCCAAAGACCAGATACAATTACTAATGCACGGAAAACTGAAGCTGACTTGTATTTCCAAACTTCTTCTAATTACCCCATTTAGCCCTAACACACTATGACAGGAGATGTATCAACCATGATAATTCAAGGGTAGTGATAGATTAGCTTGGCATCATCTGGTACCAAGCTTATCTGGCACTACCCTTGAATTATCACGATCAACTATCACCTGCAACTGGGCCATAGTTGTTAGGTGACACCTCCAAAATGTTGGCTGTGGGGTTAAATGGGTTAAACTTCAGTCCAATCCATATGGTTAGTGGGTGATTTTTCAGAAACAAATTGAAACGAAAAACGAAACGAATACCTTTATTGTCCCAAGATGGAAAATTTGTTTGCAGCAGAATTTTTGTTAAACAGTTGTAAAAACAACAAATGTGAAAATAAAACAAAGAAATACATTTGACTGACAAGAACGCACCAACCGATTACAGTGAGTGCACGTATATGGTCAAGAGTAGGACTAGGCGTCGAGTGCCGGTTTCACTACCTGACTGACAAAACATAGCCTTCAAACTCAAAATCAGGCATGCATCTCACACAACCATATCTCAACTGGTTAGAAATTGAACATACCTTCTAATCCTGTGTCATTTTTGCAAACGTCCGTTGGAATAAAAGAGTTATTTATTGTTTTGTGCGATCGAGCGACGGAAGCTAAAATTTGAAACGTGTCATCACACGCGTGTGTTCACTTTCAGATAAAAAAATTCCAGGGAATGAAATAGAATTTCAAAACCAAGTTTAGGCCTATAGAGAGTCAATGCAAGTTACTATTTTGTTACCATATCGTCGAGTTTTACGTGTGTCTAAGTTTAAAGTAGTTTGAGGGCAATTAAAGGCTAGAATGAAAATAACGTGCGTCGTCAGTTTCACACGTCCGAATCTCGCTGTGAACCAGAACACAAAAAATGTACCGTGAGGCACCTAATTAACAGATCCTAGACAACATTACTCTTCATTCTGATTACCGTAAACAAATTCAAAATCCTTTTGAGAATTGAAAGAAGGCTGTGTTCTCTTCAACCCAAAAGTTGTAAATTTTGTGTTACGTTCAAACACGGGAAAAAATCTTGCAATCATCAACGCGCGTGATTTTCTGGAATCAGCGGCCATTTTGAGATTTGCATTTGATCAGTCCTACGTACCTAATACGTACAGGTGACATCCATGGAGCAGGAAAGCGACAAAGTTGAAGGTAAGTTTTGGTTGTAAATGGTTATGTTCATGCAAAATTGATGACTGAACACCATAAATGTTTAAAGAAAAAGCAAGGTAAGTGTACTGCTTTTCTAATTACTTCAAATGAATGTTGACGCAAACAAATGTAACATCAATCGGCTCAATGACCAGATGTTTTGAACAAAGGAAGAAAACATTACTTGATGGAATTTGCCTCCATCCGACGATGACGGTTTAGTTTTGTTTGTAACAGTTATGTTCAAGTTTCTGAATGCAATATTAAATACTTCAAAGGATAAAACAGAACAAGTAATGTATGTTTGGATTAGTTTTGTAGCGCAGCAACACTTTGAAACAATAATTACCTTTTACCGTCACCTTGCCATTGTGTCCGCTTGTACATAACTTTACACGCGGTTGAAGGTTGTCAGCGTTACGTTCAGGTAATTACAGCTTTATTTTCAAAGATTAAAAAGAACACTACGTATCACACATTTTTGTTGATTAAATATTGTTGTCTTTAACGTTATGTCTTTTGCTCCTGCTGTTTGATTGTTCATAACTTTACACAGTTTGGCCAGGTAAATCTTTATGTAAAGTTATGTTCAAACCATGAGTTTTGCATTTTGGGGGAAGGACAAGTCATACATTTTTTGTACCAATTTTTGTTGGTAGGAAGGGATTTTGTGCTAATTTGATTTATATTTCGGGTCATAGATTATGAATTGCTGAATTATTTATAGCGTTTGTACATAACATGACGCAGTGCAAAAGGGAACAGACATAGCACCTTCAATCAAATAATGGTCGTTTTTCTTATCTTAAGCTGTGATAATGTTCCCATTGTCTTTATGTACTTTATATTATTGTTTCTTTATTATCTAACATAAGATTAAGTAAGAATAACCCTGTTCTGGCAGTATTGGACTGAACATAACATGACGTAACACTTACGGTGGTTGGGTTGTAAAGTTCTGTTACATTGTGCTTCATGCTATTTTTGTATGGTTTAGTGTTCTATGATAAGTACAGATAGTCTGTGCATTTTTTAAAAACTTTTCTGCACCCAAGAAATGACAATTTTTAAGAAATGCCTTGAACATAACTTTACAACAATTATGTTGTCAAGTTATGTTCCATTAAAACAGTGCTCAGCTAACATTTTCCTTCATAGTAACAGTCTCTTTTAAAGTGGAAGACTGGTTTGATTATTTTGTCTATTGTAACTAATATACAAACTATTATTCTAGCTAGATGACTGTGAACATAACTTGACAAACTAGACTGACATGTAAAGTGTAAAGTTATGTTCATTACTGTAGCACAATTCCTAGTATACTGTCTTTGGGATGCCCACTTTGCTAGTTGTTATTTATCAAAATACAGCTTGGGTACTAAAATATAAATTGTTAAACCCAGAATATACATTTTTCTGTTTTAAATAGTTTGTACATAACATGACAACATCATGTGTTGTCAAGTTATGTTCAACCACAGTTGTGTTTGGTTCACACATTGTCTTCCAAGTTACAGTCTGATCATGCCTTTTACTCTTTGTTGTGCTGGCCAAGCTTGATAGCTGCCATGATATATCATAATTTAATAATAACCAGCCATTTTACTACAAAGCTGTTGAAAAATAACCAGACCGATTAGGCTGATGATAGCTAAAAACAAATCGCAAACATGGACACAAATTGAAATTATTTTACCCTCTCTGTTTCAGTTCTTCGGGATTTGTTCCTGAATCGAAAGTTTCCGAGGCTGAAGGGTCTTTCCCAGCCGTGAAAGCACCCAGAAAATGGATGCTAAACACGTGTCGTAGTGCAGTACCCTGACAGGTTGTACCCTGGTGAGCAAAGTTATGTCAGCATACTTGTGCTTACGAATGATAGCAGCCAGGAATCTTTTAAAGTATTTGAAACCAGAAAAATGTGAATTTTGAACATGTTTTAGCTCCATTTAAGTTTGAGATGGAGACATTGAAAAATTATAAAAGGTTGAAAGGTACGGCCGAAACAAGTGGGACTGGTTGTCACTGGCCAATAAAGAAAAGGAGTTTGAAGTTTCCTTAGGAAACTTGATCAGCAGGAAGCTTATGGGTTGCTTCAAGAAAGCGCTGTGATCATTATGCAACATAAATAAAGCAGTCTCTTTTTTCTGTTTCAGGAGTGATTGTCGGAGTAGATCCTCTGGGGGTCAAATTCCTCAAGCCTCACCAGACAAAACAAGGACTATTTGTTTACCCTAAAATAGATGACATCCAAGAAGTAGGAGATGATATGATTGTAGCGTCAACTGTGGATTTCCTGCCACTCTCCAACAGTGTACGCAAGTGGAGAGTGGTTGGGTTTGATAAATTTTAAATTGTTTCTGCCATGTTTAGCACAAGTACGAAGCTAAAGTGAGTACTTTCTGTGCCAGTGGTCTGCTGAAAACCATCGGTCGTGGTAAACTTAGGTCAATTGGTGCTAGATTATATTTGTTTGAAAGTGGTACAGAAAAGTGTTTTTTTGCAGAGGTATTTGGGCAAAAGGTAGGCTCCGATGTCTCACAGCCCATAGCAAGCATGAGCAATGGCAAACTAACGTCAGTTTTCAAGTGTTAAATGTATTTTTGGTGTTCTAAAATGTATTGAAAGTTTAAACTTTTTTCACTTGGTGCTTTCTCACATTGTGGAACCACATTGTGCAGAGATTTGAACCCCATGTTGTAAAGTTATGTACAAACATGTACAGATTTGTTTGCTACTTGCTTTAAACATTGTAGACACAATTATTAAAACTGTTAAATGCTGGGGTTTACTGACCATATAATCTGATGTAATTTCCCATTTTTATCTTTTATTTTGACTTCAGTGTTGATAATACCAACATGTTCGGTTGTAAAGTTGTGTTGAAACTTGCCGTTTTCACTCATTATTCCCATGTATTATCAATTTCAAACCTGGTGATTACATCACTGCTGTTCTGTAGTGTAGTAGAAAGCTACAGGTGATTGTGATTTTTATTTTCTGGTTCTTGTCCATTTGTGGAGGCACTTTTTTGCTGAAATTTGAAGCTCGTGGTGTAAAGTTATGTACAAACAATTACATTATGTATTTGCTGCTTTCATTACTCGTTTACACACAATTTTGGGAGAAATAAAAAGTGTATTTGTTAAAAACACATCACTTGAGTAGTTTTGTTATTTTTGGTTTTATGCATGTTAGTTAAAGAGTCTCAAGTTTATTCGTCACAGTGTAAAGTTATTTTCAAGCATTGTGTGTTTCTTGTTTTTAGCCTTCATTTCATTCTATGTTGTGAATGGTGTTTTTTTTTCCTAAATTATTCTGTAATCTACAATTACAAGAGTTTAGTACACAATAAAGAGAAAACACACCATCTTAACTGACTTTCTTTGCTGTGTTGTCAAGGATTTCAAAATTTTTGTTCATAAGCAAGTTGTCCAATTTTTAAAAACGTTTATAGCTATTGTGTTCACACTCATCTTAATTAGGATAGTTTAGAATCTATCACTGTGCAATTGAAATTGTGTTTTTAATACCACACACAATTTTTTTAATATAATTTATACATTTTTTTGCATAAGTGTATAGCTGAATGTAAAGTTATGTTCAAACAATTTCAGTGTTGCACCAATGTGTATCTATTCACCCCATCAAGCTTTCTTTGAAGTTTAAGCATAGCCTAGTAAGGAAAGAACAACATGATAATTTTATACAGCATGAATCTACTTTGTGAAAGCTAGAAAATGTGTTTTATAAATGTGTGACGGTGTAATTTCTTTAAATGTTATGTACAAACCATAACAGTTTTTCACCAATTACACCCAAACGACTGCTCATGGGGAAATTCTTTGGGGGGGAGGGGGGGGGGGGGGGGGGGGGCATGTTACTTATGACTAAACACATCACAATGATACAAAATGATGCTCATATGTTTAAGTTCAAAATCAGAGACCCATGTCACACTCTTTGGACACCCAGTCGTACTCTTGACCATATAACATCACTACCATCTGTAAGAAAACGTTCTTAAAAATTAACTTAGACAACACTCCCTTATACCACGCACACATGCATGCAAACAACCCAAACACACGCACACACTTGCATATCACATGACATTGCAAATGTATAGACTTGAGCTGACATCGTGACCGTCCTTCAAATGCCAGGACTACAGGTCTATGCCATGGCATCACTTAGGAGACCGATAGATAATGGCATGAAAGAAAGATGTCTGCGATTTGTTTTGCATATCATACATAGTTCTGTATCTCCTGGAGGAAGGCAACAAGGCATATTCTTCGGATAAAATATGAGAATCATCAGATATAATGTGGAAGGCTTTGTTAAGCGCCAGCTTCTCATACAAAGAAGAAAGGCAGGGCTGCTGAACACCAGTTATTTTGCTACTGATGTTGATAATGCGCTGGCGCTTAATCTTATCTTTTAGGCTAATGTTCCCAATCCAACAGACACATGAGAAGGTGAGTACACTTTGAATAAAAGACTGATAAAAGAGAGATAAAACAGAGTTGTCAACATTAAACTTGCGCAGCTTCCTCAAAAGATATAGGCGCTGTTGGCCTTTCTTGTGCAAAACATCACACCCACTGCACCATTTAAGTTTGTCATCAATGGTGTTTCCGAGGTATTTGTACTCGGTCACCTTTTCCACTATTTCATCAAAAATGACAGTGTCTGACTGCGTTTGAGGTTTTTTCCTGAAGTCTATACATATATCTCTTGTTTTGGAAGCATTGATGCACAGAAAGAAGTCACGGCACCAGTCCACAAAACCCTGCACGACTGGACCGTGACTGGTTACTCATCAATTTGATAAAATATATTACTGCTGAGAGTTCTTGCTGATGGAGCTTAGTAATGGTTGGTTTCATTTTAACTTTTTTTTTTAGTATCGGGGGTTGTGATTATTGCATGTTTTAAAATAAAATCATGCAGTTTAGGAAGGCCTTGCACATTTTTGATAGGGTCTCCATACATCTTTGAGATGATCCCCTATTTGCATAATTGTTTGTTAAAAATAATAGGTCACGGGTCAGACATTGATTGTTCTAAAAGTGATAGAAAGTGGTGGTGACAATGAAATGTCATTTCCATGCCAAGCATTTTCAACAATGGAGTTTTGTAACTGGTCATCCTGTGTCACGGTGTGCTCACCTAACTGTTACGTTGATTAAGTTCATGCATTTTTTTGGGTGTGACATACACCTTTTACGGACCCTATGCATACACATATGCAAAATTTGATACACCAGCACGACCCATGTAGTAATAACCCCTTCGCTGGCATTAATTACGAATTCAGCGTCTGAAGTGACTGCACACTTGGCTTAAATTCGCGTGAAGAACACTGGTGTAAAAGAGACAAAAAAGGCTCAAAGAACATAGAGCTATCAAGCGACACAAATTCTTATGAGTCCCTGCATTTGTGGGGACTCATGAGGATTTATGTCTCTTGCAGCTGGGTAGCATTTGCCTTGCCCCGGCAGTTAACAACTTTTCACTGTTGCATGGTTTTTATTTCTGACAGTGTATGAAAGCGCTGCAACACAATTGATAGTTATTCAGCAGCGGGCACCTTTGATCAAAGTGAGTGGCATACATCCTTCTATAAAACAAAACATTATATTGTCTGCTTTATGTTTATGTCTGCATGGGTGTCAGTCTTCAATGCTGGAAGCTGATTCAGGTTTTTCAAAATCCCAGAAAGCCGAATTTCAGCCTTTTTTTCAGACAGAACAGCCCGTTTGGCTAGCCTGTTCCATCTGCAAGCGGCATAAATTCTCATGAGCCCCTGCAGATGCAGGGTCTCATGAGAATTTATGTCTCTTGCTGGTCATGTATTACGGGACATAGTCATGTACCGTTTTCAGTCATTTCAATTTTTAGCACCGTCACCCATGTGTCTGATTTTGTCATGTATTTTCTGGTTTTTGTTTGTTTGTTGGTTATCCGGTATCATACCGAGGCTAAAAGCTTCAAATTTTTACACTGCCATATTCAAGCTACATTATAGTATTTACAGATAAGGATATATACCAATGCCTCTAGTTCAAGGGTGGTGCCAGAATAGCACTGTTTTAGTCAAACTTATTTTACACATTGGTGTTTTTTGAATGATAAGGGTTATTTGTGCGTATTCACTTAATGCTGGAGTTTTTTGTTTTGTTGTCGCTGCTGGTTGTTGTTGTTGTTTTTTTTTGTCTTGTTCTGTTAATATTTTTGTTGAGCATTGAGTGGGGTTTTTTTTTTTTTAAATTCTACAGTATTGTCTGACAATATATGCTGCATCTTTGTTAGGGGCGAGTGCAGTCCTACGTGAAGTGGCTGTCCAGTTGGATAAGGGAGAAGAAGTTTCGACAGGTGGTCATCGTCAGCAGTACTTTTTCTCATGAACGGGTGGACTACCAGTTGCAAGGGTAACAGCATTGTTAATGCTATGAACACATTTTTTTTTTTAATTGGCATTTTACTGGTGGTGGGCCACCAGTTCTTGTGAACTCTGTCAATCCATTTCTGTCTGTCCGTTCATAAAATGCAACAACTTCCGTGGTGGTATGCTTGTGAATCTTGTTAGCAAAGTGGAAGAAGAAGATGAGACAAAAAGAAACAAGATGGGATGAACCATAACCCACAAAGTCCCTTCTATATGAGAGCTGTCTTCGCTGTCAAGGGTCTCTACCTTTTCTCTTTGACTTGATTCTGATGTTGAAATAGCTCCTTTTGAAAAAGCCTCGCAGATGTGCCAATGAGTCATAGTGAACTCTATAAGGGGCGCACAGTGCATACGCCTCATTGGTTTGACACACGTCATTTGTCATGGCGTATTTTTTTGGTTTTAATGTAATTTTATATTTAACGTGATATTAGTTTCACTTTCGCTTCCAAACTTGAGAAAATCGTGACAAAACTAGAATTTCATGGTACAGTTTTATTCTTGCTATAATTTGTGTGAAATCAGGTTGACTTTACCTAGCTAAATGATATACTAAGTACACCTGCATGCTCTTCTGCAAGCACGTCGATGTCTGTGTATGCATGTGCATGCGCGCGCTCCAAACATCCTCAAGAGGCATAGATGTTCATGCACCCTCCAGTCACATGAGGATCTGTGCCTCTTGGAGATGCACGCATATGTGTGAGAGAGAGCGAGCAAGCGAGAGAATTACGTCATATTTAGAGTATGTCTGTGTGGTGACGGAGTTGCTTCTTTTACATCACCACCACTGTCTGACTTTCTCCAGATGTCAAGATTTTTTACTGTTATAATTTTTTTCTGAAAAGAATTAATGTTTACTGAAGAAGTTGAAAGGGTACAAAGCTGGCTAACAAACTCAATCAATGTCTTTCTCCAAACTAGCTATATCGGGTCACCTTCATGCTCTTCTGAAAGCACAACGATGTGCATGTTAATGCGTGCATGTGCGCGCGCTCCAAAATCTCCAAGAGACATAGATCCTTATGCGCTCTCCGGACGCATGAGGATCTATGCCTCTTCGAGATGCGCGCATGTCTGTGAGAGAGAGAGAGCACGATGCATGCTAGAGAGAATTATGTCATATTTAGAGTATTATGTCAATATCTGCGTGGTAATGGGGTTGCCTCTTTTACGTCACCGCCACTGTCAGACTTTCTCTGGAAGTCAAGGTTTTTTACTGTTTTAATTCTTTTCTGAAAAGAATTAATTTTTACTAAAGAAGTTAAAAGGATGCAAAGCTGGCTAACGAACTCATCCAATGTCTTTGTCCAAACTAGTTATATCCAAAATTTAGTAAATATGACAAAAATTACGGACTCTAATCTGGATCAACCGACTTCTTATAAACGGTTTTTTATGTCTTAAATGAGACATTCAGTTACCATATGCTTGGAGGTTCTCTTAGCCAACTCTTTAAGAAAGTATTTCGCCAAGTTTCAAGCTTGTGTGTACAGAAATATCATAGATTCTCTTGTTTAGATACATGATTTATTATTACATGGTATTTATATGGCGCATTTCTCATATTTATAATATAACTCAATGCGCAGAATGTAGCCGCGAACTGAACCCACCAAGCACGCTCACGTGAATCACACGCATTCACTCACACACTGTACGTAAACACAGAACATTCAAGCGGTGCTAAGGGCGAGCTCAAGCGAGCTACTGACGGTATTTGGAAATCGTTTTGTATTTGAAATTTTATTAAGTTGGCTGAAACTGATACCAAACGCACACACACATACATACATACGCATTTACGGTGCTTCGCGCCAAATGTACGTTCAGCAGCAAGGTTGGCGTAACTAGACATGATGTAATTGTTATCTTGTTACTTCAGTTGTCAGAGGCTTAGGCCTGCCCACCTTTGACATTATGGACATGCTATTAACCCTTATTCAAAATAAACCAGAAATAAGTTTGACTAAAATAGTTCAAGGGTAGTGCCAGAATAGCTTGGCACCTCTAGGCGCCAAGCTATTCTGGCACTACCCTTGAACTAAAGCCATTAGTCTATATCTTTATCTGTAAGTTCTATAATGTAGCTTGCATATGGCAGTGTACAAATTTGAAGCTTTTAGCCTCAGTATATACTATATGGGTTAAATTTGCACCACCGCAACCCATCCTAAAAATGTATTTTTCTCTAAAATGTATTTTTTCGAAAATACTTACAGATGGCATTACTATGTGGAATATACCCCTTCACTTACCCTATTTCGGCCTAAGACCCTTAGTGTCTACCTACAAGACAAGGGCCATAACTCAGAGAGTTGTATCCAAGTAACAGGGTAGTCTCCCCTCCCTCCATCCGGTCATGTGCGCCATGTATTCCCGCCAGTCTTACACTTAGCGTAGTGGCGGCAAGCGGGTACGTGGGAGGGTCCTCTGAGTAATGCCACCGGTAAGTATTTTTCGAAAAAATACATTTTAGAGAAAAATACATTTGTTTCCTCAAAATACATTACCAATGACTTTACTATGTGGAAGAATAGCGAAAAGGAGTAGGGTGCTGCCCAAAACCCTGCCACGGCAGTAAGCTTAGCTTCGAGGGGCAACCTCCCGACGATTTCAGCTAAGAGTTACCTATAACGCCAGCGGCACTCGGAGGGAGTGTTGCGCTGCCAAGAGGTCTCCAACGAGGGCCAGGTTGTCTCGTTGGCCGGAGAGGTCTCGGAGATAGAAGCGGGCGAAGGTGGACTCTGCTCGCCACCCGACCGCTGCAACTATGTCTCTGACTCCGCAGTTGCGGTAGAACGCGACGCTGGCGGTGGCTGCTCTGACTTCGTGAACCCATATTCGCATTCTCTTGGCACCCTGTGGGAAGAGATCATTGTAAGCGGAACAGATGGTCCATCGCAACCAGGATGAGATCGTCTGGGTGGAAATGTCAGCTTGGCCTGGGGTCAAGGGCAAGAACAGGCGGGAGCGGCCTCTCCTGATGGGCTTCACTCTGCGCAGATAGACTTTTCATGCTCGGGCCGGGTCCTGCAGTCGTGACGTCTGGGACCGGTCAAATCCCGTAAGTGGGTGAAGACTCCAGGCGCAGCCGAGGGGAGTCTATTCTTGGCCAAGAAGCAAGGATTGGTCAGAAGTTAAACCGAACCGTCGGTCCTGAACTGCATGCAGGCTGGGTCTATGGACAGTGCATGCAGCTCGCTTACTCTGGTGGCTGTGGCGAGGGCCAGGAGGAAGCAGGTGTTCCTAGTCACGTCTGCGAGGTGGGCTAGGTGAAGAGGCTCAAACCAACTGGAGTTCAACCAGGTCAACACCCACGGGAGATCCCAGCGTGGAATGAGCAGCTAGGCGCTGGAGTTTGAAGTGGGACATCAAGTCTGAGAGGTTCTTGCACGCTCCCGGGTCTGGTAGGCCTAAGTGCTGATAAGTGTCTGCCACCATCGAGAGATAACCGCGAATGGTGATCGGGACCAAGTCCTGCTCACTAAACAGCCACAAGAAGAACTCGGGCCGCTGAATCGTGGTCAGAGCCGTGGGGGAGAGACGCTGGGACTCGCACCAGGACTGTAGGACCCTCCATTTTCCCTCATACACCCGAAGGGTGGATGGTCTGCGGGCTGCCACGATCACCTCCAATGCTGCATCCAAGAAACCTCGAGCTGTGAGGGCTTGCCGCACAACCTCCAGGCGTGAAGCAGAAGTCTCTCTGGACAAGGGTGGAAGAGGTTCTGCCTGGGCTGCTTCAGCATCGTACGAGGCGCAGGGAGCCTGAGAGGAGGGTCGGTGGAGAGGCTCAAAAGGTCTGTCATCCACGTCCTGTTCCAACTGAATGGTGCAATGAGCAGTAGGACCGTGTTGCATCCCCGGAGCTTAAGGAGCATCTTGGGCACCAGCACCGAAGGAGGATAAACGTAGGCCACAAGGCCCTCCCAACAAAGACAATGAGGCTGAACGCAACCAGGGAAGAACCAGTCTTGCTTGCTGGCACCCCGTTGGAGGAGGTGGAGTCCTTCACCTATCTCGGGAGCATCATAGACAAAAAAGGCGGCACTGATGCAGATGTCAGAGCACGAATCGGTAAAGCCAGAGCAGCCTTTCTCCAGTTGAAAAAAGTGTGGAGTTCCAGAGAGCTGTCACAACACACCAAAGTCCGGATTTTCAACTCCAATGTAAAAGCAGTTCTCCTATATGGAGCAGAGACATGGAGATTGACAAAAACCACAGTCAACAGAGTACAGACCTTCATGAACAGTTGCCTTAGAAGAATTTTGAAAATCCACTGGCCAGAGAAGATCAGCAACGTCAGACTCTGGGAGAGAACAGAGCAGATAACAGCAGAGAATGAAATTGGGCGAAGAAGATGGGGATGGATCGGTCACAGTCTGAGAAAGCCAGCTTCCAGTATCACTAGGCAGGCATTGTCATGGAACCCCCAGGGAAAGAGGAAAAGAGGTAGGCCGAGAAACTCCTGGCGTCGAGACCTCCAAGCAGACATCAAGAGACTGGGAACCACCTGGAGTAGAATCGAAGGAGAAGCACAGGACAGGAGTTGCTGGAGGTCTCTCGTCGACAGCCTATACCCGGGTAGGGGTGACAGGCGTAAGTAAGTAAGTACAAGGCCCTCCCAGGAGACTGACAGAGTGTCCACCGCCCACGCAAGGGGGGCCGGGATGGGGGAGACAAATAGTGGGAGCTGTTTGTTCCATCTGGTGGCAAACAGGTCGATCATGGGCGTCTCCTAGTAAGCACAGATCATCCGGAAGATGTCCGGCCGGAGGGACCACTCGGTGTGGAGGAGCTGTCTTCGTCGCGAGAGGGAGTCCGCGAGAACATTCAGGTGTCCCGGGATGTGTCGTGCAACCCCGCGATCCCTGCCCCATAGGAAGATCTGGTAAAGTAGCATGCAGAGGGTCGGAGAACGAGTGCCGTCTTGCTTCTAAATATAGGCTACCACCGTCGCATTGTCGGACAGGATCAGGACTTCCTGGCCGCAGAGCCGCGATTCCCAGTTGATGAGTGCTAACCAGACCACCTTCAACTCCAGCCAGTTGATATGTTTGTCTCGAAGGTCCGACGCCCACCGGCCCACGACGGTGCTGAATTCCGGCAGTAAGTGGGCACCCCAGCCGTCGAGACTTGCGTCTGTGCAAATGGAGAAAGTCGGCAGCGGGGTGGAGAGAGGGACTCCTGTCGCCAATCAAGAGTGATCTGTCCATCGGAGCAGATGTGGCCGGATCAGCAGCGAGACTGGGATTGAGGCTGAGAGATCTCCTGAGGACGACTGCCAGTGGAGCAGCACATGCAGCTGTAGCGGTCGAGCGTTAAGCCTGCTGAGGGGTAACAGATCCACAGCTGCGCTGATTAGACCCAAGAGCTGGAGCCAGGTCATGGCCGGGACCGCGTCTGCTAGGGAAACTTGCCATGCAAAGGTTGCCAACTTCTGGATCCAAGCCTCCGGTAGACGTACCCTGTTGAGATCAGTCAGAAACTCCATGCAGCTGTAGTGGTCGAGCGTTAAGAATGCCGAGGGGTAACAGATTCGCTGCTGCGCTGATTAGACCCAAGAGCTGGAGCCAGGTCCTGACCGGGACCGCGTCTGCTAGGGAAACTTGCCGTGCAAAGGTCGCCAGCTTCTGGATCCGAGCCTCCGGTAGACGTACTCTGTTGAGATCAGCCATAAACTCCATGCCCAGGTGGACAAACCGGCGAGACGGCACCAGGTCCAACTTTCCCTTGTTGAGGAAGAACCCGAACCAGCAAAGAAGCGCTAGGAGAGCATCCCTGTCCACCTCTAGCTAGAAGTCCCGCAGGTGGTCATTAAAGGTGTCCGCCAGGTCTCTACATCCTGGGGGCTGTGGAAGAATGTTGAAACGTTTCTGCTGAAACAGAGCGTCGACCGATGCTGCAGCCTTCCTCTTGAGCGGCGGAGAGGGCAGGCATCCCTCCAAGGGAAGAATCACTGAGATCAAACGTGCCGCCTCGTCTAGGGCCCGCAACGTCTCAGACGAACCTGGAGTCTCCGCTGCCGTATCTGAGGCCGAAGCGCTGCGGGGCTGGGGATCCTGGGGGTACAGAACTGACGCCGAGTCCTCTGGGTGCAGACTGAGGACATCCCCGTCATCAACCGAAGGCGTGGGAGAGGCAGAAACAATGTCACGACGGGGGATCAAGTCGTCCGGCAGAGACCAGTAGGGTCTGTCAGGCGAGCGCTCAGGGTGCCTGTGCGCAGGGCGAGGGTCAGGAGAAAGCCGAGCGGTGCAAGACCGCTGTCGGTGTCCGGGCACTACCGTAGCGCTGACCGGCGATCTTGCTCGAACGACGGGCAAGGGAAGGCGCCTCCTACATGAGTCCAGGGAAGCTGGCGGGGAGTCGCGACGATAAGTCCAAGCGATCCACGAAAGCATTCCCGAGGACTAGGAGAACGATGGCGAGGAGAGAAAGGCCGAATAGCGCGAGGGGACCGGCTCCGGCTAGGAACTCGACATGGAGGTGACAGGCTATCTCCGTAGATACACTGACCCGTGCTAGGAGGCCTGCGTGCACTGGGGGTGGCTGACGGACGGCAACTAATGGAAATGTCTCCCTGAGTCTGTGTCTTCTGAGTGCTCTGTCTCTTGGACGCTTCTTGCGAGGGGCCATGCGAGACTGGCAGTTGTCCCTTGGTCACTCCTTGCGAAGGACCATGCAGGACGGGGTTGACTCTCCCGGCCATCGCTGTGAGAGGGCTAACGGGACTGAGTCCAGTGTCAGGCATGAAGAGGGTCCCACAATCTCAGAGGTCACTCGGCGGCGCAGAGTATTGGGGGGAGCGGGGGTTACAGTCACTTTATGGCCCTGCACTGACCTGTCACTGTCCAGCGGCGCCATAGTATCAGTAGCCGTTGGGCGTCCCACTCGATAAAACTCCCACAGCTGGGACCACTTACGCTCCTTCCACGTAGCGCGCTTAGCACAGGTATGGGACGAGGAGCAGCCGGAACAGAAAAGACACAGTGTATGAGAGTCCATCGGCCACTGGAATCCCTTACATCTCCTACAGGTGCGTAGCTGTGCGCTGCAACACAAAGCAGAAGCCATGAAAGCAACCGCGCGGGGCCAGTAACGAAAGGCTCCGTGAACAGGCCTCACCCTGCCGGGCGAGGCTAAGCCCAGACTCAACGGAAAAATTCGACAAATTTCCAAGGGAATATGCCGACGGCGCCGTACACAGTCCGTTTACTCGTAGGCATAACCCAAGGCCTTACCTCGCCATCTTCTTAGCCACTAGCGAAGCTTGCGACGTAGTATAGCTGTAGAACAAATCCAACAGAGAGGCTGAAGCCGGTGAACCGTTCACGGTGAAGCTATGGGTAAGACTGGCGGGAATACACGGCTCACGTGACCGGATGGAGGGAGGGGAGACTACCCGGTCGCTTGGATATAACTCTTGTTACGGCCCTTGTCGTGTAAGTACACACTAAGTTAAGGGTCTTAGGCTGAAGTAGGGTAAGTTAAGGGGTATATTCCACATAGTAATGCCATCGGTAATGTATTTTGAGGAAACCAAGTCCCTTCTATAACTAGAAGAGACTTAAAAAGGGATACATGCTATTTTTGAGTTGTTGCATCACTGTTATGTTATTTCACCACTGATTACTGCAGCGTGTGAATTTAATTCGTGTTGGTTGTTAATCCCCTTGTGCATGTAGCCACAAGTACTATTTTCAGTGCTGGTGTCTGGATGCACAAGGGGTTAGCCCCTTTACTGCCAAGGGAAACTGAACCCAATCCAAATGCAAGAGACCTAGATCCTCTTGAGCCCCTGCAGTTGCAGGGGCTCACCAGAATCTATGCCTCTTGTTGGCAACACTTTGTATAGATTATGGTCCTTGGACAGCTGAAGTTCTTTAGCATTAACACAGATTTCAGAAATATGGTCTGCTCCTAGTGGAAGTGAAGGGGTTGATATGCTGGTACCTATTTTGTAGTCATAAATAAGTCATCCCACAAACTTATTTTTGCAGCTTTCTGTCTCATGTTTACTTCTTTTTTCCCATATCCACAGACCACCATACAGAGTGGTTTTATCTGACATAATGAAGGAGCGACTAGGGGATTTCTTCTCAGAAGTGATGGGATGGAAAGAGCTGGAACATCGTCAGGCTTGCATCGATGCACCGACAGAATTTGGAGATGTCTGTCAGAACTCCGACAAGACTGTACTCTACATGCCTGGCAGTGGAATTGCGAAACCTCTGTTTGAAGCTTGGTGAGCTGGATTCATTTTATGCCACATATTTATCGTAACATGGGCTTGTGTAACTACGTAAATGAAAGTAAAATGGATAAATGAGCTGTGTTCTTATCTCTACTGTGCTTTTGGGCTTGTGATGGGATGAAATGTGGTTGCATCATTGTGTTTGCCGTTGAATATCTTTGCACTTCAAGAGGCACCAGACTACCAGTCATCAGCTGCCTGGTAAGCAGAATGTCTTAGGGCCGATGTTAGACATAACCCATTTAGCCCCAACGCCTTATAGCAGGAGATGGATTGACCATGATAACTCAAGGGTAGTGTCAGCTTAGCTTAGTGTCTTCAGGCACCAAGCTGTTCTAGCACTACTGTTAAATTATCATGGTTGATCCATCTCCTGCAGCTGGTACATAGTTATGTGCAACCAAGATTTGGAAAATGGGTTAACTCATTCAGCCCCGACACATCACACCTAGACATGGATCGAGCATGATAGATCAAGGGTGGTGCCAGAATAGCTTGGCGCCTCTAGAATTGCAATGCAGTCCTTCAAAGGGGACCTTCCAAATTTGGGGATTTCGATCCTCGGGTGGAATGTGTCAATACACTGTACTACCAACACACGGCTGCGCATGGACCATGTGAGGCCAACACTGGGCCCAAAACCGTTTGTGCACTAGCAATTCTGGAAGATGTCAAGTACTGGTACTAGAATTGAAATAGTCAGTATCCCCTATTATTATCTGTGTTGCAGCCATGACCTACCTGTGGTGGTGTTCCTTATGTTCTGCTCAGAAGGTGACAACGCACAGGATGCTATCGGAATGGCTCAGCAGCTCAATGGCTGGATGAATCTTATCAGTAAAAAGGTAACGGTGAAATACAGTGCATTCCCTTCGTGTTCTCTTATCTCATTCAGCTCCAACACACCACAGCAAGACATGGATCGAGCATGATAGTTCAAGGATGGTGCCAGAATACAGAGCTGCCAACCCACCATCATGCCAAAGAGTAGCATCCAGAGCTTTTTGGAGTAGCATTTAAGAAAAAGGAGTAGCACACAGGCAGACGCGCCAAAGAATGAAAACGAGTGAGCAATCGAAAAATCGGAAGCACAGTACGTGCATCTTGCTGAGCAGTTATTTGCAGATCTGACGATGCAAGAAAAGTCCGTTTGGTGTAGTCTGCTTTGAATTGCTGACAACTGGGTCGAGACTTTGGTGCCTTCTTTGGGGGAGTAGCAGCAGGATCGCTAGTTTCTGCGGGTGCCTTTCGCTTCGTCGCCATGTTCACGGTAAAACAACGACGCTTCCGGCATTTCAGCCCCGGGGTTGAAACGCAACGTGATTGGTCGGCTACAGTACACGATTCTACGTGAAGGTCAAAGGTTTATTTTCAGTTCAGTTCGTGGCTGGCCCGCGAGTCGCTCGCTTTTTTATGAATGGACTTTTTTTTTTAAGGTCTAAAAAAAAAATCACTCAATGTTTTAAAAAATCGTAGTTTTTCCGGCCGATCGTAGCATCGTAGTAAGCATGTAGAAATCGTAGCATGCTACGCCTAAATCGTAGTACTTGGCAGCTCTTAGAATAGCTTGGCACCCATAGGCGCCAAGCTATTCTGGCACCACCCTTGAACTATCATGCTCGATCTTCCTCTAGCATTGTAATACAGTCATTCCGAGGACAACTTCAAAATTTGGGGATTTCGGTCCTGGGGTAGAATGTGTTTAGCCCTAACGACAAAATTGAGTTCTACGTCACAGTTCTGTTCAAGAGCTATGTCTGTATACAGAGATGAGAATCCTAAAATGACAAAAAGGAGGAAAGCTTGGTGGATCGACGGAAACAAAGTGAGAACGAACCAAATGACAACAATCCGCATGGGAACGAGTGGGAATAAGCTGCGAGATAGAAAATCAACAACTCACCCTAGTCATATACACTAAAATTTTCTCACCGGATTTAAACCGATCTCAAAAATGACCCTGGGACCTTCCGAAAGAGCGGATTTCCGCTAAAAGGCGGAAGATTCTCATCTCTGGTATAGCTTGGTGCTTGATGGCACTGAGCTATTCCAGTGTTCCCCATGCTGTCAGTGTTGTAATGACTCCCTACTCCAAAATTCTTGGAGTCAATCAGCAATTTTCAAGGGTCATATTTATCAGACTTAATGAATTAATATCCGTAAATTGAAATCAGAAATTTAAAATAGGAAACATGAAGTTGTACTGTTGTTAAAAGAAGGAAAAGCTTAAGGACTTCCAAAACCAGGGGTGGGTAATATGGTGTATTAAGTCTGGTCTTAAACCCAATCATTGAAAATGCAGAACAGCATGGTCACATTCCCATTCTCAGTTTCTGCAGAAACTAGCAAGAACTCGCATAACTGGGCTGTCATCTGCTACACCAATGGATTACATGGTTTCAGCACAGCAAAACAAACCCCCAAAAATATGTGTCGCTGTGACAGATAGATTTATTTTTCTGCGTCATTTCGGATTTGGGAGGGGGGGGGGGCGCATAATTTACACGCTAGTCTTTTATGAGATGAGGAACACTACACTGTTATTCTGACATCACCCTTTGAATGTCTGGGTTGATCTACATCCTGTTGTATTGTGTCAGGGATTTATGTAAAAATGTAGCTCTGCATGGTAAACTTCACGGTATTTATTATTGTACTGAAGTTTTTTTTATTATTAGTATGCTCTAAAGGTGCACCATTTTAAAATCTCATTGACCATGAAGTTACCCAGTGAGCAAAGGTCCTCAGGCTCACGGCGGGCGCAGTGGGGCCGCGCACAGCTGTGTGCGGGCCCACTGCGGCCGTCGTGGGCCTGGAGACGTTTTGCTACGGGGGTAGATCACGGCTAATGTCTTGGTGAAGTCAAATGCTCTGCAGAAGCAAACAGCCAAGTTGTACTCCTTCACATCGTATTTCACCCTCTTAACCCCATCGCCACATTTTCAAACGTTTGGAGTCATTGTTTAACCAGTTGCCGGAGATGGATTGATCATGATAATTCAAGGGTAGTGCCAGATGAGCTTGGTGCCTTCAGGCACCAAGCTCATCTGGCACTACCCTTGAATTATCATGATCAATCCATCTCCTGCTGCAGGGTCCTGGGGCTGAATGGATTAATCTCTCTCAATTTGCAGGAGGAACAAAGAGGATCTGTGCAGTCAACTGAAGTTGCTCGAGGCATCGTCGACTGGAAGATCCCAACGTCTTGGAAGCATTTCTATGGCACAGTGTTCGACCCGACTTTGTTCCACTAATTTAGGTCATGTACATTTGTATCTTGTTCACTCCCATCCCCTCACTGAATTTCAAAAGTTTGTGACACATTCATAGCAGGACTAGCAAAGATTTGTGGCATTTGTGGATTGACAAAGCTCAAGGATGATACCTTATCAGCTTGCTGCCTTTTGCTGGTGCAAACTTATTTGGCACCATCCCAACTTTCAAGATTAATCTATCTTGCACTGTAGGGTGTCATCGCTGAATTAACCATTTGGATGTCAGTATCAAATTTGGACAAGGTGATTCCTGTGTGAATCATTTGGATCACCAACACCCAAAGGGTTAGTTAACCATTTGGCTGTCAGTAGCATTTTTTGTTGCAGTGATTCATACAGGTATCATCATGACAAAAAACACTATCAACAGCCAAAGGGTTGAATCACCGCAGCTACAGACTTTTGCAACTGCAGATGGATCATTCACATTTCAAAGGTAGTGCCAAGTCAGTTTGCACCTTTCCAGATCGGCCCGTCTCCTGCAGTGATGTCTTAACCCCTTCACTGTGGTGAACGCAGATTGTATTTCAGCAATCTTCCATCAGCTTCAGCGATTCGAGGAAAATGGATACACAGTGGAGGTATAGATCCTCATGTGCCCCGACAGGTGTAGGGCCTCATGAGGATATGGGTCCCTTGCAGATGGATTGTGATCACTTATTCTCGGCACGTGTTAAGGTCATTGAAAAACAAGCTGTGCGACTGCATGTGTGCGAGAGTGAATGCACCGTGTTTAATGAAAACAAATTAAAGCTTGTATTCTGTCACTTGAAGTTGTTTGATATTTATGTAGTATGAAAGTATGCCCATGGGCGACAGTGCCAAAAATTGAAATGACTGAAAACGGTCCACAGACTAACCCTGCACCATGATCCACAGCCAGCAAGAGACATAAATTCTCATGAGCCCCTGCGGATGCACCAGTACAGTACTGCGGATGCAGGGGCTCATGAGAATTTATGCCTCTTGCAGATGACACAGGCTGGCTGAAGCGCTTTTCTGTTTGAACAAAAAATCGGAAATTTAACTTTATAAAATTTTGAAAAAGCTGAATCAGTCTGCAATGCACCACACAAAAAAGCAAGTGTGAATAGATAAAGCAAACACTTCATCAGAATCATCCATCTTTTTATTACAGACACACGCTTTCGCCTAAAATCTCACAAGAAATCTTTTTTCTTTGAATTTTTGGTTGGTGTATTAAGTCTATGAGGAATCCAACAGTTTCTTTGCAACGAATCCAACAGCTGTAAAGAATTTAACAATTGTTTCTTCAAAGAGTGAAATGTCTACTGAATATACTATATTCAGTGAAATTATGCAGTGTGGGTTATTGGTGTGCCTCCAATCTCATCGTCTGATGCCGTTTCACAATGACGGTGTTGGACGTATTGCATATACCCTGAATGGAAATTAAAATCTTTACCACTACCAGTCAGCAGAATTATTAGGCAATGATGCCAGCATGTTAACCTCTTTGATGTCGGAAGCAGTTTTTATTCGGGCGATTCCTGAGGGAAAAGCACTACTGACAGCCAAAGGTTTAACCCCTTTACTGCCACTGGTTGCAGATCGTGTTTCTCAAATCTTTGTTAATCTAATACCAAGAGTCACAGACATCCATGGAACCAGAACACAGAAAGAGGCACAGATTCGCATAAGTCCATACAACTGTGGGGGCTCATGAGAATCCATACCTCTTGCAGGTGGCTGGTGATCAATTTTGTTTTGACAAGCAAGGAGTTAATGCCAAGACAATTTTGAAAATGCACCCAGGAAAGCTGCTGCTTGAGCACTATTACAATTTGGTAACAAACATGACACAAAATTCAGTTTCTAAAACTTGACGTTTTGTGCATTAATGCAGGACAAACAAAACGTTTTCATGCAATCAGAAATTATATTTTACAGCAATGATGCACTTGTTCAAAATAAACCAGCAGTCCCTGTGTGTGCATGCATGTGTGTGTGTGCGTGCCAGTACATCGCTGGTAATACACAAGTGGACAAAAATAAGTGCCTTGAAGTCCACATTATTTACAATCGCAAACATCACTAATACCATTATAGGCTAGTTTGTTGCTTGCACAGAACCGAAATCCACAAACAATTATTACATGTTTACAAATAAATGACAAAGCAGCAGATGTAATCAACGTTAAAGTAAACACTTTTTTTTTTTTAAAATACCTCCAACTTCCAAATCCAAGCAGGCAAAATGATTGAAGATCTGTGCAAATGATACATACAGATTCATATGTAGATAGGCTCAGCCCTTTGGCTTTTGGTAGGGCTTTTTGTCAAGGTCGTTCCCACAGGATGACAACAAAAAGCACCGATCATCATCATCATCAGTCCCTTGCCCGAACTGGGCGTTGGGGGGACTGAAAGACAGCAGCAACAGACAGTGCTCTCCACTGAGTTCTATTTTGGGCGGTGGCAAGCAAGTCTGGCATCTCGAGTTCGGTCCATTCTTTTATGTTTGCGACCCAACTCTTTCTCTGACGACCTCGCCGACGACTTCCTTCGAGAGTGCCCTGGAGGATAGTCTTGGACAAGGTGTTGTGTCGGGTCACGTGGCCAAACCAAGCAAGCTTGCGCCGTTTCACGGTTGCCAGAAGGGGTTCATGTGGGCCCACCAGGGAAGTGACGATGCTCCGTACATATTCGTTGGTCTTGTGCTCGCGGTACGAGATGCGGAGCAACTTCCTCAGGCACTTGTTCTCAAAGGCCTGGATTTTCTTTTCTGAGTCTGCAAGCAGTGTCCAAGTCTCACAGCCGTAGAGTAGAATAGACACTACGAGGGACTTGTAAAGCCTGTACTTGATGGTGAAGCTGATGGAGTTACTTCGCCATATCCTGTCCAGCCTGGCCATTGCGGATGTTGCTGTACCTATCCTGATACGGATCTCTGCTATGCAACTACCGTCTTTGGACAGGGTGGCTCCCAAGTACTTGAACCTATTGACCTCTTCTAGCTTCTGGCCGTTCATGTGAATGTTGCTGCTGCTGTCGCTTGTGGTGTTGATCATCACTTTGCTTTTATCCGTACTGATCTCCATGCCATAAGACCCTGCGCTAGTTGAAAGTTTGTCTGTCAGGTTTTGGAGCTCACTATTGCTGCCTGCCATGAGGTCAATGTCGTCTGCGAATAGAAGATTGCACAGGGATCTGCCACCAATAGAGATTGAAGTATGGTGGTCGTGGAGGGTTTCCTGCATGATCTTCTCCAGGAATATGTTGAAAAGGACAGGAGAGAGCAGACATCCTTGACGGACACCGATCGTCGTCCTGAAGAACTCGCCTGACTGATTGTTAAGTAGAACCGCGCTGCAGGCGTTCTTGTAAAGCGCTTCTATCATTTGGATCAGTCCCTCCTCTATGTTGAACGATCTCATGACTTGCCAGAGTCCGTCATGCCAGACGCGATCAAATGCTTTCCTGAAATCAATGAAGTTGTGGTAGAGTTCGCGCTGATGCTGCAGATGTTTCTCGATCAGGACGCGGCAGTTGGTCAAAAGTTAAACAAATGCTGAAATGTGTTGTCCAAAAAACACAAAATTACCAATGTCAAAATTTTGATAGCTCTTTTGCAACATGCGGCAAATGATGCTAGTGTTTAAGACATGCCACGAAAAAACATGGCAAATCAATTAACCCATTTAACCCCATGGCCACATTTCCCAATTTTGGAGGCGTTGCCATATACAACTGTACCACTTGCAGGAGACAGACTGACCATGATAATTCAGGCGCCAAACTAATCTGGCACTAATGAATTATCATGGTCAATTTTCTCCTGCTTTAGGTTAAGCATTCAAGACAAGCAGCATCTGATATTACCATGCTGCATAATGTGCATACATCAATCGCCAAATTCATATGCTGTGCATCTGTATGTGGTATATTTAAATAATAATACAGTAAAAAATATCAGTGACAGAAGTCTCCGCCCCCAGAAATGTCAGGGTTGCACGTGAAGTAATAGAACCCTCAATCACATAATAAAAATCTGCAAGGGTGTGAATATGTGCTAAAACTAGCTTTGGGATTATGAACCCATACAGAAGTCATCACCCAAGAGTACGATCATGTAAATGATTTCCATGTCTTGTCTCATGAGGGCTTCATTACAAATTAGTAGATAGATGAACGATTTTAGTTCAATGGTAGTGCCAGAATAGCTTGGTGCCCTTGAACAAATTTATTTCATGCACTAGTGTATCAGGATGGTCAAGAAATGCTACATGCAGGTCTAGTTACGGTTTATTTAAACACAGGGGAATCCAGTAAATGCCATCTTAATATCAAGTAATCTGACTCAAATTCTATGCATACGAGCAACAGCTAGAAATAGACGGAACTGCTAATGGCCTTGCAAAATAAAACAAGTGTGATTACACCTGTGCATTTGTTGCGTGTCCAAACTGCCGTAAAAGTTCATTAGGCGTGTTGACAAGACATAGCAAACACAAACGGTGCTGAAATTTGTCTTCAGATTTACATGTAAGGATACTTCTAATAAGTTCTGGAGAACACAAGAAAGGCAAATACATATCATAGCATACATGAGCTGACAATTACAGTCAAAAGTTCATCTCTTCACTGCCACTGGACATAAATTGTGTTTTAACCCATATCATACTGAGGCTAAAAGCTTCAAATCTGTACACTGCCACATGCAAGCTACATTATAGTACTTACAGATAAGGATATAGATCAATGGCTTTAGTTCAAGGGTGGTGCCAGAATAGCTTGGCGCCAAGCTATTCTGGCACTACCCTTGAACTATTTTACTCAAATTTATTTCACACACTGGTCACACTGGTGTATTCCGAATGATAAGGGTTAAACTGGCTGTAAATTCAACGTCAAAGATCCCCAGCCAAAGAAGGAACAAGGATACAAAGCAGTTTCCACAAAAGGACTAGAGCCTCATGACCCCCAACATTGATACCTCCTGCAGTTGGGTGGGGTTCCCTTTTTCTGAGCAGTGAAGGGATTAAATGACTTTTTAATTAAAAAGCAAAGTGCAATTTGTACAGTTCTCACGCCGTGACAATGAGGGGTTAAAATTACAATTTCTGTCAGGTAAACTAGCGATATAAAATGCACAGTACTGTACAAGGTTGCAGTTTTATACCAAACAATGTTCCGAACAGCATTCGTATAGTATTCACAAAAATGACACAAGAAACCAAAATCATTCCGAGAAAGGCTCAACTAAATAGGGCAAGCCAATCCTTAAAGTGATCTGCTCCAGAGCCAGCTTTGATTGCTGGGGTTTGCCAATACAATAGATTTTTTTCTGTGCTGTCTTGCTTCAACTACGACTTTTCTAACTTTCCTTTTTCCCAATCCATTTTAAGAAGGAACATGTAACAAGTTTTCTACTGCTCCTGGTACTACTGGTAGAGTCGGTGGAACTCTCCATTGTACAAAGGAGAAGCAGAAAAGTCTTTCATTTTATGGCATTCAAATTTCAAAAAGTTAACTAATCCAGACCAAAAAGGTGACTGCCAAGCGTGTAATATGCAAAGAAGTACCCAACGAAGAAAGAAACACGCTTAGAAAAGACGGGTACAACACAATTTATTAATATTTTGGGTAAATACCCTTTGTCAAAATAAACAAACAAACAGAGAGATTAGCCGCTACTTATCTTCATTGGCAGAAGGAATGTGGCAACTGAAGGAGGTGACGTAAAAGAAAGGAGAAGGAAGTTAACCGTTGGCTCTTTTGTCCAGCATTATCATAAGACATTAAGAACACTTTTAAAGGAGATATGGCAAACTATAAGTATTAACCCTTATTATCTGGAGCAGGTCGCTTTAAAACGCCAGTTCTATTGTTAAACAATGTACAAAAAAGACATGTTTATAATAACTACACCATTTAAGCTATTCAGCCCTGACGCACTACAGCAGGAGATGGGTCGATCATGATGATTCAAGGGTAGTGCCAGATTAGCTTGGCGCATGTCGGCACCAAGCTAATCTGGCACTGCCCTTGAATTATCAGTCGATCAATCTCCTGCAACTGGTGCATAGTCATTAGCTGACACCTCCAAAATTTGGGAAATACGGCCGTCGGGCTGAATGAGTTAATACTATGACAGTCAAACCTGTGCAAAATTACAGCTAAGCCGCTGGCTGTCGGCAGCGGGTTTTGTCGCGATGTAGAAATCATCACGACAAAAACTGCTACCGACAGCCGAAGGGTCAAGGGGCCTGATGGAGGCTGATCTTGCACATACATGTACATGCATTAGGCACATCTGACTGTGACAATGATTTAGAGACCCCCCAGCACTGACTGGCTGTGTAGGAGCTGAACCTCTGCTTGCCTGAAGTGACCCCAGCCTTTCCGTTTCCAGAAATCAGCGCTCTGCCCCATGCTCGGATAAAGCTAGGGCCACATCCACCATGTCAAAATTTCTAGTCTGTTAGATTACAACCTTTTCCTTGCTGCTATAAGTATAATATTATTTTCTGGGCACTTTTGCTAGTTTTCTTTCCACCACGGGCTCAAATTGGATTGTAATAACGAACGTTTCTCAAAACTTATGCTTAAAATGGGACTGAACCAAAAGCAGACCAAGGGAAGCTATTCGGGAAATACAGATATGACGTCATTCCTTTTCCTGGGAGCTGACAAGTTTGCTCAGGTAATTTACAATTTGACATGATGGGCCCTAAATTTTGCTCCTCCGCCCCAGCATTTGCAGTGACTAGGATCCCATGGGCCCCAAGCTGAAAAGTTAATTTTGAACCCTTATAGATCCTCACAAGTCTCTATGCCACTTGTGGCGAAGTTCATCCACATTCATATCCTCAGATTAACGATTTGGCTGTCGGCAGCACTTTTTGTCATAGCACTACAGACCGCCAAAGTTTTAGCATTAACGCCATGAAAAACTCATGAACTATCCTGTCAATGTCTCTGGAGAATTCCCACTGCTTCTAAAGAACCCCATGATACTGGTAATCAGAGACGCACTTTTGCCCGCAAACGGTCAGAAAATCGTGGCGATTCAGCATCCGTCAGTGGCTTGTCACTGGGCTTGACATTAACTGGGGTATACTTGCGGACAGGGTTAGGCTTGTGTACCATTTCCGCCCGTAATTTGGCGATGGCTGCTTCCTCTTCCTCTTTCTGGCGCTGCTCTTGTTGCCGACGGTGTCCCTCCAGCTGAACTTCTCGCTCTTTCTTTTTCATTTCAAACTCCTCACGCTGAACGGCTCGCCGGTCACAGTTCAGTTCAAAGTCAGACACCTCTGCAACAATGAATAAACGCACAGAAATCACAAACTTGACAAAATGTGAACCAAATGTTGATTACAGACAAGGCTCAACAGAAATTCCTTGTTGCATAGCACCATTCTTAGCCCCCACCCTCAAATGAGAAGTATTTAACACAGGTTTAACTCTTTCGAGACATGCCGCAACTGAATTCTCAGCATTAAGTCACGAATCCAGTTGTGGCATGTCTCGAAAGAGTTTTAAATACCAAGCGGTCACTGGTCAGCCTCTGCAAATGACAGAATTATGAAGTCATTGAGTAAACTGAACCCTGCTGATATGTGAACACAAACCTCCATAGACCCAGTCTCCACCAGCAAGAGGCACAGATTCTCATGAGCCCCAGAAGCCTGCAGGGGCTCTTGAGAATTGATGCTTTTTGCACAAATCTCAGACATGATGAGCCACCAATAGTGTGATCAATAACAAGCTGATACACTTGCATGTATCTGTGAGAGACACAAGTCTGAGGTGATCTCCACCATTCAAGAGTCATAGGTTTTCATGAGCCCCTGTAGCCTGCAGAGATCCATAAGAATTTAGGACTCTTGTAGGTTGCAGCTCAATAAGAATTTAAGGTTCATGTAGATGGATGGGTGAGCAACTGAAAGCGTGGCTGTTATACCTGTAAGAGGCTTTGTTGATGGGGCTGGCAAAAATGGTTTCTTGTCTTTAGTGCGGTTGGGCTGAGCATGAAACTCAGCTGCTTTCCTTAGCTCCTCTTCCTCCTCTGCTATCTGCTGGTTAAAACACAAACGCAAAAAACATCATCAGAGCTGCAGGCAATTGTTTGTTACACAGGGACAAATGATGAGGCACACACTGTACAAGCACTTGAGCAAAAGGAGTGGTGCTACTTCAGGTCTCAGTTGCACGAGCGAGCTTAAATCCTGATCAAGCCACTAAGCAAGGTGTTAGATATAGCAGAGCACCTTGCTTAAGCAGTTTGCCCATGACTAAGCTCACTCATGCAACTGGCCCAGGTGTGTAGATAATACACATTCCAAAATTATCTATTGAAAATTGGTGGTTATAATACTTTAACGTGAAATAGTGCCCACCAAGAATGCCCTTCTTTGTTAGCAATCACAAATAAACATTTTGGTGTTTTTCATTTAGTTAGGTGTCTAAAAAGATGTTTAATAGTGTCAAGAACACAGATGTTGGTGTTTGTCAAACTGACAATGTCCTTCTGTATCATCCTCATCTGGAAAGGATGAATGTTTTTGTTAGTGAGAATTAAACCCTTCACTGCCCAGGGCTAGAAATTAACTTTTTTCTTTGGGGGCCACCGGGCCCCTTGATTGAAAAATTTGAGGGCCCACAAGCAACTTTCGGGGCCCAACTTTGAAAAATAATGCAAACAAAAAACAAAAGAATTATTGACAATATAATAAGTAGAAAGTACGATTTGTCTGATAATCTAAAATAAAAACAATTGAATTTCCAATTTTGCTGAGTGATGTCATTTTTATTTGCCTTTTCTTTCACTTTCAAACATTACCAACAAAAAAGGGGAAAACACACACACACACACACACACATTCAGTGACACACATATTCCAGTGACTAGTGAGCCTGAAATGGCCATTAAACAAAATAGAAAAAAATCAAGTGAGTCTCTTGTATAATACTTCTCAGTTTTGTGACTGAGTATTGCACAATACACATCATTAAATTTTTAATATGAGTAACCTAACAAAAAATCTGACCTCAATGCACAAAAGTTCAAAACAAAACCATGAAAGGGAACTAAACTTAACAGTACTCTTCCTGATAAACTAAAGTTAAACAAACAGATTTTGCCTTTTCTTTTCTTTTTTTTTCAATCATCTATTCATATTACACTTCTGTCCAAATTTAGGGCACCGGTGTGGGTTGCTTCCCTTGGCCCAAATACGAAACTGCCGAGTAGAGCTAGCTGTAGCAGACGAATTATTTTGCGGGCCAAGCGGGCCCTTCGTTTTTCAACTTTCCGAGCCCGAAATCAACTTTGCGGGTTTTTGGCCCCGGGCCCCCGCTAATTTCGAGCCCTGCTGCCATTAAACACTGCTTCCGCCTCTGAAATCGTTAATTCAAAGCTAAAGAGTTCCAGCTGTACAAGTAACATAGATAAAACAAGAAAGGCAAACTCCTTATGGCTCATGTGTATGATCGATCAACATGTGTGACATTAAGTAAACGGCTTCTGCACCAACAAAATCCATGTTCTCTCAAAATTTAATCAGTTTTCACACATGATCTGTGAAACCCCTGTGACCCTTGACCTTTGCGATGAATAAATTAGTATACATAGGAAGGTTTTATCATCAGCTACCTTTGTGACAAAGGTAGCTGATGATAAAACCTTCCTATGTATTTGTGCCAAATTTGACTGAAAAGTTTGCAAAAAATGTTGATACAATTCTATCAAAAATTGGCATTTTACACATTTGCTGAATTCTTGTGACCCTTGACCTTTCAGAGAGGTCATCCAAATTAGTATGCATAGATAGGTCTTAACATCGGGTATCTCTGTACCAAGTTAGGGTTTAAAGTTGTAGTAATATTGGTGAAAAAAAACAAACATTTCTTGTCAAAATAGCTTTTTACCTATTCCCTGAGCTCTTGTGACCCTTGACCTTTCCAAGGGATCAACCAAATTAGTGTGCATAGATAGGTCTTACCATCAGGTACCTCTGTCGCAAGTTTTAGTTTGAAGTTAATAGTATTTGAGAAAAAAAAACATCTTTTGTCAAAACATGGCTATTTTGGACCTATTTCCTGAGCTCTTGTGACCCTTGACCTTTCTGAGGGATCAACCAAATTAGTATGCATAGAAAGGTCTTACCATCAGGTATCTTTGTACCAAATTTGGGTTTGAACTGAGTCAGCTAGGGGACACCTTGAGGTGGGGGGTGGTTGCTGACTACACGTTGCCCCAGCACATCCCAGAGGTGCTCGATGGGAGCCAGATCAGGTGAACGAGCTGGCCACTCCATCCTCATGATGCCCCGTTGCTCAAGGTACTCATCCACCATACGGGCGCGATGAGGTCGAGCGTTGTCGTCCTGCAGAACAGCATTGTCGCCTATGGCTTGGAGAGCTGGCTGGATGAGAGGCTGCACAATCTCGTCCCGATAGCGCAGTCAGGTCAGGGTGCCTTGGATGACATGGAGGGGGGTCCTGCCTTCCCTGCTGAAGCCTGTTCAGACCATGACTGAGCCTCCTCCGTAGCGATCCACCTCTTGGACACACCCATCCGTGAATCGTTCACCCAGACCCTCACCCTGCCATCATTGAAGGACACAGTGAACCGTGACTCATCAGTAAACAGAATCTGAGTCCACTGGAGTCTGTTCCACCTCACATGTTGACGATACCAGGCAACCCGGGCTCTGCGATGAGCTGGAGTGAGCGGTATTCTTACTGCTGCTCTGCATGAAGCCGGGCCAATTTCGCACAGACATCGGCAGACTGTGCTTCTGCTGACGCTAATGTTTGCAGATTGAATGAGTTGGAGTTGCAGAGTGGTTCATGTGACAGTTCGGTCGCGCAGAGCAGCCGTTTTGCCCTTCCAGTTTCTTGGAATCGTGCCAGCAGCCTCTGGATCACTGAATGGGACACCCCACGACATCTCCCAACTTCTCGTCCGGAAATTCCATCCTGCAGCCATGCTAGCACCCGGCCTTGATCTACTGGCGTTAGTCTTCGTCGTGGTGGCGTGGTTAGGAATGTGCCCCTACTGTACCGGTATTTGTAGCGAAACAGAGGCGCTCAGTGTTCACGACTGACCCCTTCAGCACATGCATCACGACTTTACCGAGTTTTTCAACCTGCTGCCTTTGGTACGTTTGCCAATATCACACAGCTTTTCACAAAAACTGACGATGTGTCACGTGCATTTGACACGTTCGAGGAAATTGATGAATTGTTGTCTATTGTTCCTTGTACAGTGGAATGGACTGTCTAAGGTCAACTTTTAACCCATTTGGATCGAAAGAACATTGTATTTTATTAGTGTACTACAACTACTTGCGACGATAATCAATGACACCAAAAAGTGGGGTGGCTTTAAAGGCCCTATACTTTCATGGGAAACTGCTTGAAACTGCTGTGTATTGTGGTATTTCATTACAGACTAAGTCTATTTGAACACAGGTACTCATTTCCCTCCAGACAATGTGACATCTGAACACTGTACAAAAACCTAGTTCATCTGACGTGTAATCATTCTCGTCGAAAAATAGATTAGCAGCAGACGACACATATACGGTGAAAGTTTCGGCTGCGACAGACATGTGCATTGAATACAAAATATGGCATCACAGTGATTCTGTCAAGCAGACGCTTCTTTGGCGGTGTACCTTCAAAAGTGATTGTTCAACTAGAATGACATTCCTTGCAAGGAATCAGCTTGGTGACTGATACAGAGCCTAGCAAACCGGCAGACCTGCCTACCACCAATTTTTTTTAATAGTATTCATAATCACCAAAAATAGTATTCTTGGGGAAAAAATAGTATTTTCATAAAAATTGTAGCAGACTATTATCAAAACGTACAAACAATAGAAAAATCAATTTATTCTGATAAGCTAGACCATTCCGTACAACAACAGGAAACATTTGTTTCCCGGACATGGAATCTGCACAGGACAAAGGAAGATTTTAATCAACTATAAAACGAACCATGCAGATTTCAGCACCAGCAGCTTGTCGACGCAAAATTTTGCCTGCTTCATGAGACTGCTTAGAAAACTCAGCCTGTAAAGGCACACGTTTCTGGGCATCTGCCAGTCTCTTATGGATATTAGTTGATAAATGCTTTTCAATGTCATTTCGGCCCCCATGCGCACATGAGATGTCACTATTGCATACCATGCAGAATGGAATGCATAGGTTGGTCCTTTTTCTTTGACAGTCGCCAAAATGTCCACTTTTTAGCATACTGTGGCAAAAAATTCTGGTGCTTCGCTTTCTTTGAGATAGAAAAATCCACTCTCCTCCCTACTTTGCTCTGACATTTTGTATTTTGAGACTTTATTGACTGACACAACACGCACCCCCCCCCCCCCCCCCCCCCCCAAAAAAAAAAAAAAAAAAAAATTTTTTTTTTTTTTTTTTTTTTAATAAAATCGTAAATTTTAGGCATCAATCGTATTTTCGTATTTTGAAAAAAAAATCGTAAAAATACGCCCAAAAATCGTACGGTAGGCAGGTCTGCAATGGAAGTTAGTAGTAGCGTCAGATTTGAAATACTGTGCCAGATTGACAGGGCTGATGCGAGATCAGTGCTAAGTCAGGAGCGGGCAAGACCGATTCGAGGAGAGGAGAAAAATCAAGTTCCTGGCCGGTGAGAGTGACCGAGACTGATCGACGCAGAGATGGAAAAACAAGGCTACATTTCGACTTGTAAGTACCATTCCGAACATTTTATATGACCCGTGTATGCTACGTCGTCGTTTATGTTCCCTTGATTCGACACATTTCACGCTCGTGTGTCGAGCGGAGATTACATCAGAAACTGGCAGGAGACGTGCAGTGAACCACAGGTGTTCGTTACACACTATAAATGTGTCACAGGAATGACGGTATACACACGAGGCGTGATGTTGGAAAGTTACCGGCTGTGGGCTGGCAGTTGAGCACCTGTGAGCAGGCATGTACAAACGCTTTCTAGTCAGTATGGTATGAAGTACGTAACAGCATTCAGTAACCACAGAAACCTTTCAGCAAATGGCAACTGGTCGGCTTCAGGAGATACAGTTTATTCTCGTTCAGAAGTATATTCACGGTTTACAATTCTGAGCATGCCGTTTATTGATCGCATGGTGTATGTGTGTGTAGTTGTAGGTCAGTACAGCTGACAATGTCACATGATTTTCTTTCAGATATATTTCGCCAATGACCCCACAGAAATCAGTCTGCCAAGACTCAATACCTGTCAGGTTAGTACTCCCTTTCACTAATGTCTTTAATGTGTGTAAATGTTACATATGTACCATGAATCCATTTTCATACCAGGAATCCATTTTCAAATGATACTGACAGTTGTGCAATACAGACTTTTTTGAAGTGTAGTTGGATGAGAAGTATAATTTCTGTAGTAACAGTGATTGTGAATTATAACACAGTAATGTTTTTGCCTGTCTTTTAAAATTTTTAATGTGTAGAGTGTTCTCCATAGAGTACCCGAAATGGTACACGAGGCGCAATTAGCTTACACATTTGGTTGTCACTGTATACTATACAGCTGCATCTATTGCAACTAAACAAGAAAAATAGAAGTGTACATGACAGGTTGTACAGTTGACTTGATGTAACCTGATCTCACCTTTTGTTCTTGGCTTTGGTAATGTTGAATTTTATGTGCATACAGTCTGTACCTGTGTGCACTTGCTTTCTCTGTATCAAAGTGTGTGTGTGCGTGTCTGTGTGTGCAATTTTTGTAGCACACACACACCCACCCTCACACACCCATCCCATGTGTTGTATTTAAAATAGTTCCTAGTGTACCGTGTAGTATGTCATTATGATATAATCACCCCATTTATGTTTATGCATGTACTTTTAATTTACAGTTGCAGGTGCAGGTGATTTTTGAGACGTATGCAGCACCTTGCCTCATTAATAACACTGTTTTACACTGTACTCTTCCAAGCCGTTTCCCTTTTGCCAATTGTTAGGGTGACTGTACAAATCAGGACATAATCCCCCATGACCAGTTATTCACTATTATGCTTCATTTTTTTCAGACTCCAAAGAGCGCTGAGGCTGACAAAAACTCAAAGAGCAGAATTTGATACGTTTGGACTGGATGCTACAGACAGTACTTAAAACTGCGACAGTGTCTCTCCAGTGGCTGTTGTAATCTCTCTGCTTAAAAACCACTTATTTAGTATTGCTACATGCTGCAGAATGATGAAACAGTGTCTCCAGAGATTACTCTACAGGTTTCACTTATATCACAATCACAAAGAGTGATCAACCATACAAAACATTTTTGGGACTGATAAGGATTTGACTGATGGTGTAAAATATACTCCCAAAGTGTATGGCTTTATCTTGAAATACTATGCTTTGTGCCTGTCTGTATTGTAGGGGAGGGTTAGACACATGCGCAAATTAAAGTTAGGGTAAAACTATACTTGTTCACAGAATGGCATTGTGTCGTCACTGGAATGCTGTAAAAGTCATGCACGGTTTGAAAATCACTTTTCCACCCGTTGCAGAGTATGGAATGTGATTTACAGTGGCTGTTGAGATCAGTGTTTTGATTTCTTTTTTGATCAATAAATCAGAGAAACCAGGGCTCCCAATACAAATTCTTAAAAATCCCTGAAAAATCCAGTCACCAGATTTGCGCACGCGCGTTTGTTACTTTCACTTCAGAGTATAGTGTTACTTACAGTATAGACTGTGTTAAAGCGGCACGACCGACCTCTTTTAATGCTTCATTTCGCAAAAAGCTTTTACTGGGCTTCAGTATACATACCCACTTAGACAATGACCACCTGTCCCACCAAATGCTTTCTTTTGTCTGTCCAAAGCGAAACAGGCCACCGGAATCTTGTGACTATACCTAGTCAAAAGATTGCTTCCGATAGACGATCAGGTAGCTGACGTCATAACTTAAACTATTCTATATGACCTTAGGTCATCTGCATAATTATAACCAATCAGACACAAGATGGCGGATGAACCAGCCCAGAAAAAAAGAAAGTGTCAGTCGACTAGCGCCGGCCGACAATGACAGACTTGTAATTGAAGAAAGAGAAAGAGAGACAAGATACCCCCAAGTAGAATTGACATCGGACAAGGGAATATAGAGCTTGGCTTGACCGCCCATCCGGAATTTGTCGCTTTCTTGCTATGTAAATCAGTAAGTAATCCGGCTACGGTCTTTGTCGATATTCCTAGTAGTTCCGCGCGCGCTAGTGATTTTCAGAATTCATGATCTTCAGTAGAATTTATCTCTTACTGATTTTGCAAGATTTTAAACCTATTTTATCGTAAAGTTACGAGCTAGTTCATCAGATTTTATGCTGCAAGGATATGAAAACAACGGTGTGTGTCAAAATTGCAGCACTGACATCGTTGGTCATGACACGTTTTTGTCTGTGCAGGCCGCTCCCATTCACTCGATTCACAGAGGTAGTGTTTTTGCTGCGATGGTGCATTTGTCGTTTCCAGAGATGCTTTCAGTTATGTAGACTTCGATATGTGAGATGTAAAGCATTGCCGCAGAAAGTGGGTATAAATACATGTTTACACTCACATGTGTGTACCCACACCGATGACTTCGTCTGCAGTATTGACCAGGTTCTGCTTTGTGACGCAGGCTAGTAAATATGCACAAATTCAAAACGAGGCCGATGCAGACGATAATTTGCACTCTCGGGTACAAAAACAACACACCCACCAAACGATGAATTTCGACATTTGGCATAGTATTTACATCATAAAGCTCTAAGTCAGTACACAAAGGACCCTTACATAATACTGTCAGCAGTATCTGTTGCAGACAGTTTTCTGACTGTGTTGAGATGCGACAACCTGGGGAGAATAACTTTAATAAGAGGATACTAAAATCTATAATGAATCGATCAATAAAGACATGCTGCAGTATGATTTAGATCACTTGCAAGAGTGGTCCGACACATGGGATTTGCATTTTAATGTAGAGAAATGTAAGGAAGGAACAATCCTGAACATGTTTACTTGATGGAAGTTAACAGTGACATTAAAAAGGTGGTATCTTGTGAGAAGGAAAGGGACTTAGGTGTTGTTTTTGATAAAGTTCTATCTTTTGATCCCCATATTCAGAACTGTATCAATAAGGCCAACGAAACGGTTGGAGTAGTTAAGAGAGCCTTTAATTATTTGGATAAAGACTCTTTCAGTAAACTGTAAAGCACTAGTCAGACCACATTTACAATATATGCAAACACTGCACGGTACCCAAGTTTAAAGAGACAATCAGTTGCACTCGAAAGGGTACAGATACAAGCAACAAAGCTGGTTAAAGAATGTAGAAATATGACTTAGACTCAAATAATTTGGACTAGTTAACTCCTTACGTGGACCTAGAATACGTGGAGACTTATCCAAGCTTTTAAAATTTATAATTGCATCGATGACCTAAATTGGAACAACTTTTTTTGGCAGCACCGTTTAGTGACAGAACCCGAAACTCTGAAGGGAAAATGTATTTTTCTTTAAAATGAATTTTTTCGAAAAATACTTACCGATGGTATTTACTAATAGGAATGGTTTCTTAGCTAGTCTAATTTTAGCCCAAAATTGTTGTTGTATGATCATGATGGCAGGTGAGGGGCGCCATAGCCAAGGGGGAAACCCGAGTAGCTTCCAATCCAACCACGCATGCGCCCAGCGCTTAGACCTCAGTCAGTTTCTTAGCAGAACAGCGGCAAGCGGGAGTGACCTTCGAGTAATACCATCGGTAAGTATTTTTCGAAAAAATTCAGTTTAAAGTAAAATACATTTGTTTCCTCAAAACACATTACCGATGGTATTACTAATAGGAAGAATCCCGAAGATGAGGCGGGTGCCGCTATAACGCCCCTACCCATGCCATCGAGGCTGCTAGAGCCACCCTCCCCAAGCAACCTCCCTCTAATTTTAGCAAAGATGCCTAGGGTGCCGGGAGGGAGTGTTGCGCCGCCACGATGTCCCCCACCAGCACAAGGTTCTGGCGCTGGCCGGAGAGGTCCCTCAGGTAGAAGCGTGCCAAGGAGGTCTCCGCTCGCCAAACCACGGCCGCCACAATGTCTTTGACAGCACAGCTGCGGTCAAATGCTAGGCTTGCGGCCATGGCTCTGATCTCGTGCGCCCTGATGTTCATGCGTTTGGCTGTATCAGGGGCAAGTTCCTGGTAGGTAGGTCGTATCACCGACCGAAGCCAGGAGGATATCGTCTGGGCTGAGATGTCCTTTCTATCTGGGGACATGTGGAGAAGTAGGCGGGTGCGACCCCTGCGTAGCAGCTTGGTCCGGCGCAGGTACACACGTAAGGCCCGCACCGGGTCCTGTTGTCTGGACTCACGGGTGGAGCCTGGGTCTCTTAATGGTTCTATGGTGACCAATTGAGGGGCAACCAAAGGAGATTGGGTCTTGGCTAGGAAGGCCGGGTCGGGTAGCAGTTGGGCCGAACCGTCCGTCCAGAACTGCAACAGGCGGGGCGAGCTGAAAGGGCGTGTAGCTCGCTGACCCTGGAGCTGATGCGAAGGCCCTAAGGAAGCAAGTCTTTCGCGGCACGTCTGGTAGTCTCGCCAACTGGATCGGCTCGAAGCGGGCCGAGTTGAGCCAATTAAGCACCCAAGGCAGGTCTCATCGTGGCACCAGGGAGCGAAGAGTGGGACGCTGTAGAGTGAAGAGGGCCATCAGGTCGGCAAGGTCTTTGCAGGAACCCGGGTCGGGTCGTCCCAGATGTCGGTATGTGTCAGCGATCATGGCCAGGAAGCCCCGGATGGTGATCGGCGCTAACCGCTGGTAGTTGAACAGCCAGAGGAAGAAATCTGCCAGCTGAGGGACTGTCAAATCGAAGGGGGAGAGGCGTCTGTCGTCACACCAGGCGCAGAGTACTCTCCACTTGCCTTCGTAGATTCATCTGGTCGAGGTTCTGCGGGCTGTAGCGAACGCGTCCACTGCCGCCCTGAGAAGCCTCTAGCGGAGAGGGCTTGCCGGACAACCTGCAGGCGAGGAGGAGACGCTCAGGGCACGGGTGGTACAGCACCTGCCGTGGTTGCTTGAGCATCGTGCGCGGTAGCAGGGGGGCCGTGGTGAGGTTCAGGAGGTCGGTCGTCCACGACTTGGTCCAGCAGAACGGAGCCACCAGGAACAGGATCGCGTTGCACCCTCTGAGCCTGAGTAGAACCTTGGGGACGAGCACCGTCGGCGGGTAGGTGTAGGTGACCAGACCGTCCCAAGGGTTGGAGAGAGCGTCGACTGCCCAGGCCAGAGGGTCTGGAATGGGCGAGACGAAGAGAGGGAACTGGCGATTCCATCTCGTGGCGAAGAGGTCGATTATGGGCGTCTCCCAGGCTGCGCCGATCATTCGAAAAATGTCTGGACGCAGCAACCACTCTGTATGGAAAAGCTGACCGTGTCGGGACAGGGAGTCGGCTAGCACATTCAGATGACCCGGAATGTGACGCCCGCGGAGAGTGATGTCCCGATCCTCGCACCCCAGGAGCACCTGGTAGAGGAGGATGCAGAGGGAGGGAGAGCAGGTATCGTCTTGCTTCTGGATGCAGGCGATGACCGTGGAGTTGTTCAACAGCACCAGTAGCTCCTGATGTAGTAGGCGAGATTCCCACGCAAGGAGGGCATGCGAGACCGCCTTCAGCTCCAGCCAGTTGATGTGTTGGGACAGCAAATGATCGAATCCAGGGGCCACCGGCCGGAGGCAGTCTCTAACGACGAAAGTAGGTGTGCGACCCAACCGGAGAGGGTCGCATCGACGCAGAGGGCTTTCGGACTTGCTCACGTTGACCAGGAAGGCCAAGCTGTCGAGGAGATCTAGAAGTGCATCTCGGATCTTCTCCAAGGAGGCCTGCGACCGGTTCCGCACGAGAAAATCATGTAGGCAGGTCGACGTGGGAGACGAAGAAGTCTGTCTGTTCTTGTCTAGTAAGGCGCCCATAATCCGGGTGAACACAGGCTGCGGTTGACACCGAAGGTCAGCGCGCGACACAGGTGGACCACGCTGTCGAAGGGGAAGCGGAGGTAACGCCTGGTAACGGGGTGCCTGGGGACGAGCAGAACGCATCCGACAGGTCCAGGTTGACGGCCAAGTCCGTAGGCTGCCCTGCGGCGCGACGGCTCGGGCGGTCTCCACTCGGAAGGACGGGGCGGCGATGAACTTGTACAGCGTGGAGCGCACGCGGCGTCTGTCATGGAGGCTTCCTAAACGGTCGGGAGGTCGAGGACGCAGCACATGAGGCCTCCTGAAGCACCAGTTCCCAAGAAGTGGCAGCAGGCAAGATGTCAACCAAGGAGTGGTACGCAGTGCGGTTGGCGGTGACCGGGAAGCCAGGAAGTCCCCTGACTGCGGCGAGTGGCAGGCGTCTGCGATCCTCGCTGTACTGAACGAAGTCCCATAGAGGCTCGGGCATGAGTAGTCCAGCGCCATCTCCGCAGGCCGACGCGCGACGTCCTGTGAGCGGAGATACTTCATCCCAAAGCCCTGGGGCCCGGAGGGGACCCTGTGTCGTCCGGTGAAGCTACAAAGAGAATTAAAAAAATGATCATTATCATACAGCGCTTAACTTACCTCCTGGGCTCTAAGCGCTTTACAATGTGTACACACAACCAAAAATATCGCGGAAATGCCCACAAAAAACACTACTAGAGGCCGCGAGGAATCGGGAGGCCGAACAGGCGGAGAGGTGGGCGCGCAACTCCCTGTGGGCCAGGCTCCAAGTAAGGCGAACGGCCGCACACTGGTCCCGTAGTCCCGCTCGGGGCGAGGGTGCTTGTCACTGACCTTGGGGTGGAACAACTTGTTGGACTTTCCAAGAGCTTGGATGGCCGTACTCCTGCTTGAAGTTAGGCCGAGGGCAACGGCTGGCATCCCCGTCGCGGGAAGCAGTCTTGTCCGGCGAGCGTGACCGTCGTCAAGTTACGTAAGTCCGCTGGGTCCTTCTAACACCCAGAGGCCTGTCCACACGGAAGGGTGGACGGGCGATCAATCTCATCGTGAGCCCGGCTCGTCCCTCAACTTATATCCGACGAGCAGGAGCACGATAGTCCCACAGTCTTGTCCGGACGTGTGCGCCTGTCACTGACATAGGAGCGAGATGCTGAGCGTCAGTGCTGGATCTGTGCGGCCGGGAGGCGGGTCGTGCAAGGACGGTGCGGGCCAGAGTCAGACTGGCTACTCTCAGTCCTGAACAGGCGTGAATCGGCCAAGTCCTAGGATTGGTAACCTGACGTGAGGCCGGGCTTGTAGGACCGAAATGGCCAGCGAGCGCCCCCTGGTCCAGCAGTCTCATCCTGCCGAGGGTACTTGTCACAGGCTGAGGTCGGGACGTAATAAGTAAATGCTGGCTTATCCCCCGGATGAGGCGACCTGTCCCGTAAGCGTGAAGAAGGTCGGGGCACGGAAGTCCGCTCGGAACTCCTAACGCCAAGCATCGTAGCGCAACCGGGGGATAGGTGGGACAAAAACTCCGTCTCTTCTGTGGCCTCCCAGGGTACCTGTCACTGACTTCGGCCGTGGCGCCGAACATCCACGGAATAGGGCCGCATAGGAAGGGTAGGCTGAGCTCGTAGTACTCTATGTGCCGAACAGGCGGCCAAAGGCCCAGTAGTCCAATCCTGTCCAGGGTAACGGCAAGGTCCCTAGGCTGGACACCGAATGCCTGTGCTGGGCCGGTATGCGTGTGGCATAGCCCGTGCAGCGCGAGTGTCCAATTGGGAAGAAGGTGGATCAAGCTCGCTCGTTGTCGGGTTCACCAAACACCCTTTCCTGACGAGTGGTTGCCGAAGGTCTAGCAGTCTCGTCCATTCAAGGGTACTTGTCACTGCCCTAGGAGCGAGACGATGTATGCCTGTGCTGGTCTGGTCCCGACAGTTTGGAGGGCCGTATTCCCGCGAAATGGCCGAAGTTTTAGGATCGGTACAGGATGGCCCCTCTCATGTAGTCCGAGTCGCCACATCCGGGGAATACGTCAGCGCCGCGGGGGTGTTATAATCGTTAGCCGGCGGCTGCTCTCGGCCGTCATGGCGAAAGAACCCCCAGGCTGGAACCACTGCTCGTCACTAGCCCGGGGCGCAGACAACACACGGGTGAGCGGAGGCCCAGTCAGAACAGAATAGGCAGTGGGCCTGCTCATGCCTCGGTTATAGGAAGTCCCCACAAGCGTGCAGGCGCAGACTTGTATGGCGGTGAGTAGCGGTGAGCCGCTCCGAACGAGGACAGGACTCGTGGTCCCGACGGAACGCAGCGTGTCGACTACTGCTTCCTGTGGAATTGCGGGAGTGCGTCCGGCGTGCGCGCTCGTCTGGGCGTGGTCCCGGAACATCTTGTCTGGAGTGCTGCGGTTTTGCCCTAGGAGTGTTGCCAGAGCCGTCCTTTCGGGTCTGTACCTGCTACCGGCGATGGAGCTTGCTCTCGTAGCTTATCTCTCGCCGAACAATCGGCATAACTGGGCAGGAACCACTCGGGAAGGTCCTGTCCGGAGCGCTGACCTCTTGCTTTAGTAGTGCGATGAGGACGAGGCTCCACCTTCTTGGAAGCAGCAAGCGTCGGGGCTGAGACAGCTACCGGTGCTGAAGCCTGTTCCTGTGCCATACCTTGTGCCGATGAAGTCGGCGGAACCGGGCAGAGGCCACTAGGCGGGTCTGTGGGAGCTGCCGGCGTTAGAGAATGGCTCACAGAGAAGGAACATCCCTCAAGCACACAAAGCTGCCCCCGAAGAAGGCAGCGTTGATGGTTCTGTCGCCTGGTAAGAGCCACTAGTCGGGTCTGTGGGGATTACCGGCGTGGCATCCTTGTGCCGAAAAGGGGGTCTTTCTTGAGGCTTAGCTCGGATCTGCGACCGGACAGTGGCCACTAGGCGGGTCTGTGGGAGCTGCCCGGCGCAAGAGTTCGGGCTCGCGGTCTAAGCCACAGCGTTGACAGAACTGACACCTGGTAATAGCCACTAGTCGGGTCTGTGGGGCTTAGCGTTGTTGGACCCCTTATCCGTGCTGGTGTCGGCCGTTCGCAGCGGTAAAAGGTCCATAGCTGGGTCCACTGCTCTTCCAGACAGGGGGCGCAGACCAGACACGGGTGCGAGGAGGTACAGGTGGAACAGGAAAAGGCAAATAGCATGTCCGTCACTCGGCCATTGTCCCCATCGTGTAAAGGTGCAGACTTGCCAACTGCAAAATATAGCGCACAAATGAAATGTGAGCGAACGTGTCCCCGGAGGCACGCAATACGAACCTCGTAAACGAACGAAGAAAAGTTCACGGCGTATGCTCACTCACGGTGCTCTACCCCTTACCCAGGAGCGCCGGACGGAAGCAGTGACTGAGATTTTACTTTGCCATAATGAGGAAGTAGAGGAACGTAAATGACAGGACAACCAGTGCACCCAGGCGTAACCCCAGCAAAATGGCGCAGACGACCGGCCCCCGTCAGTTCAAGGTCTGTGAACGGCGTAGCACGCAGAGACCAGTCACAACCCGTCCGCGAAGTTGGAAACAGCACCGCGAGTCACAGGCAGCGTTCAAGCCTACACAGGTCCTCGAGGCTAGCAGAAGGGCGAAGCAAGAAGACACAAGGCAGTGTCAGACACTCTGGGCCGGACCGGGCACGAGCGAGTGAGTAAGGTTCACAAGGCGCTGTCACGTCCGGCTAACCAACACACCGCAGAGCTTTGGAATCACACTAAAGCGTCCAAGCCAAAGGCTCACAGAGAAGGAACATCCCTCAAGCACACAAAGCTGCCCCCGAAGAAGACACTGTCCGCATCGTAGAGAGCCACCGACGTACACAACCTACTATCGACTAGCAAAGAAACTGACTGGGGTACTATGCGCTGGGCGCATGCGTGGTTGGATTGGAAGGGGAGGCTACTCGGGTTTCCCCCTAAGCTATGGTGCCCCTCACCTGCCATCATGACCATACTCGAACACAACAATTTTGGGCTAAAATTAGACTAGCTAAAAAACCATTCCTATTAGTAATACCATCGGTAATGTTATTTTGAGGAAACAAATCTTTGCAGAATTGCACAGCATTGCAACACTAACCTGCGGAAGTTTCGTTTTTTCTAACAGAGTTGCCATTGTTTGGAATGAATTACCAATACCAGTTTCATAAAAAAAGCACCCAATTCTTTTAAAAACCAGCTGGATGAATTATCAAAATTTAAAGAGATTTTCTATTGCTATGATGAATGATTTGTAGGAAAAATTCCATGCATAACAGACCCATTGGGGAAATTTAAGTAAAGAAAGGACATTTGCAAACGCCTCGCGGCCTATTTTGTCCTCACACTACTACTACTAGACTTACGACAGCCTGGCCAACAGTGCGACACTTCAACACCGGCTGCTGTTAAAAATGGTGCACCGCACACGCCAAGCGGCCAATGGTGCCACAGTTCCAGTTTTATTTATTATCACACTCTTTGTCTATATCCTTTGCTCTGCTAGAATTCTTCTCGAAGATGTCTGCACGCGACATGTTTGTGATGTGATCGAAATGGCGGTAGCCTTGAGGTGCGCGCGCATCGGTAACTTCTGGCCGCGTTCCGCTAACTTCCGTCGTCTGCTCGCAAGACTCTGGCTGCGACTCGCAGTTCACCGTATTTTCATTATTTTAATTATTATTTTACTTTCCCCCTTGACAATTTTTTTTTCACGGGTCGCAGGTCAATTTCACGGAAATGCGTGGGTAATTGGGAGCCCTGGAAACATTGTCTGTTTAAAAAATTGCAAGAAACTGGAGAATGTTGTGTCAGTGGTGTGTGTGTGTGTGTGCACTCAAACATGTGTTCTTCTTCTTCCTCGAACACTCTTTATATGGACAGCCCACATGTGTGTTGTCATGCATGCGGTTTGTGTGCAAGGTCGTTTGCATGTGTGTGCTCGTGTATTTGTGTGTTCTTAGTACGCATGCTAGCGCACGTGTGTGTATGTGTGCGTACTACAGATAAAGGTATGTGCATATCGTCATTTCCAGAGTGAAATCTGCGAAGTGTGTGGACTCATACATGCGTGTGTTCACATGCATGTTTGTGTACTCATGCATGTGGTGTGTGTGTGCAAGGTTGTTTGCATCATATGTATATGTGCTCGTGTATTTGTGTGTGGTTACGCATGCCGGTTCGGGTGTGTGTGTTGTGTTCAGCACTACAGATAAAGATACGTGCATATCGTCATTTACAGAGTGAAATCTGTGAAGTGCTGCACACGATTCACATGCACATATAAGTTTAGGCTATGCTTCCAAACACACACACTCACTGGCAGACTGACACACCGTGACCAGACATGCTTAATACTACTGACAGTGTCTTTTGGGTTTGTTCCGGTAAAAAGATGGACCGACAACCGAGATAACAATGGCCGCGTATGAGTTTGAGTGGCACATTGTTTGCTTTGCAAAACGAACCAGTTCACGGGTATTCTGACAAAACATACATTTTCACAGCTCTGAAACACCATTATTTGACTTGCGTTTTATGTGTATAAATTGTGCATACTCGGTAAATGCTATTTCAACGATTTTTTAGCCCAGATAGAAACATTCATTTTTCTCTAAAAGCTATTTTTTCGAAAAATACTTACCGATGACATGACTTTATGGAAGTGTCTACTACTTACTCAATTCTAGCCTAAGAACCCGTTGTGTTACCACACAACCCGGGAGGCACTAGGGGAACCCCCAGGGGGGACCGAGAGTTGTCTCTCGTTACTGCCCATCCGGTTCCGAGTCACGGTGTGAATAACCAGTCAGCATACTTAGCTCACCAGCGGCAAGCGGGGCAGGTGGGAGGGTCCTCCGAGTCATGTCATCGGTAAGTATTTTTCGAAAAAATACCTTTCAGAGAAAAATGAATTTGTTTCTTCAAAAACATTACTGATGACATGACTTTATGGAAGAATTGCGAACAGGAGGAGGGTGCTGCGCCCCAGCACACCTTAGGGCCCAAGAGCCGCCCTCCCTGCCGCAAACTCCCGACGACCCTGGGTAGGTGTATACCTACGGCGCCAAAAGGGAGTGTTGCGCCGCAGTGATGTCCCCCACCAGCGCGAGGTTGTCTCGCTGGCCTGCCAGATGCTTGAGATAGAAGCAGGCGAAGGTAGATTCTGCCCGCCAGCCCACGGCAGCCACGATGTGTATGACAGCGCAGTTCCGGTCGAACGCAACGTTCGTGGCCATGGCGCGTACCTTGTGTGCACGTACCTTTAGCCTCTTCGCTCCCTGCGGGGAGGGATCCCGGTAGGCAGACCGTATGACTGAGCGTAGCCAGGAAGAGATCGTCTAGGACGACCGCATTGCATCCCCGAAGCTTGAGGAGGACTTGGGGACGAGGACTGTCGGAGGGTACGCGTACGCGATGAGTCGGTGCCACGGAATGGACAGTGCGTCGACTGACCAGGCCAGAGGGTCTGGAATCGGGGAGATAAGTAGGGGGAAGCTGGTGATTGCACCTCGTGGCGAACAGGCCGACCATAGGCGTCTCCCATCGCGCGCAGATCATCCGAACGACGTCCTGGCGTAAGGTCCACTCCGTGTGTAGCAACTGGCCGTGTTGGGAGAGTGAGTCGGCGAAGACATACTGTCGGCCGGGGATGTGTCGAGACCGGAAGGAACGTCGCGGTCCTCGCACCAGCGCATCAGACGGTAGAAGAGCATGAATAGGTCGGGAGAGCGCGTCCCGCCGAGTTCCTGGATGTACACCACCCCTGTCGCGTTGTCGGAGAGGACGAGCAGTTCCTGGTGACTGAGTTGTTCCCCCCACGCGATGAGGGCTCGCCAGACGGCTTGCAGCTCCAACCCGTGGATGGGCTTGCCAGCGAACTCCGGCGGCCAGGGTCCAGACATCGTGAGGAACTGCGGTAGCAGGTGGGCTCCCCACCCAGCAGGATTTGCACCGACACACAGGAAGAGTTGAGGAGGCGGAGCGGTCAGGGGGACTCCCGAATCAAGCCACGACGTGTCCGTCCAAGGCAGGAGGTGGGGGCGAATCAACGGGGACACGGGTACCATGGCGGTCAGATCTCCTGAGGAGGAGATCCGCCGCCGCAACGATCACAAAGGAGGTGGAGCCAGACTCTTGACGGAGGCTGCGTCCTGCTGGGCTACCTGGCCGGCTAGGCGGCCAACCTAGGATCCGTGGTTCCAGCAACACACCATGTTGAGGTCGGAGGCGAACTCCAAGCCGAGATGGGCGAAGCGACAAGAGGGGGTGAGGTCCGACTTACCTGTGGTAACCAGGCACCCCAACCGCGACCACAGCCGAACCAGGGGTGACAGGCGTAAGTAAGTAAGTAAACCCGTCTTCCCAGCGTGTTCTTTCTCCGCTGGGTACCTCCCTGCAATTCACACGCATGGCAGTCACCCTTTGGAATGGAGAGCATAGTGCCCGCCAAGCTAAGGTGGGCATAAGACACATCATGTACAACAAAACTCAAGCATGTCACGACAGGTACAGACATGAAGCAAGTGTCAGGTACGGAACCTTATCAACATAATGGCGACAGCGCGGGCACGTGGAGCCCCGCCAAGCCAAGGTAAGCACATGACGCATGATGTACAACAACTCAAGCATGTCACAACAAGCACAGGCATGAAGCCAGCGTCTGGCACAGTAACATTACCACGTAATGGCAACAGGGCATGGGCACGTGGGGCCCCGTCAAGCTAAGGCGCGCAGACGACGCATTATGCACAACAAAAAACAAGCATTTTATGACAGATACAGGAATGAAGCAAGCGTCTGACCCCGCCAGATCCACCAACGTAATGGCGTCAGGGCGCGGGCGCAAGGGGCCCCGCCAAGCTAATCAAGCCATGGACGCATAACAATTCTCCAAACCATACAAGGTACAAGTCAGTAGGTAAGCGCCAATAATGCCACACCAATCAACCGAACGGTGAGTGGGCGCGGGGGGCCCCGCCAAGCTAAGGGTTGAGAATTTTGGCGCGCAAGCTACAGTGAAGATGAAGACTGTCTTCGTGCCTGCTCAAACCAGTGCCCAGCCCGGGAACCGGCCGAGGGCCAACCCAGCTACCTTACCTTTCCACCAGAGCGAAAACGGGGGGAGAAACGTCCATAAAACCCACAGCACGACCGGGGCGAAGTCCCAGCGAAGCTCACCGCGCAGCCCAGGCACTTAAGAGGCAGAAGAGGGCAGCAGCCAACGATGAGGGGATGACAGAGCCACACAGGGCCGACGAAGTAGAAGCCAAGTGAAGAGACCAAAGTCCGGAAGAGCGGCGAACCGGTCGAAAAAATTTTAAGTCCATAGGCTAGAGCAACACGTCTGAACAGCGTGAGCCTAAGTAGCATGACTGGAACCAGATGGGCAGTAACGGGAGACAACTCTCGGTCCCCCCTGGGGGTTCCCCGAGTGCCTCCCGGGTTGTGTGGTAACACAACGGGTTCTTAGGCTAGAATTGAGTAAGTAGTAGACACTTCCATAAAGTCATGTCATCGGTAATGTTTTTGAAGAAACAATTAGGGGCGTTATGACCATTAGTATATTTCATGATACCTATGACCTTGACCTTTGTGAGAGGTCACTGAAATTGATATGCTTAAAAAGGTCTTGCCACAAAGTATCCTTGGGCCAAGTTTGAAGACTGAACAGTCTCAGAGAAAATGCCAATGTTAAAGTTTACCACAGATGATGGCGGACGACAGACGATGGACGGACAACCACTGGCCCAGAACACAGACTCACTTTTGCTTTGCACGTGAGCCAAAAAAGGCATGTCAGCATGATGCATAGATCCTCATGAGCCCCTGCAAAAGCAGGGGCGCATGAGGATCTATTTCTCTTGCAGTTGAAACGTGTTCAGTTTTTCTTGGCAGTAAAGGTGTTCAGCATGTAAAAATGCTCTCCACTCCGACTAGCTCTGCAGAAATACTATTAAGCAGATGCAATCAAGTCTACATTCTTAGCTGACCAGTTTTAGGTCATTTCAAACTGTATACATGTGGAGAGCGCATCTGCACGGTGCCCCAACAGTACAATATGCAAACGTGTTTGTGGTTCGAACCATCTTTGGCCACCACCAAGGTGGCATGAAAGACACCTGCATGCGTGGCATGGTGCTAGCTGCACTTTGCTCACCTTGTCAGCAAGTTCCTGTAAATATTTAGTTCCCCGCACGTCCGTCTCAAGCTGGAACGGCTCTGGCTTTGTCGGTTCCTTAGGAACCTTAGGGGGAAGCTCACCAGGATCCAGGCTCGGCAAAGGCTGGGCATGGAATTCACGAACCTGATGCACAGATGTGAACAATTCTCCTTAGCCCTATGGCTGCCGGTAGTGCTTTTAGTCGTGATTCCTACATAAATGATCGCGACAAAAAGCGTTACCAGCAGCCAAAGAAGTAACAACAGTCACAGGCAAGAACAGCAAAACATTATCCCAACCGGCCCTGTTCCATCAGCAAGCAGCACAGATTCTCGTGTTCCCCTGCAGAACATCCACAGGCAATCCTGGACGACAAGAGGCATATCTGTACCTCTTTTTGTCCAAAATTGCTCTAGTCAACTTTATCTGACAAGTGTCTCCCATTAACCTCTTCCCTTTGTTAATCATTGTTTATTAAACACCACAGAAACTCATCCATCACTGGTAGATGGACACAGTGGAGCTAACAAGAGGCATAGATCCTCATGAGCCCCCGCAACTGCAGGGGCTCATGAGGATCTATGTTTCTTGCAGATGGATCGTGTTTACTATTAAATCAAGAGGTAAAAATGACAAGATGATTTCGAACATTGCAACTAATCCTGTTATCTTAATAATAATAATATAGTTTTTATAATAAAAATTTACAGTTATGTAGTGCCTAACCTCCGGACAGAGCTCTAGGTGCTTTACAATGGACACACAGTATGCAAACATAAATATACAAATATTAAATATTAACAAAATATAAAAAAACGTGTATATAGCCCTTCCCCACAGACAGCAAGCTTGGAGCGCTTTACAGCACATAAAAATAATTTAAAACGGAGAAAAATTAGAACAAAATAAACATGAACTCACTCTTTAAATAAACACCATCTCGCACCATGTAGGCGCATTCCTAACACGAAACACACACACATAGACAAACAAATACACGCACACAATCTACATACATCGGCTACACATATAAGACAACAGCCAACATTAAACACCAACTTGAGTAAAATGTCACTATCTTATTCTTACCCGTCTCTCCTCCTCCAAAATCTGTCTAATCTTCTCTTCCTTCTGGGCTAGCATCACCTTGCTGCGAGTCTCGACCGAGAATGGTTCAGGAACTGTGTGCTGGTGGGGCAATTTGGGCTGAAAAGGGATCCCTGTATGGGGCACTGGTTTGGCTTTGATCACACCAGTGGATGGATCCGCCTGGTGAGTAGACAGAACAAAAAATTTACTTTCTTTTAGTTTTAACTCTCAAATTCCACACTATCACTATCCTGCTTATATCACGCCCTCACCAAATATTTTCAGGATGCAATTCTAAACTTTACTGCATAAATATGCTCAGCAAACCAAGTCCTAAAGGTCAAAATTGCCAAATTTGTGAGTTGTCCTTTGAGGAATACAATGCAATGTTATGAGCGACTTAGCTCACTGCTGCTGTCACAAGGTGGCGTATACACAGTAGGGGCTAAACTCGGCATTCTCAGTGTTTTAGTTGATCCCTGTCCGTGTACATTATCTTGGGTTCTCGCGATATACTGCATGCCACGGGTATGTCGTGGTCTGTTCACAGGCTTTCGTTTTCATCTGGTATATCGCACAGTAGGATTAGTTAATATGGTTTACTGCACTTAGCATGTCCAGATTCTATTGTTTTCTATGTCATCCAATCAGGCACCGAGTTTAGGAGCGATATACCTGCGTCCTGTAGTGTAGTGCGAGTACTGAAGCCTATGCACATGAACAGCCATCACCTAGATTGATTATTGGTGTTTAACGCCGAGCAGGCCACTAAGGCCATCTCACGGCGGGATGAGTAAAAATCTGGTCAGCCAGACCAAAGCAAGGTCTTAAGACAAGATGTAAATATACCTTACAAATAGGGCAGGCTAAAAATGTCGCACGAGTCTTTAAAAGAAACGTCTACAGACTCTCAAAAAGGGCAAAATAGTGAAATTCACTTAGTCTATGAATGCTCAGATCTTGTTAAAAATATTGCATTCTCTCAAAAATTTGAAGATTTTGTCCGGGGGACCATCCCGGAACAAAACCTTCAAGGAGTCTGCTGTGAAGTGTTTATATCTGGTGTCAATGAGATCGGCACAATACAGCAAAAAGTGTCGAACAGAAAACTGCTCGTCACAGGCAAAACACCATGAACGCTCATCCTGTTTTAGTAAGTAAGAGTGCGTAACATGTGTGCCCGATGTGGAGCCGAGTAAGGACAGTCTCCTCACGGCGGCTGCCGCAGCGATGAGGTAGACTGTCGGACACCGTAGGAAGAGCCTCATGCAGCTTGTTCCCTTCCTCTTTGTCCCACTCGGACTGCCACTCGCGGGCTATGTACGCACTAATCACAGGTTTAAAATCACTATGAACAGTTTGTGTGTCAGGGACAGGGTCATTGCGGGCACTGTTGGCAGCAGAATCTGCGATCCTATTGCCTTCGATGCCCACATGCCCTGGGACCCAAATAAAAATGATGTCATAATATTCCTTTATCAAGTCCGCGTAAAGCTCTCTAATCTGCTCCAGCAGGGGGTGGTCTGTTCCCGCGCCCTGAAGGGTCTGCAGGGCAGAAAGAGTCAGACAGAATCAGGAAGTTCCTTTCCCGAGACCGATAGGCATGCTTGAGTGCCATCAGAATTGCCTGCTGTTCTGCACTAAATACAGAGGAATGGTCAGGGAGGCGGAGCTTAAATGGACGTCTAGGATGGCGAGAAGACACTGCAGCCACAGCCACTCTCCCATCTTCAGACTTGGACCCATCCGTACAAATATGACAATAGCCAGGAAAACTTGAAAGGAGTTCATTGAGCCACTGTTGGTATATCATGGCTGGTGGATTACAATCAAGTCCAGCAAGATGTCAGGAACTGGTAATAGCCAGGGTGGAGTGATGTGTTGCAGAGATTCCGAAACTTTGTCCAGGTCCACTCCGGCCGCCTGCAGATGAGGTCAGACATGGAAGGAAAGTGGACGGACAGCTCCCGGATGGGCATCGTAAATCTCTGCAAATGACGGGTTAAAAACACAATCATAGGCAGGATTGTCTGCCATCATAGTGATCACTACCCCAAAGGTGAGTGTGACCGTTAAAATCCCCCATGAGAATAAAGAGAGGGGGCAGCTGATCTACTAAGTTTAAAATATCATTACTACAGACCCGCAGGGATGGTGGCAGGTAAACACTGCATATGGTTATGGTCTTCTTCAAGGTGACCCGAGCTGCGACAGCCTGAAGACAGGTGTCGATGCTAACGGGGCTACATAAAATTTGGCTACTAATGAAAGAGCCACTCCACCCGAACACCTCTCCGAATCAGAATCAGAGCCTTTATGTATAACGTTAAAACCATTAAAGGACACAGGGTCAGAAGTCTTCAGGTAAGTCTCCTGAAGTGAGATTGTTGTGGGGTTATAGAACTTGAATAAAAGACATAATTCCTCAAAGTTAGCTTGAAAACCACGACAATTCCACTGAAGCAGAGAGTACACAATTATGTCTTATCTGGGGGTAAAGAGTTTTTCCCCCTTTTTTCCTTTGCCTTGGAAGGAGTTGAAAAAACAGGGGGGGGGGGGGGGGGCCGGCTCCTGGCCCTCCTCTGTTTCTTCTGAGATGAAGGGGGTGGAGCGACCGCAGCATTAGCAACGACAACTTCCACTCCCTCCATCCGCTCCTCCAATTAGTCCAATGCAGCATATTTGTTTTGAAGGGGGACATCAGTGTTCCCCTTCTGGGCCCGTGCGCACAGCGGTCCCATAGATTTCTTAGACTTCTGGTCCTGGGCAGCGTTCCTGCCGCTAGAGTTAGCAGACTTAGAAGGCTGACCAGAGCCAGAAGCCTTTCGAGTTGACAAACTAACAAAAGGCAGCACTACCGGACTGGCAGTGTCCGCCTTCTGCGTTCCCTCGCTCCTCGTCACCACTGGAGGAGGGTTACTCTCAGGGGCGAGAGGAACCTAGGCTCCGCCCCTAACCAAGAAGTTGGGGTTTGACATGAGAAGTCTTTGGTGGGGCGCTTGCCTGCCACCGCTGCACTGAAAGTATACACAGCGGTGTTAAAAAGGTTGGGGCAGCCGCAGCTGCACCAGGGCCTTCAACCATTTTTTTGGCATCCAGAAAGGACAGCCTCTACTCCACACGCACCTGCTGAATCTTGCACTCGGATATCCAACAAGGGCATTTCTTATCCGAAGCCATATGCACCCCCCTGGCAATTCACACACAGGGGGGTGACTGTGCAGGACTCAGCAGAGTGTCCGGGCTTAGTGCAACGGGCGCATGAAGCCTCTGGCTGGCGGCATGTCTTCTGCCCATGGCCATACTTTTGGCACTTAAAGCACCGAAGGGGGAGAGGGACGTACTTCTTCACATTCAAGTAGTAACCTTCCAAGATGGTAGTAAGAGGGGTGGGGGTGCCAAACGTCAGGATGATGGTAGGGAGACGGATCTCCCCACCACCTCGCTTGGAAGCGAAGCGCAAGACGTAAGTCACCCCCTGAGACTTAAGGGTTCCGTACAAGTTCATCTTCTGACAGTTCTGCCAAAGCTTGATCTTTGATTACGCCTTTTGACAAATTCATAGTTTTGTGGGTTGTGACCTCCACTGGAGTGTCTCCAATGGAAGAGAGCCCCAGTAGCCCGCTGGAGTGTGCCCGGGTACGGCACTCTACCAGCAAGTCACCAGACCTGAGGCGCTGGGCATCAGGCCTGCCAACACGGCTCCTGAGGGTCTCCCCCACCAGAAAAGGATGTAGCTTGGAAACAGGTTTCTCCTTCACCTTGCCATGGACAATGAGAAAGCGAGGCCATACGGCCGACGCCTGAGGCGTCGCTTCCTCACAGTCCGAGTCACTGTCATGTTCAATGTCTGTGCAAGTTTTTGTTTTTTTGTTTTTTCCATATTATAATAGTAGAGATATTCATCCCCCGGGGGTCCCCGCCCGCCACCGAGCCCAACAAGGGAAAGTGCAACTGTCGGCGGGTCTCCAGCCGACTCACAATGGAGACTGCCCGAAAGATATACTCAAGGGGGCAAGCCCAATTGAACCGTCTGAGCCACCGCCTTCTATCACAATGTTGAATGCAGAGGAATACTGGCATAAAGCACCTAATCAGCAGCTGAGGCTATAGCATGGTGCTCCGTATATCAACCCGCATGTCAACAGTGGGATAGGGCTCAACGTGACAAGAGCCAGTTGACTAGGCCGGTACGACTAGCCTCACGTTTAGGTAAGTCAAGGCCAAAGTGGAGTGTTGGCACCAGTGAGCCGCAACCCAAAGGGAACCTCAGCCACCAGGATCCTCTTCTCCCCCGACACAGATCCAAAGGACCAAAAGCTCACGAGTATTTTAAAGGACCAATCCAACATGGTACGACCTGGGTTAGCACAGCTCCTTAAAAACCGGACCAGTGAAAAAGACTGAACATATCTGCTGACATCAAGTCCTAATCCTGGACAAAGATAGCACCCTTCTGCTAGCCCACTCGGTCAGTGACTGAGGAGACTACCCACCCACGCCACGTGGAGGCCGGTGCCGAGTGGGTTAAGACACCGAGAAGTGACTTTTCCCCTTATGACAGCAACCCCACACGGCAGCAAGAGAAGACAATTTCAGCCAAGTCAACCATTCAGGAGACAAATCAACCATTACAGTTCACGAGTGATAGTGCCAAGCTTTTCTGGCACCACCCTTGAACAATTATGGTTAATCCACATGTCATGCTTCAGGGTTCAAAGGCAAAATTCATAAACACACCAAAATGGGACACCCGCCCCCCCCCCCTCCCCCTCCCCCCCCCCAAACTGAACATTGTCAATTTATTGTTTGCAAGTACATACTTTCTCCTCAGGCAGCTCCATTGGCAGACGGACCCTGTGTTTCAGGGCAAAAGCAGGAGACATGGGCACAGTAGGCAAGGCTGGTTTGACAGGCTTCACTCCCTATATAGCAGACAAAAAGGAGCAGACATTAATTAGGTCCTAAAATAAATGTTATTTGTCTCTGACAGAGGCATAACTGCCAACCCTGAGGCAACAAATTTCCTGAGCCTCCACGACACTAGCCCTTGCTTCCAAGGGCCGGAGAATATCAAACAACAGGAGGGGGGGGGGGGGGGGGGGGTAGGTGCTAGCCTGTGGCCGTAAATAAAAAAACGGGAGGGGGAGGGGTACACACCTTGCTCCAGCCAAATAATCAAACACAATGCGCGTCAGCCCACCTAGGTTTACTGTGCAGCGATGTTTATGTTTGCCCGGAACATTTTACAAAAGGCAAAGTGTTCGCCCTTTCTTGATTCATCGATGTAAGGGACGCTTGTACTTGTAGTCTGGATGGAACTTCATCAACCACTGCTGCATCTTTGGAGGCATCATTTTGTTGACAATCGAAAATACCAGTTCTGAAAATCGCTAAGCATGTGCTCCAGACCAGGGCAATTTCGAAGCGACCGAAACAAACACAGAATGGATGGAAATTTGCTGCGCATGCGTAATCAAGACTGGTTGTGGGTCCCCGAAAGCTTAGCAGTACAGTATAACGGCAGGCTCTCAACTACAGCATAGCTGCCAACCTTGAGGCAACAAAAATCCTCAGCTGCGGCCTCCACGACGCTAGCCCTTGCTTCCAGGTGCCGAAAAATCAAACAAAGGGGGGGGGGGGGGGGGGGGTACGCACCTTCTTCCAGCCGAATAATCAAACACAGTGCGCGTCAGCCCGCCTAGGTTTACTGTGCAGCGATGTTTATGTCCGCCCGGCACATTTTACAAACGGCAAAGTGTTCGCCCTTTCTCGATTCGATGATGCAAGGAACGCTTGTAGTCTGGATGGAACTTCACCAACCACTTCTTCTTTGGAGGCATCATTTTGTTGAAAATCGAAAATAACACTTGTAAAAATCGCTAAGCATGTGCTCCAGACCAGGGCAATTTCGAAGGAACCGGAACAAACACAGAATGGATGCAAATTTGCTGCGCATGCGTAATCAAGACTGGCTGTGGGTCCCCGAAAGCTTAGCGGTACAGTACAGCGGCAGGCTCTCAACTACAGGCGCTTGACTGGGAGCGGTATGCCAAAATGCCTCGAATTTTCAAAGAAAACTTGAAAATCTGAAAATCGGGAAAAATGTACAAAAAAACGGAAAATAGGGACTTGAAAAAAAATCGGGAAATTCCCGATAAAATCGGGAGGGTTGGCAGCTATGCTACAGGCACTTGACCCCAAGTGGTACGCCAAAATGCCTCGAATTTTAAAACAAAGCTTGAAAATCTGAAAATCTGGAAAAATGTACCAAAAAAACGGAAAATTGGGACTTGAAAAAAAATCGGGAAATTCCCGAAAAAAATCGGGAGGGTTGGCAGCTATGCATAGGTCTTCATAGGCACATTGCAGGCTGTGGAGGTTCAAAATTTGTACATCTTGCTGACCATAAAGTGCTGAGAAAATCCAAAAAAAGAAACATACATGCTTAGAATAAGAATGGACAATTACAAAGGAATTTATTATCCCATTGGCTGTGGGTAATGCTTTTTGCTGCGATGATTGCTGCAGAAATCATGACAAAAAGCACTCTCCACAGCCAACAGGTTAATCAGCCCACTACTCTTCAGATGACTGTCTAAAATTCAACACTGTCTGGCAAGTGCCACCAAAATTAGTGACTTCTTGGTTCCTTCTCTTTCTGGGTGTGCAGTTATAAATTGAAAAGCAGCTACGCTTACCATAGGTCCTTCCAGGATTTTCTTGTTGAGAGGCTGGGCATGGAACTCATACCGTTCCTCCTCTTCCTCTTTCTGACTACGGTCCCGGCGAGTGTTGGCTGAGAGCTGGAACTCCTCAGGCTCTGTAGGAGGCTTGCTGGGCACTTTCCTCACACCCGTGTTGGGATTGCACAAGATCTTTGTGTTCACTGGATGGGCCTTGAATTGGTTCCTGAAAATCAAGAACAAAAATTAAAAGGAAGGGTTACACTTTCCAGAAAGCATACAGACCTGCCTACCCCGGTTTCTTTACATCAGTAGCAGAAGGCCCAGTTTTCAGTAGCATAGCAAAGTTTTCAGTAGCAACGTGAAAGAAAAAGAAATCACACATAAATGAGAAAAACACTAGATATTTTTCACTTAATTCTTCTTTAATTAAAAGTAAATAACATGATGGGATCAACCATAACCCACAAAGTCCCTTCCATATGAGATCTGTCCTTGCTGTCAATGGTCTCTACCTTTTGTCTTTTACCAAATTCTGATATTGAATTATCTCTTATTGAAAAAGTCTCGCACATCTACCAATGCCTCAGCGAGTTCTATAAGGGGCGCAGGGCATGCACGTCATTGATTTGTCAGACGTCATTTGTCATGACGTAAGTTTTAGTTTTACGTAATTTTATATTTTACGTGATATGAGTTTCACTTTCGCTTCATAGGATTGAGAAAATGGTGACAAAACTAGAACTTCACGGTACAATTTCAGTCTTGCTACATGATATACTAAGTACACAGGACACCTGCATGCTCTTTTGGAGATGCGCACATGTTTGTATGAGAGAGAGAGAGCCACGCGCGCAAGAGAGAATGATGTCATATTTAGAGTATTATGTCAGTGTCTGTGTGGTGACAGAGTTGCCTCTTTTACGTCACCGCCACTGTCTAACTTTCTCTAGAAGTCAATCTTTTTAGTGTTTTAATTCTTTTCTCAAAAGAATTAATTTTTACTAAATAAGTTGAAAGGATACAACGCACTTATCAAAAATGTCTTTCTCCAAACTAGTTATATGCAAAATTTCAAGTAAATATGACAAAAATTACAGACTGTAATCTGGGTCAACCGACTTCCCATAAATGGTTGTTTGTGTCTTCAATGAGACATTCAATTACAATATGCTTGCAGGCTCTCCTAGCCACCCATGTAAGAAAGTATTTTGCCAAGTTTCAAGCTTGTGTGTTAAGAAATATCGGAGATTCTCTTGTTTACATACATACGCACACACATACACACGCACTTACGGCGCTTTGCGGCAAATGTACTTTTCAGCAGCGAGGTTAGCGTAACTAGACATAACGTAATTTGTATCTTGTTACTTCAATTGTTAGAGGTTTAGCCTGCCTGCCTTTGACATCATGGACATGCTATTAAATTCTCCCCACCGCAACCCTTCCTTAAAAACGTGCACAGTACGAAGTACTTGCCATGTTTGCTACTTGTGAAACATGGCCATTCGTCCGCGTAGTGGGCTCGATATTCTTGGGCAGCTGATCTTTTGTACCTTTTCTTCTCCGATAACAAAGACTGGCGCTTTTCGCTTGTTAATGTTTTCTTGTCTTCGTTTTTCTTCCCCAGACAGTGTGCTGTCTGAGGCAGCCATTCTTGCAAAGTAAATAGTGCGCATGCCTCGCGCTGGGACCATATGGCGTTGAGGCGCGTCCCCTGGGTGGTGGTTTGTTGCTAACTTGTAGATTTTAGTTGACAGGTAGATTTTAACTAACAGCAAAATCGATAATTGCCTGTCGTGCACCAGGCCCCTTCTCGCGCTGGGACCATATGGCGCTGAGGCGCGTCCCCTGGGTGGTGGATAGGGGGTCCCTCGTGAGAGGGGTGCACCGAATGAAATAAGGTGCCGTGAACCAACATGGTCTAAGGGAAGATGACCCCGACAGAAAACCCCTGGTCCTCCTAGTAAGGGGGTTGGGCGTGGGGGTAGCTTCCCCACCCTGCAAAAAAGGAAATAGCTACAAAAACGCCGACGAAAAGACAAACAGTAATTCCATTCCTGGAGGAGGAAGGTTCTTCTACCAGAAGACTTATGACGTCCTGTGTTGAAAGCCGGAAGTCTTCGGAAGCCACAGGACCGAGCCGCCTCTCTCTATCCAGGGATACAACCATGGGCACATGGAACGTCAAGACCATGTATCAGAGCGGCAAGGCCGCCCAGATAGCAGCGGAAATGCAAAAGTACAACCTTTCCCTGCTAGGTATCAGTGAAGCCAGATGGACGCAGTCTGGCCAGAAAAGGCTGTTAAGTGGGGAGATGATTCTGTATTCAGGTCATGAAGAGGAGAATGCCCCCCATACAGAAGGTGTAGCATTCATGCTGTCACCAGTGGCACAGAGCGCGCTGATGGGCTGGGAACCTCTTGGGCCAAGAATTATCACAGCAGCCTTTAGAACCAAGAAAAAGCTCAAGCTGAACGTCATCCAGTGTTATGCGCCCACTAATGACAGTGACGAGGAAGAGAAACAAGAGTTCTACGACCGACTCCAGAGTGCCTTGGACAAATGTGCGGAGTGAGACATCACCATCGTCATGGGCGATTTTAATGCCAAAATAGGGGAGGACAACACCGGATACGAAGAGGTGATGGGGAGACAGGGACTAGGCTCGGAGATGAGTGAGAACGGGGAGAGGTTTGTAGACTTTTGTGCTCTAAACCGACTTGTCATTGGAGGCAGCATCTTCCCACACAGAAGAGTACACAGAGCAACTTGGGTCTCACCTGACCATACAACAGAGAACCAAATAGACCATATCTGCATTAGCAAGATCCCTTCAAGATGTTCGAGTGAGGAGGGGAGCAGATGTCGCCTCCGACCACCATCTGCTTACCTTAAGAATGAAGCTCAAGCTAAAGAAAAGCCGCACAGAGACAAGAAGAAGACAACGCTATAATGTAGGCCTCCTGAGAGAAACTGGAGTTAGAGAAGAGTTCAAACTGGTGCTGTCCAACCGGTTTCAAGCGCAGTGGAAGGCAGTTAGAGAGGCGCTGAACTCAACCTGCAAAGACACTGTAGGGTTCAGGAAACACCATCACAAGGACTGGCTGTCGGCACAGACCTTGAACAAGATAGAAGTGAGGAAGCAGAAGAAAGCAGCTGTCAACAACAGTCGCACAAGAGCAGCCAAAGGGCATAGGGGGAATACTCGGAAGCCAACCGCGAGGTGAAGAGGAGTATCAGGGCAGACAAGAGGGCCTACACAGACAGCCTGACAGCAGAGGCAGAAAAGGCAGCAGGCAGCGGCAACAATGAACATGAAACAGCTGTACGACATTACCAGAAGATTGTCAGGCAAGTATGGCCATACAGAAAGACCAGTAAAAGACAAAGAAGGCAAGCCTATTGCAGACAGAGCAGACCAACTCGACAGATGGGCCGAGTATTTTGAAGAGTTACTGAACAGACCTAGCCCACCCGATCCCCCAGACATCCAGCCGGCAGAGACCGACCTACCCATCAGATGTGACAGACCCAGCCGGGAAGAGATAAGAAGAGCAGTGGCATTCTTGAAGAACGGCAAAGCAGCAGGCCCAGATGGCATCTCAGCGGAGTATCTGAAAGCAGACCTAGAGACAACAGTGGAGATGCTGTACCCACTGTTTGGAAAGATCTGGGAAGAGGAGGTGATGCCGGCTGACTGGAAGGAGGGGTACCTAATCAAGCTTCCCAAGAAAGGCGACCTCAGCAAGTGTTCCAACTACAGAGGAATCACCTTGCTGTCAGTACCAGGAAAGGTCTTCAACAGGATCATCCTGGAGAGAATGAAGAGCTCCGTTGACCCCCAGCTGAGAGACCAGCAAGCAGGATTCAGGAAGAACCGATCATGTACAGACCAGATCGCCACTCTCCGCATCATCGTGGAACAGTCTCTGGAGTGGAGCTCCCCGCTGTACGTCAACTTTGTGGATTCTCTTGGCTTGACTTCGCGAACGAATATTTTATAGGAGTTGCCCACGACGTCTGCAGGCTTGTTCGTGGCTGCGGAGGCCAATCCGAGACAGGCAGGTTAGACCGCAGTGGCTGCAGGGGAAGGTATGGCCGGGGTTCTGAGCTGCGGCATCTCTGTTTTTTCTCCTGAGCCGCTTGTCCTTAAGGCTAGCTCTGTGAGAGTCCTCAAAGGAGACAGCTGCCTTGTAAATGGTGGAGCGCCAGGTGTCACGGTCCGCAGCAAGCGAAGACCACTGGTGGTGGTCGATTTGGCAGGCACTAAGTGACTTCTTGAGACAGTCTTTGTATCTCTTCTTTGGTGCCCCTCTGTCACGGTGTCCAGTAGCAAGTTCGCCGAACAGGGTGATCTTTGGTAGGCGATGATCCTCCATCCTGGAGACATGCCCCGCCCAGCGGAGCTGTGTCCGCAGCAGCAAAGCCTCGATGCTCACAGTTCCAGCCTGTTCAAGGACCTCGACGTTGGTGACATAGTCACTCCAGTGAATGCCCAGGATGGTACGCAGGCAGCGCTGGTGGAAGCGTTCGAGGAGTCGTAGTTGGCTGCGGTAGAGGGCCCAGGACTCGGAACCATACAGCAGGGTGGTGAGGACCACAGCTCTGTACACGCTGATCTTGGTGCCTGTTTTCAGCTGTTGATTGTGCCACACCCGCTTGAAAAGTCGCCCGATTATGAGAAAGCATTTGACAGTGTGGACCGAGAGACTCTGTGGAAACTCCTACGACACTACGGTGTACCCACAAAGCTCGTCCGCCTGATCAAGAGCAGCTACGATGGCATGACATGTCGCGTGATCCACGAAGGGCAGTTCACTAGGGAGCTCCAGGTCAGAACCGGTGTCAGGCAGGGGTGTCTGCCGTCTCCGTTCCTCTTCCTACTGGCCATAGACTGGGTCATGAAGATGACCACAGAGCACAGACGAAGTGGAATACAGTGGACACAGCTTGACGACCTCGATTTTGCAGACGACTTGGCATTACTGTCCCACACTCATCAACAAATGCAGGACAAGACCACGAGGCTTGCTGACATCTCGTCCCGAGTGGGCCTCACCATTCACAAACAGAAAACAAAGACAATGAGGCTGAACGCAACCAGGGAAGAACCAGTCTTGCTTGCTGGCACCCCGTTGGAGGAGGTGGAGTCCTTCACCTATCTCGGGAGCATCATAGATAAAAAAGGCGGCACTGATGCAGATGTCAGAGCACGAATCGGTAAAGCCAGAGCAGCCTTTCTCCAGTTGAAAAAAGTGTGGAGCTCCAGAGAGCTGTCACAACACACCAAAGTCCGGATTTTCAACTCCAATGTAAAAGCAGTTCTCTTATATGGAGCAGAGACTTGGAGATTGACAAAAACCACAGTCAACAGAGTACAGACCTTCATGAACAGTTGCCTTAGAAGAATTTTGAAAATCCACTGGCCAGAGAAGATCAGCAACGTCAGACTCTGGGAGAGAACAGAGCAGATAACAGCAGAGAATGAAATTGGGCGAAGAAGATGGGGATGGATCGGTCAGTCTGAGAAAGCCAGCTTCCAGTATCACTAGGCAGGCATTGTCATGGAACCCCCAGGGAAAGAGGAAAAGAGGTAGGCCGAGAAACTCCTGGCGTCAAGACCTCCAAGCAGACATCAAGAGACTGAGAACCACCTGGAGTAGAATCAAAGGAGAAGCACAGGACAGGAGTTGCTGGAGGTCTCTCGTCGACGGCCTATACCCGGGTAGGGGTGACAGGCGTAAGTAAGTAATAGTGCGCATGCGCAGCTGATGATATGGTGGCGGAAGCGTGCTTACCAGCGGGAAAACATCAATAAACGGCTCCATATGAACCCGAGAAAGCAACAATCCATGAAAAAATATAACAATTTGATTTGTTTTTTCGTAGCAGTTTTCTTTTTCTTCCATAGCAGCATAGTATCACTATTTTTCCGTAGATCCTACGGAAGATTCGTAGCACTAGGCAGCTCTGAGCATATAAATTTAACCCCCTTGTGCATGCAGCCAAAGGTACTGTAATGTGAACAGTCCAGATATAGTTGCAAATATTAGAGTCTTACACACATTGACCTCTTCACTGCCAGTGGACACAGATTGTGTTTCTGAAAACTTACTATCATACAGAGGCTAAAAGCTTCAAATCTGTACACTGCCATATGCAAGCTAAATTATAGTACTTACAGATAAGGATACAGACCAATGGCTTTAGTTCAAGGGTGGTGCCAGAATAGCTTGGCGCCTAGAGGCGCCAAGTTATTCTGGCACCACCCTTGAACTATTTTAGTCAAACTTATTTCACACACTAGTGTATTCCAAATGATAAGGGTTAATTCAATGCAAAAAAAAAAAAGAAAAAAAAACAGCCCTGCAAGGAACTCAGATACAAAGTGATACAGTGTATACGGTCAATCTGGAACCAGGCGAATAGCCAACGTCACAGCAAATAACGCACTTTGTGAAAATTATATTGATCACCACTCGTAAACTAACAGGTCGCCCATCCAGTTATACTTGTGCAGAACCAAGTGTCAGTCAAATCTGAATGCTGCCGCGGAGAAACAAACCAACTCCTCACTAAAAACAGAACAACTGACATTGTTAAGGTACGCATGGTGATGCAAGCATAGTGCATCTCAGACGCAAATGCGCTGAATAAAAGTGCATCTGTCTACCCCTTCACAACATTTTCAGTATGTCAGTTTGAGTTTCAGTGCGTCAGAGACGCACAGACACACTAAAATGGGGGCCCTGCTAATCCCCAAATAACTCTACCTGTTACTTCTTGTATCATAGTACACAGGAAATACTTCAAATTCATCACACACAAACTTCTTGTTTGAAATCAAATGAGAGCAATTTCTGTCTGAAAATGTTAAAATCTGTTAACCCACTGAACACTGGCTGCATTTCCCAATTTTGAACCATAATTCAAGGGTAGTGCCATACTTGTTGGCCAAGCTAATCTGGCACTACCCTTGAATTATCATGGTTGATGCATCTCCTGCTGTTGTGTGTCGGGGCTATATGGGTTAAAGTGAAATTGTTAGAAAAAACTTTTAACCCCCATATCCTTGCATCCACAAACAGTATAAACAGTGGCCACATGCACAATGGGGTTAGAGCAAATCTATTAGTAATTAGGATCAGTCCTACCACGTTTGTCATATTGACTGCGACTACTGAACATGACATACTTTTTAATCTCCTCCAGTTCTTTCTCTTCTATTTCTTTCTGTGAGAGAGCAGTGATAGGGCGGTGACGATTACGAGACTGCAGATTAGGCGTATGGCCGATGGTCAGACCAGGCGGCGAGTGGGATCTTGCTCTCTCAGTTTTTGACTTTTCCACACCTGCACAATCAAACGATGAAAATATGAGCAGGATCCAACTGCAAGAGACATAAATCCTCATGAACCCCTGCAGTTGCGTGGGTCCTCATGAGGATCTATATCTCAAGCTAACACAATTTTGTGTTCAGGGGCCAGTTGCATGAGCAAACTTAGTCCTGCCACAGCCACTAAGCAAGGTGGGCCAATATAGCAGTGCACCTTGCTTAGGATTATTATTTCTCATGCAATGGGCCCCAAGGTCATTGGACTGAAAGGATCTTTGGTGTTAGGGTTTCACACAGATTTCAGAATTACACTGAGTTCACTGGCAGTGATGGTGTTAACAATCCCTACCTACTAGAGTAAAACAAGAAAGGCAAAGCCCTTATGGCTCACCTGTATGACTGATCTAAATGTGTGACCTTTGTGACAATCAGTAAAAGGATGGCTTCTGCACCAATGCTGATAATAACTACAATTAAATAAAAAATTTGCATTTTACACATTTGCTGATTTCTTGTGACCCTTGACCTTTCCGAGGGCTAATCCAAATTAGTATGCATAGATAGGTCTTACCATCAGGTATCTCTGTAGTAAGTTTGGGTTTAAAGTTGTGAATAGTATTTGAGAAAAAAAATCTTTAGTCAAAATGTGGCTTTTTTTTTTTTTAACCTATTTCCTGAGCTCTTGTGAACCATGACCTTTGAGGCTTTCTGAGGGGTCATCCAAATTAGTATGCATAGAAAGGTCTTACCATCAGGTATCATTGTACCAAGTTTGGGTTTGAAGTTGTCAATAGTATTTGAGAAAAAAATAAATTATCTCAAAATATAGTAATTTTGGACCTATTCCCTGATCCCCTGTGACCTTTGTCACTCAATTGTATGTTTAGAAAGGTCTTGCCACAAAGTATCCTTGGGCCAAGTTTGAAGACTGTGGCTTGAATAGTTTGAGGAAATGCCAAAGTTTTTACCACAGACGAAGGACGACAGACGACCACTGGCCCAGAACATAGACTCACTTTTGCTTCACATGAGAGCCAAAAACTGTTCAGAGTGTGGCATAGTCGCCACTGTGGTATGTGTCATCATCATAGACAGTAATCACACATGAGCACCCCTAAGGGGAGAAGTAAATGAGCTACCTCTTGAAAGCAGGAGGCATAAATATACAAGATCCCCTGCATCTGCAATAGGTCATGAGAATACACATCTCTTGCAGCTGGGGCTGACTGCAATTTCTGACCTGATTATCTCCAATGAGTACATCAAATAGGGCATACATGAGGCCATTTTTTGCAAGAGGCATAATTCTCATGAGCCCCTGATTTCACAGGGGCTCATGAGAATGTATGCCTCTTGCCAATAGGGTGCGATTTCCCACCTACGTATGACTTATGGATAACTCCATAACAATGATAGCCAATTCATACTCACTTCGTGGTCTGGCTCGGAAACGATCAGGAGTGCGCCTGTGGAATGCAGACACTTTCTCAGCCATGGACTCAAACTTGTTGGGAGCTGATTGCAGTGTGGATGACGACTTGCTCTTCTGTGTCAAATGGAATGGTTGCGGCACTGTGCATATTTTAGGGCCAGAACAGGCAGTATTCTGAAATAAAATTCACAACAATTTATCACAATGAAGTTTATCTGATCATAAACAATCATAAGTGACAGGGAAACATGCATACAAATTAAAAATCTTGCCTGATGAACCAAATCACGCTTGATCACAAGATGAAACTGCTACGGCCACGTGGGCAGCTTGCTGACAACATTGGCCAACCCCCTTCCCTGCCAGAGTACACCCAACAGCAAGAGATATTGGTCATAAGCCCCCCACATGTGCGAGGGCACACGAGGATCAAAGCCTCTTGCTGCACATTCTTTGAACACACAGGGCTCTGGCATTGAATTAACCCATTTAGTCCCAAGGCTGCATTTTCCCAAAATTTGATAGTGCTATGTAACGACTATGTGCCAGTTACAGGAGGTGGATTGACATGATAGTTCAAGGGTGGTGCCAGATTTGCTTGGCGCCTGAAGGCGCCAAGCAAATCTGGCACCACCCTTGAATTATCATGGTCAATCCACCTCCTGCTGTAGGGCGTTGGGGCTAAATGGGTTAAACAAAGAATTCAGAATCACAATATGTGACTACAGGCACTGACACAGAGTAGAATCAAACCAAGGATCTGGCACAACTCACAGGCGACATGACAGTGCGCGAACGCAGCATTTTCACAAAATCCACCTCTCCAGCCAGTTTCTTATCTTCGGCCCCTCTCTTGTCCTCCTTGATGCGAGTGTCTGTCTGGAAGTGGAACTCCTGGGGCCGGGTGGTTTCCTGGGCATGCGCCTTGACCACAAAGGCCGTCTTGGCCAAGGCCTTCTTGTAGGACTCCTCGTTCAGGCGCCGCTTACGCTGCAGCTCCTTCTTCAGTTGATAGATCCTCTCCATCTCCATCTCTTCTGTTGATTTTATCTTGGAGGAAGTGGAGGAGGCATTGGCTCCCTGCCGTCTGCAATGACAAGTACAAAGTGTTTAGTGCACACCATAAACATAGCAGAATTTATTCTGAACATAACTCATTTAACCCCATGGCTGCATTTCCCAAACTGAAGGTCATCAGACTATGTAGAAGTCTGCAGATGGATCGACCATCAAGGATAGTGCCAGATTAACTCAACACCATCGGGTGCCAAACTAATCTGGCATTACCCTTGAATTATCACGGTCAATCCACCTCCTTCTGTAGGGCGTTGCAGTTAAATCCCCTTCAATGCCGAGAAAAAGTGAACACGATCCGAATGCAAGAGACACAGATCCTCATAAGCCCCCTGCAGTTGCACAGGTTCATGAGGATCAACCGGTATTCCTATTGCCGACACCACTTTGTATTCATATTCCTTGGGACTCTTTGGCATTGAATTAACATAGATTACAGAAACAATCTGCACCCACTGTCAGTGGAAGAGTTAACCCTTTGGCTATCGTTAGCAGTTTTTGTAGTGATGATTCTTGCAGGAATCATCGCAACAAAAACCGCAACCGACAGCCAAATGGTTAAAGGATCAAACTGGTAGAGCACATTTTCAGGCGTTCATCTCATAGCACCTACCTCAAGAAACTTGGTCCACCTGCCAACAAATTCAGCTTTGGCATCTTGCTGGACCGGGACGTTTCCTCCTTTTCTTTCTTCACCTCTGGTGGTGATTTCACCCCAACAGAATTGCTTCTTTCTCTACCAGATGATAATCCCCTTGAATGCTTCTTTGGTCGCAGATCTGAAGTAGATGATGTGATCGATGAGGGCTGGGAGGGCGGGCTAGAGACTGAGGTACTCTTCTGTATTCTGAGTGATGCGGATCTCTTCAAAGCAGGCTTGGGGTCCGAGTTTTTGCAGATCTCTTTCGTGGCCTTTTCTGCACTCCTTCTGGGCTTCTTTCTGGGGCTGCCCTCACTGTGGACAATATGTCTATGTACCAGACATTGAGAAGCAGGTGGAAAACTATAAATTAAAAAAATATAGTGATATATACTTTAAGCCTACCAGTGAAAGCAACCAAAATTAACTCACTGGAGACAGACGTGCAGTATACGGATGCGCTGTGACTCGCCACGCATCCGTATACGGAATGTCTCCAATGAGTTATGCTTGAGGGTGAGAAGGTGTGACTAATCAGGCTGTTACTTTCTGAACAGAGGTTTATGCTCCTCAAAGAACTTAATATTAACCCACTGCATGTTGGTAGCTGTTTTTGGCACAATGAAACGCCACCCAAAAGTGAAATCAAAATAATTGTTAAACTTGGTGGAAAGTAAGAATGACGTCTCAATAAATAAAAGAAAACTCACCTAGGTTCAGAGGATGAATGCTTCCCTGGATTTCTCCACTGATCTAGATCATTGATCACGTTGCTCAGTTTCTTTTTCGGTGCTTCCTCCAACACGTCTGGGAGATAACAAAATATTAACTTTTTAAATCTAATTATCCCGGATGCCGTCAGGCGCCATGCTAATCTGGCTCTACCCTTAAATGATCATGGTCAATCCATCTCCTGGAACACAAAATTGGGGAAATTTGGCCGTCGGGTTAAATGTGATATCGTATAATACATTGGGACAGCAGGAAACATTTCCAAATCTGAGATTAAAAATATGTCCTTTGAATATTACTTTATTAGTAATTACATTACAGTTCGGGAGTGGAAACATTAAACATGATTGTTCATGGGTGGTGCCAGAAAGCCTTGACACATACACTCATACAGCTATTCTAAAACTACTCCTTAATTATAAGAATAAGATTAAGAAGTCATTTGAACTACTAACAATCTAGTACTGTAGTAGTAGGATCAAATGCAATGTTTGTACCTGCATTTGTGTGATGTCTGTGATTTTGGGCTATGGCTTTGAGTCATACAGTCTTAATCACAAAACAGCACACATTCCACTTGTTGATTATAGTAACTCTTTGGGTGTCCATTATAGCATTTTTAGTCATGATGATTCTTGCACCACAGCAAAAGCCAAAACTGCTACAGACAGTAAACACCCAAAGGTTTAAAAAGTGCATCTGACCCTTCCTGAAGCAGCATTTTCCTCAATCTCATACTGCAGGTCAAACTCAAGCTTCAAAAAGCAAAAAACAGTATGTACCTGATGTCTGTGCAAGTGCCCTTCCATCTGCTTCCTGTGAGGCTGTCTTTTCTTCTATGGCTTTTGTGCTGCTGCTTGCAGACAGCGGTGCAGCTTGTTTTGTCAGCTCAGATTGTGTTACCTGGTGATTCAATGGTGCTGCCATTTGCACAGCTGGGGGAAAAAAGACAGTAAATAAAGGCACCGAGGATAGGGGTGGAGAGGAGGAAAGGGGTGGGGGGGGGGGGGGGGAGAGGCTGGGAGACGTTTCTGTTGGGACCCCTAAAGTAACAGTCAGGAAAGCTGCAGTGTCGAGCTGCCAATTTAATTTGCTACTGAGTTAAAAGTAAAACATTTTACTACAGAGTGAGCATAGAGGAACAGATGTAGCAGCCATCTGACTACCATTCACGTGAAGTCTAGTAGTGTGTATGCGCACTGAAACTGCCCAGGGTTCCTGTATGATGTATCTGTATTATGAACACAAAATTAATTTAATTTAATCATGTACTGAAAATTGTGACAAAGGGGTAGATGCACTAAGTAAATTTCAGCACATCTGTGTCTGAGACACAATATTTTTCATTTATTTAAACTGAAGAACATGCAAATTTATGTGTGACATGGTAGTCATAGTATGATGTAATCACACCAGATGCACGCACATAGGGTTCTTATAAAGAAACTTCACTCGGCTGCAACTCGTCACATGTGGCACAAGGTTGTAGACCACACCGGAGTAACAGTTCCAACAATATTTTTTTTTGCAGCGATGTGATCTCTGCACAATGCATCCACAAATGCACCAACACTGATACACTGTCTCCTCTATAATGCATCAACACTTTTGACACATTGCGTCTCGCATACAATGTATACACATAATTCCTAACACGCTCTTTAATACTATTACAGATTTCCAGAACAATCCAGCGAATTCACACAATACAACCAATCAGAAAAGAAAACGTAACCAAAACTCATTAATACTCATTAAAAAGAACACTGCAGATCAATCCAGAAGTTTCTATTAATGTCTAGGCAAATTCGATAAAACGTGAAATGTAGCGGACAACTTTGACGTCATACCTGAGGTCACTAGAAAGATCGCAACCCTGCTCAAACTTCCAGTCTAATGTAGGTAAAATTTTACAACATTGTACTGTAGCGAAACTACACATCACAACAAAAATCGATCACAATTCTCCTTGCAAAATAAAATAAATCCTACTAAAAAGGTAAGTAATTCTTATCCAAAATAACTCAAATGAATACCAGGTCTTTCTATGATCAACACACACATGCTCTCAAAAGAATAACACAACCACAAATGTAACATTACCCCCCATTTTTAGAACAAAATTTCTTCTCAAATCACGGTTGTGGTTGTGTCAAACTTCACAGAACAATAAACACTCATATCAAAATTTAAATCAAATAAACTGCTCTGTAATAAATGTCTCACAGTTTCTTTAAACTTTCCTGGACAAAGAAAAGAAATGTTCCTTTAAACTGCTCTACTCAGATAATCCGCTACAAAATTCTGTGAACCATTGATAGACTGTAACTTAATGTCAAAGTTCTGTTAGAACATTGCCAAATCATGAGATGGGCAGTTCAGATAGTTCAAGGGTTGATGGTCCAGGGTCGAATACTGTCCATTTATTGAGTGTACGTTAGAAAGTGCTTTTACCTACTTTACTTTGTAATCTTCCTAAAATATTAGCACTGGCAGTCTCCCCTTTTCTTTTCATTTTGAGTGTACGATAGTCCACACACACCCAATTAGATCCATCTGGTTTCTTCACGATGACACGACTCCCTGGTCCAGCATCTCCTTGGTGTCTTTCTTCAGTTCTTCCTTCGTGTTATAAGAAAGACGATACGGCTTGCTGCGAACCGGCTCGTTTGACGTCATTAACTTCATGCTGGATGGTGTCTGTAGTCACTGGGTCAGGCATAAACCGATGCTTGAACTCCGTAGTTACGGCTCTTTGTTCTTGTTGTGCCTGGGTCAAGTTTCGACCGAACTGGATGTCTTCAATACCCTCCTTGTGGTGGAGTTCATTAAGGTCAAACAGGTTATCGTCGTCTAGTCTCTCGTCAGCAGCCAGACGCACAGATGTCGCTTGTTGTGGTTTGTCCTGATGACCTCTCTCGATGTACTTCTTCAGCAGATTTGCATGGTAAGTCTTTCATCTTGTTGTGGACCATGACTCTGTATTTATTGATGCCAACGACTGTGTCAAACACATACAGTGTCAGTCCCTTTCACTGCATCAAGAGCTTGTTGTTGTTGGTGGGGAGAAGAACCAACACCTGATCACCTGGCTGGAACCGTCGAGGTTTGGCCTTACGGTCATAGTAATGCTTCCCCTTGCTCTGCGCCTTCTCCAGTTCTTCGGTACACTCCAGCTTCTCTCTCAGGACGAAGACATACTGGTAGCTGATCTTCACCTCAGGCGCGTCGATGTCCTTAGTCCACAGCTCCTTCAGGATGTGCATGGGTCCCCTTAGTTAAAGTCCTGCCGTACCTTTCGAATCCTTGGAAGAGCAAGGCACTGATGTATCTACGCCACAACCTGGGCTGCTCATCACACAGTTTCTTCAGCATGGCCTTCAATGTTCCGTTAAACTTTTCAACCAACATGTTATAGTATACATGGGGTGGTAAGAGGTCGTAGTAAGGTGTTGGATGCTCAACAGCCGATTGACTTTCTCCATGGCAGTCGGAGACAAACTGGGTCCCTAGATCACTCAGGATCTCCTCAGGAATCCCCAGACGGCTGAACATGTCCATGAGCGCCTCTACCACTGTTGGAGTGTCGATCTTCTTTAATGGTATGGCCTCAGGATATCTTGTAGCGTACTCCACCAGGGTCAGAATGTAGCGGTGACCATCTTCAATTGGGAGAGATATTAGCCCCACCAGGTCCACGGCTACCTGCTTGAAAGGCATATCGATGAGTGGCATCTTCCCGAGAAGAACCTTGGGCACCTTTCCCTTGGAGGTTGTCTTCTGGGATATGTCACACGATCTGCCGAATCAGGTGACATTGCCCCCCCCCCCCCCCCCCCCCCCCCCCCCCCCCCCATATCAGGCCAGTAGAAGACTGCTCGGATCATGCTGAGGGTCTTGCTGATTCCCAGGTGTCCTCCCAAAATGGAATCATGGGCCAGTTTCATCACCTGCATACTCAGGGGTTCAGGAACCACCACTTGATGGAAAGACTTGTCTCCATAGTCCATGGCTGGTGTATATCCGGTACAAGATATCTTTTCTGGTCTCGAAGGTTATTTCCTTCCCTCTTCGCGTCGAGGGCTCGGTCTGACCTTGGAACTTGTCAAGCCAGGGGTCGGCTCTCTGTAGTTCTACCAGCTTGTCTCTATGCACCACGGCTGCGTCTGTGTTGTCAACCACTCTTAGAGGGATGATCTGGTGACTCTTCTTTGCTTGATTTCTCATGGTAACGTCAGAGGTTTCAGGCTTCCACTCCGGATATGGATCCTCTGCGTTCTGGCACTGTCAACGTTTCCGATGATAAGGTCGTAGACTGGGGTCTTCACGCATAACACCTTCACCTCTTTTGTCAGTAACGGGGTGTGGACACTAACCTTGGCAAAGGGGACAATTCTCGCAGTTCCGTCTACCAGGATAATAATAAATAAATAATTACGGTATTTATAATGCGCTTATCTTATAATAATTATAACTCTAAGCGTGCACTCAAAACTCGCACACGCACGCTTTAGACAGCGACTCACGTACCACAAAAAGTGAAAAAAGATTACGCCGGTCAGCTTGGGGTGGGGAGTGTGGTGATATAGTGCTAGAACTGTTGAAAGAGGTGAGTTTTGAAGGCAGACTGGAAGGAGGAGAGAGAGCGTTTCTGACGGAGAGTGGGAGAGTGTACCAGGTGGATGGACCGTAGACGGAGAAGGAGCGGGGGCCAAAAGTGCTGAGTTTGGTGCGGGGGATGAGGAGGCGGAGAGGGTCGGAGGCGGAGCGGGAAGGAGTGTAGGGGTGAAGTAAGTTGGAGAGATAGGTAGGAGAGTAGTTGTTCAGTGATTTGTAGCAGAGAGACAGAATCATGTTTTGGATGCGTTGGGGGATGGGGAGCCAGTGAAGGAGCTTGAGCAGGGGAGTGATGTGGTCGGACTTTTTCTTTCTGAGGACGAGGCGGGCAGCATTGTTCTGGACGCGCTGGAGAGTGAGAGTGGTAGAGTGAGGAAGGCCGGAAAGGGGAGAGTTGCAGTAGTCGATGCGAGATAAGATGAGAGAGACAGCAAGTTTGGTGGCAGCTTCGGTAGCGAAGTATTTTCTGATCTGACTGATGCGGTGGAGGTGGAAATAACATGCCTGGGCCGTTGCGGAGATGAAGCTGAGCGCCGAGGTTCTTGACCGAGTCAGAGAGGGAGATGGGGGTGCTGGAGAGAGGGAGGGAGCTGGGAAAGTTTCTGGCGAGTGCCTACCAGCATGGCTTCCGTTTTGTCGTCGTTCAGTTTGAGCTTGTTTGCTGTCATCCAGTTTTTCACGTCTTCGTAGCAGTCGGCCGTGTGAGTCAGTAGTGACTGAGTGTTGTCGAGTTTGTCTTTGTCTAGTAGTTGTGAGTCGTTAGCGTAGAGGTGGTGGTGTATGTGGTGAGACTGGATGATGTTGGACAGGGGAGAGGTGTAGAGTGTGAAAAGGTCCGGACCCAGGACGGACCCCTGTGGAGAGCCTGACTGGGTTGGAGGAGACGCCGTCGATGGTGACAGACTGCTGTCTGTCGGAGAGAAACCAGGAGTGAGCAGAGTCAGTGATGCCAAAGGAGTGGTGAAGGCAGTGGCCTGAGGATAGAGTGGTCTATGGTGTCGAAGGCGGCAGAGAGATCGAGCAGCGTAAGAAGGGAGATGTTGCCCGAGTCGGTGGAGAGAAGCAGGTCGTTTAGGATAAGGGCTGTTTCAGTGCTGTGATGTTTGCGATAGGCAGACTGGAAGGGACTGAGGAGGTTGTTGTCGGCTAGGTGGAGGTTGAGGACAGCCTTCTCAAGAAGCTTGGACAGGAAAGAGATTGGAGACTGGGCGGTAGTTCTTGAGTTCGTTTCGGTCGAGGTTGTGCTTTTTGAGGAGAGGACGGACAATGGCGGACTTGAAGATATCGGGGACGGAGCCATTCTCTAGAGATGTGTTGATGATGTCGGTGATGAAGGGCAAAAGTTTTGGAAGGCTGTCCCGGTAGAGAGAATCTGGCAGGGGGCTAGTTCGCAGGTTTTGAAAGGCATGGACTTTATGGTCTTGAGGACTACATCCTGAGAGACGGGCCGGAAGGACGAGAGGGGAGTGCCGGAAAAGGGGGGGGGGGGGGGGGGTGTCAGGAAGGCAGGGCGGAGAAGGCAGTGTCGAGTGTGTTGCGCAGAGTTTGCATTTTGTATAGGTGGAAAAAGCGGACGGGAGTTCTTTGTTGTGTGTTGGGAAGAGGAGAGTCTTTAGAAGTGCCTAGGAGTGTGTTCGTGGTAGCGTAGAGGGTTTTGGATGAAGTGGATTCCAGGATTTTGTTTTGAAGATGTTTACGTTGGAGATCATTCTGCAGACTTTGGATCTGGTGGTTTGGAAGATCTGTCTGTGAACGGTGAGGTTGGATGAGCGCCAGCGGCGTTCCGCTTGTCGGCGCTCGCGCTTGGTCTCAGCAATGTCGTCAGTGAGCCAGGGGGAGGGGAGTCGGTTGGGTATGGAGCAGGTGGTGACAGGGGCGTGGATGTCTAGAAGTTTTCGAAGGGAGGAATCGAAATGGGATGCAAGATCGCAAGAGGCGGCAGGGTCCAAGAGAAGGTCAACAGCTTCGTCGAAGAAGCTCTCTCGGTTGACAGATTTTAGTTCGTGACGAGAGACAAAGAGCTTGGGGTTTTTTCGGGGGAGGTAGGTTGAGGGCGACGAGAATAGCGAAGTGGTCAGAGGGAAGCACAGAAGAGGTGTCAGAGTCGAGGATGAGTTGATCGGAGGTGCGGGTGATGATCCAGTCGAGGGTGTGGCCGAGTCGGTGGGTGGGTTTAGTGATGTGTTGAGTAAGATTGTGGTTTAAAAGTGACGTGCAAAGGCGTTTTGTGTCAGGGTGGTCAGGTTTGTCGAAGTGGAAGTAGAAGTCGCCAAGAAGGATGTGTTTTCTGGGTCGTGTGTTGTAGTGGTCGAGGAGGAGGAGTCGAACTCGGTGAGGAACATGGAGTTTGTGTTGAGAGCTTGGAGGGGGGCGATATAATATGAGAAGATGAGGGACTGGCCAGGGAGTGTTGCTACGGCCTCGACATATTCAAAGGAGGGATGAGCAAAAGGTAAAGACTGAGAGAAGGAGAAGTGAGCAGAAAGACAGTCCCTGTAGATAATTGCAATGCCACCCCCTCTGGAAGCACGCGGGAAGGAGGCCAGGCGGTAGCCGCTCAGAGTGACGCTGGCGATGATGGGTTCATCGCCAGCCGAGCGTAGCCACGTTTCGGTGATCATGACAACATCTAGGTCATTGTCTAGAATGAAATTTGAAATCACGTCGGCTTTGCCATGTTTGCAGACAGACTGTGCATTGAACAGACACAGTTTTAGGTTGGATGAGCCAGGAGTGGAAGAGGGAGAATAAACGGACGAAGAAGAGGACAAAGGAAGAGGAGGGTGGGGAGGGGGGAAAGAGGATGGAGGGGGGAAGGAGGGGGGAGGGGGAGAGGGGGGAGGAGGAAAAGACGGGGAAGAAGAACCTGGCAAGAAAGAGGGTGCAAGAGGAGGGGAGGAGGAAGATGAGTAGGAAAAGCTGAGGTAGAGGGAGGGTGAAGGGGACGAGAAAGGGGGGAGAGGGGACGAGGAGGAAAAGGCAGGCGAAGGAGGAGGAGGTGAGGGGAGGAAGGGGGAGGAGGGCGGGGTGGGAGGAGGCGGCCGAGGAGATTGAGGAGCGGTAGATGAAGTAGAGAGGAAAAGAAATGGAAGAAGGAAGGGAGGTGGAGAAATCGAGGAGGCGGAGGGGGTGGAAGGGATGCCAAAAAAGGGAAGAAGTGTGTGGTTGTGTTTGTTGTGATGAGTCTCGCCTTTTGCTAATTCCGCCCCCGCGGCCTCTCGATGAGGGTTGTCCACTCCTGTAGCTTCTGGTCTTCAACTACTAGCCCCTCACTCACAATGACGCCACTACAACCCGTGTCTCTCAGCACCAGCATGTTGGGCACTCCACTCTTAGGCAGAGCGATGTTGGAAGCTGGTAAGAATGTAGCCCCATTTCCAACTGGAATGCGTCCACTCCTTCTGAAAGACCCGAACTGCTCTGGTGTCGCCCGCCTTTCTCCAGACTCCCAGGTGATGTCACATCGTTGGCCAGTACAGCGGCGGCTCTGTGTTGAGACGTGGTACCACTTCTGCCTGCTATTACGCGGTCTTCGTTCGGCCTTCTTGTGTTATCACCTCAGGGAACACCCTTGGAATGACAACACATCACCTTGTGTCCCTTCATTCCACAGGAAAAACACATTGTCATGTCCCTTGTCAAGCTCTCAAATGACATCTGTTTCAAGATATCTCTGACAAGTGACATCGTATTTTTTTCTCCTGCTGGAGTAGACACACGCTGCAGCTTTCTGGGCCCGAACTTCATGTTCTGGGCATCCAGGTATCTTTCAGGTAAGTCTGCTAGGGCCTTCAGGGACTGGTCCTCTTGCACCCTGAGGTGGGCGGCCAGGTCCTTAGAACATGCGCTGAGGACTTGCTCTTTGATGATGAGGTCACGCAGGTCACTCCTTCAAGCCAGCCAGCTGTATCCATTTCTCCAGGTAGGTCCTGATTCTCTCAATGAATAGGCGGCCTGGGTGTTTCTCCTGCCTCTGGCTTGCAATTCCGGAATCGTCGTCTGTAACCCTCTTCAGTGAAGTCGTATTGTCTCAGCTGGGCGGCTCAACTGCTCCGAATCCTTGGCTTCTTCTCTTGGCAGGCGGGTGTTGAATGCAATCGCTTTGCCGGTTAGAAGTGCACTCAGTTTGATGGCCCAAGTCTCTTGTTCCCAGTTGCTGCTTGCGAAGCGCTTGAATCACTCCAGATAAGCGTCTATTTTATCTTAATTTTCTGCAAAAGGCGGTAGTTTTGGCGCATGGTCTGTTTGCTCTCTGCTGCTTCAACTGTCCTCTGGCCCTGTGCCTCTAACTCCATCCTCTTCTCGCTGAATTTCGTGTTGTGGCTGCCTCTCCTAACTGTTTCTCTGCCTCTTCTCTTTGAATTTTGAGTTTCTTAATTTCACGCTCTTCGTCTTTCTTCTCTCTCCAGTCTCTCCTTTTCTTCTCTCTCCACTCTCACCTTTTCTCCTCTCTCCAGTCTCTTTTCTTTTTCCCTCTACTTTTCGCTCTCCAATCTCTCCTTCACAAACTCAAGGAGTTGAGCTCCTTTGAGTCCACATTCCTTTACAAACTCAAGGAGTTGAGCTCCTTCAAGTCCACATTCCTTTCCAATTGCAGGAATGTCTCTATTTCCGATGTCACCATCTCTGCATTTCACTGCTGGCTGTTGTCTCCAGTTACCCTTTCCACTGAGCCAACTAAAGAAGTCCCGTTGGAGGTGCCAAATGTTACGTGGTACTGGTAGTCGTAGTATGAGGAAAGCACACCAGATGCACACACGTAGGGTTCTTGTAAAGAAACTTCACTCAGCTGCAACTTGTCACATGTGGCACAAGGTTGTAGACCACACCAGAGAAACAGTCCCAACAATGTTTTATTGCAGCGATGCGATCTCACACAATGCATCCACAAATGCACATGTTCTCCTCTATAATGCATCAACACTTTTGACAAACGGCGTCTCTCATATTTCCTCACACGCTCTTTTATACTATTACTATTAGTTACAGATTTTCATAACAATCCAGCAAATTCACACAATACAACCAATCAGAAAAGAAAACGTAACCAAAACTCGGAACACTAGAAAGATCGCGACCCTGCTCAAACCTTGCAGTCTAATGTAGGTCAAACTTTACAACATTGTACCGAAACTATGCGTCACAACAAAAATCAATCATGATTCCCCATGCAAAAGAAAATGAATAATAGTTATACTAAAGTAAACAGGTACATCATTTTTTTCCAAAATAACTCAAATGAATATGGAGTCTTTCCTATGATCAACACACACATGCTCTCAAAAGAATAACACAACCACAAACATAACATTATGATTTAGTACAGACAGATTACTTATTACTGATACAACTACAAGTGATAGTGATACAGTTTTGTGACCCTTAAAAATGATCTCATCTAAAATCCACACCTGGAGGTCTGCATGCTTCAAATTAAAGTACCATTACGCATAAATCTGAAGACACGTTTCTGCACCATGTGTTTATGTCTTGTCGACAAACCTAATGAACTTTAACAGCAGTTTGGACAGGCAGCAACAGCACATGTGTAATTGTACTTATTTATTTTGTGCAGCCGTTAGCATTTCAAACTATTTTTAGCTGTTTCTCGTACTGATAGCACTGTATTTATAGAAATGAGTGGAGTCATTGTCAGGTCATGTGATATTAAGACGACGCGTGCTGAACTGATTTCTACTGTGTCTAAATCAACCATAACTAGACCTGTGTGTAGCGTTTCATAGCCGTTTGAGGCGTTTGTTACAAAAGTGTATCTTTGAACACTTACGGCAGTAGTGGGCCTTCAAAGCTGCTGTGATAATGGAAGCCATGTTGGCATTCACGATTTTCACACACCATATACGACAGACTGCCTACTTACCCTGGACTTGAAGGGCTGCGGTACTTGGGCCTTCCCCAATCACGGTATGCTCTGAAAAAGTTGTTCACAATCATACTCATAGTTTTAATAATAATAATAAGCGCATTAAATAGGCGCTTTATCCCAATTGAAAATCGGCTCAAAGCGCCGCCGCGAACTGAACCCAACAAGCACGCTCACGTGAATCACGCGCATTCACTCACACACTGTACATAAACACAGAACATTCACGTGGTGCTAAGGGCAAGCTCAAGCGAGCTACTGTAGTTTTTGGAAATTCAAAATCGTTTGTATTTGAAATTTGATTAAGTGGGCTGAAACTGATACCAAAGTTTTGCCATTAAATGAGCCATGACCCAGTGACAAAACATGCTCCTGTCAAAAACTTGAATAATATCGCACAATGTGTGTCTTACTCTTACGGGTACTTGTTGACTAATGCATAATTCAGCGGCGTCTCTTACTACATTGAGCAAGTTTTATCTCCAGTGATTTCACCCACCCCGGCAATGAGCTTTTCCAAATTTTACCATCAAGGCGCACGTACAGGTCCATCAGTACCAGGACCAGCAGATTCCGCAGCAGTTTTTCCCTCTGGCTGTTCACACTCTCTCTGATCAACCAGACTGATTGGAGGGAGCGCGAGTGGCGCGTGAGAACGAATGTGTACAGTCAGTTTTAACTGAATCAGTGAGGCGTGCCTGTTCGCTGTGTTTAATATCGGTATTAGCTTAGCATGAAAATCATACTTTAGATGTTACTGTCTGTGTGTGTGATTTTAGTCTTAGTAACTGACATCAAGACAAATTCTAATGTTTTTATTGTTTTGTACTGGAAACATATATGGCAATAAACTATCTTAATTCACGCCAACAATCTGTCCATGGTAATGTCGGCCCATTTCCCTGTTTTACATGAAAAGACTGAGTGTTTGATGTAGATTAGATGCCTCTAACACACAAGAAAGAGAATCTGCCTTAAATTTCACACCCTACACCTGTGCTCAGTTTGATTTTGAAGTCAAAGTTCACGCCTTTTATAACATTTTTACCATGCACCGATACGTCCATAAAAGTTACTTACCGAACATCCTATCCGCACCGTCGTTAAAGGGCATCGGCATAGTAAAATCTACAAATTGAGGGCAATCGTAGTCCCAACGGCTATCGTCCTCGTGATCAGCCATCGTATCAATCAACAACTGCCTTTTCCTGCACACAAAAATTAAACGATTGTGCGTATCCTTTATCCAACGCGCAAATTCAATCTGCCCGCACTGTACGGATCAGCCAATGAAATGCCAGGATTGCTCTGCGGGATAGATAAATAGTAGATCTACATGAGTATTAAGCAAATTTGAATTTGCAAATATACGATAATCACACATTTATTTCTTGATATATTAGGGCTGACAACAGATTGTATCAGTCTCTAGAAATATTTATTGTTTTTCTTTTCTTTTTTACTTCTAAGCTACTATATCCTGTAAAGGTGAAGGTCGTACACTGAGTTGACAAAGAACAGAGGTAGGTCTCCTGTTTCACTTTCTGTTAAGTGGTCAATCCTTAATTATATTTCATTTTTGTTTTCATGTTTTGTGCAAATCATTGTACGCATGTTTACATTACCAATACTACCATTGTTTTTGCTGTGAGAGTACAAAGACCATACTTTCTGCGTTTTGTTTGGTAATGACACAGCAGTCTTCTTCCGATGTAGACTATAGGGTAGGGCTCCTGTTGGAGCGTGCATTACTCAGCGTCTATGAAGACATCACGGCACGGTGGTTGTGGCACAGTTTAAAAGATTAAAACTATGTACATCAGGGATGGTATTTCCTTTTGGTTCAGTCTTGTTCTTTATTTGTTTTCCCATAGCATTTTTCTGGGTTTGCAGGCGCAGAAAGTTCATGCGGATCTGGGGGTTGGTGTGGGTTCCAGGGGTTCCGGACCCACACCCACACCCACCACCACCCTCCTCCCCCCCCCCCCACCCACCCACCCCAAAAAAAAAAAAAAAAAAAAAAAAAAAAAAAAAAAAAATTAATGCTGTACCAAACGTCCAAAGTCCCTTTTTAAGTCTCTTGTATTTATAGAAGAGACTTTTTAGGATGGGTCATGCATAGGGGCCTGACGAGTAATGCAAATCTGCTGCGCGTCCGCGTATATAGCTCAAGTCAGAATACAAGGGAGGAAACGAAGCACACCCGCGAAATTCTAGCTATGGCCGAACGTATCCCGGACCTCTTTCTCAACATCTAGAGTTGAACATTAAACCCTTTAGTAGAGTGCTGTGAAAGAGGCCAATATGCACTGCAGTGCATCCATTGTTTTCTGGAGTGTTTACTCTAAAGTTGAAGCGAATTACTTAAAAAGATATTGACAACTGAGCAGTTGTTTAAACCAGACTCTATTAATGTAGACCCTTTTAGACTGGGGGAAATATGTACCTAAAGCAACTGCTGTGTGCAGGTCACAAGTTCATGTCGACAGTAAAATCACACTCTTGTTTTAATTTCATTGGATATGCTAATTTACATAAACCAATGAAAAATGAGCATGGGGCGTATTTCCGGCCACATCTAAAAGTAAAACCCTACAACTCAATGTCTGCTATGAATGATACTTGACTGTGCAAGAAAACCTTGATACTAAACTATCAGTTTTGATCCGAGGACAAGGTTGGTATAGATTTGTGGCAAAATATCTCCCGAGTTTGTTCAGTTCAAGGTTTTAGGTGGATGGTTGCTTTGAGGGTTGAAAATTGCTTTGGAAGCACAGTGCTTAGTCGATTTGTGTGCCTTTTGTTTCCTCCCTTGTATTCTTACTTCATCTTAGTAGGCGGTGGTGCGCAAACGGTGCAGCAGATTTGCATTAGTCAAAGCACTATCGTCAGGCCCCTATGGGGTCATGGTGTAGCATGTGTGTGATATCTTAGGCAGGCAGGCATCAATCACTGACAGTGAAGTAACAAGATGAAAATTACTTCATGTCTAGTTAAGCTGACCTTGCTGCAGAACATATTTATTCACTTAAAATTTTGGATAATATCTAGCATGGAGAAAGACATTGGATGAGTTTGTTAGCCAGCTTTGTACCTTTTCAACTTTTTCAGTAAAAATTAATTGTTTGCAGAAAAAAATAATTAGAAAGTATAAGAACTCATGTTCTGTAGAAAATCAGACAGTGACAGTGATGTGAAAGAAGTAACTTCATCTCCATGCAAATATTGATGCAATACTTTAGATATATTACCCCTCTCTTCTCTCTCTCTCTCTCTCTCTCTCTCTCTCTCTCTCTCTCTCTCTCTCTAGCAAATCAGCGAGTGTCCCCCCCCACACCTTACAGCTGATGTATTTATTAAACACTTTCTTAACATTGCTAATACCCTGTCACAGACGAACACCAGTGAGCAGGTGAATACGTATGTTCAGAACAATTGAAACAGCACAGTCAGATAAATGCTGTCAATACTTTCTCAGTTCCCCTAATGACTGTCTTTGATGTAGGAAAATCTATGACCAACATGAAAAGTAAAACATCTTGTGGTGTTGACGGTATTAGCAGTAAAATTCTGAAAATTGCGCTCCCTTATATTGTTGAATCGTTAACCTTTATATATAACCTTTTGATTCAAAAGAGCATGTTTCCCGATGAATTGAAAATAGCAAAAGTTACTCCTCTACCAAAAAGCAAAGATCTGAGCGACCCAAGTGAGTATAGACCTATTTCAATCTTATCAGCAGTGTCCAAACCACTTGAACGGCTTTACATTTAATCATTTACTTCAATTCCTGGAGGAAAACCACCTTATTAGTACAGCACAATCAGCTTTTCGGCCTAAACATTCATGTCAGACAGCCTTAACTCTCATAACCCACAAATGGCTTACTGCCATAAATGAGTCCAAACTTTCAGGTGTAGTATTTCTAGATCTTAAAAAAGCCTTCGATCTTATTAACCACTCAGTCTTACTAAAGAAGTTACCTTTATATCACATTGATTCAAATGCAGTCGCTTTTCTCTCGTCCTATCTCTTAGACAGAACGCAGAAAGTGTTCTTGAATGGTAAATACTCAGCGGAAGGACTGGTGGCCCATGGTGTTTCTCAAGGGTCCACCCTAGGACCGTTATTATTCAACATCTTTATAAATGACCTTCCACTGTCAATATCACACCCCGACACAAACTGTGAACTATTTGCTGATGATACATCATTACATGTATCTGATAAAAATGTTTCAACCGTGAGCGCTGTCCTCCAACATAGTTTAGATGAAGTGTTAACTTGGTGTGAACAAAATCATATGATTATTAGTATTCCTAAAAATGAAAAGTATGTTGGTGACGACACGCCAAAAGCATCAACGTGGTTTGCAACCCCTCAAGCTGTCCCTTCACTCTCAGCCCATAGAGCAAGTGTCAAAACATCGTTTGTTAGGAGTGACAGTCGACGAACAGCTCAGCTGGGAGCCTCACATAGAAACTGCCTGTAAAACTATTTCAAAGAATCTCTTTTTATTATCCAAATTAAGTCATATAGTTGACATTGATGCTCAAAAACTATTCTTTAACGAACACATCAAGACACATTGTAATTATGCTTCCAATATCTGGGACGGCTGTGGAGATATTCATTTGAAAAAAATTAATTCCCTTTACCGGCGAGGTATTAAGCTTATTGTTTCTGGTTCGTCCCCTACTGATGAAAGACTGAAGGCCCTTAATATCCTACCACTTAGTAAACAATTGGAACTTAATAGATGCTTACTTGTGCAAAAAAATCTAAACGATGCCGCCCCTCCCTGTCTCCATGAGCTGTTTTCCCATACGCATCTAAGAGAGAACACGAGGAACAGCTTACTTCATCTCCCAAAACCGAGAATCGACATCTTCAAATCTAGCATATCATTTTCCGGTGCTAAGTCATGGAATAACTTAACCTCTCCTTTAAAATCTATTTCAAAGTTATCTATCTTCAGAGCTCGCGTCCATAAATATCTGCTGTCGATGTGAATGTTCTATCTCTCTGCTTAGTATGTTGCTCCAGCACAGCAGATTGCTGCAGATTATGTAATTATTGTAATAGTTTGACTGTATGCATTAACATTCATTCATTCATTCAGTCCTCTCTGCGCCGTCTGGTGCTTGAGGCGACGGCAAGGGAGTGCCACTTTTGTCTGTCAGCTGCTATTTTGGGTGCTGTTTGCAGAGTAAGGCCTCTGTTCTTGAGCTCTCGCTCCACAGTTCGGCGCCACGTCTCCTTTGGTCGCCCACGGTTTCTCTTCCCCTGTGGTGTCCATCTCAGTGCCACTCTTGGTAATAAGTCGGGTGACATTCTGCAAACGTGGCCTAGCCATCTCCATCTCCGTGTGGCGATGGTTTCAGCGATGCTGTCTGCGCCTGCTCTCTTCCGTAGTTCATGCATTAACATGTCAGGTTCATATCAGTATACTATTATATTGTTTTAATTTCTTTTTGTATTTTTTTTTCTCTCTTTTCTGATGGTGGGGGGAGGGGAGGGGGTCTTTTTACTTATATATTTCCTGTATCGTCTGATGTATGTGTAGAGTAGCAGGACAGTTTGGAAGATAGACATTTGCTATGCCTAAAACTTTTTATCCTGAATAAAAACGTTCATCTCTCTGTCTCTCAAAATAAAGCTGACGTTCTTTTGGGCGATTTTAATATTGATCTTTCTAAGTCTAAAGGGTCCCATGCTGCATGGGCGTTAACAATAGCACTATTCGGTTTAGAACAGTTAGTTAAAACCCCCACTAGAACCACATGTACATCTTCAACCCTGATTGATCATATTTATGTGACAAATGATAATAAAATATCAAATGTACATGTTCCCTCCTTAGCTGTCAGCGACCATAACCCAGTATGTTGCACAGTCTCCATGAAACTAGACAAAGAGAACAAAAGTAAAGAGACATAAACAATTAAATATTGTTCTTTCAAAAAAATTAATAACGGCGACTTTCTGCGGGATCTGCGCAGTACTCCTTTCAGTGACGTGTATAACCACACTTCTCCTGACAGTGCCCTGTTGTACTGGATGGATCTATTTCTTGGGGTCCTAAATAAGCATGCACCCATATGAGAAAAACGAGTTAAGCACTCAACCCTGCCACCCTGGTTAACAGTAGATATCAAACAGGCCATGTCATTTAGAGACAAACTTAAGAAAGAAAAACATTTTGATGAGTATAAGAAACAACAAAATCGTGTTAAATACCTAGTGAGAGCATAAAAAAAACCAAAACTGTTCTTCCAGGAAATAATTAGGGACAAAAAAGATACAGCATCAGTTTGGAAAGCCCTGAACATTATAACGAAGGGTAAATCAGCCCCTGAAATTCCATCCCATTTGTCAGCTGATATATTAAATAACCACTTCCTATCGACAGCTGAAACACTTGCTCAGTCAGCTGCAAGTAGTAACGCAGAGTACCAAGTTCCAAGTGTACTGGAAAAATACTGTGAGGCCAAAAATATACTGCAGACATTCATCATTCCTGATATTACCGTCGCTGAAGTCAACAAATTTATTTCAAGCATACCAAACAAAAAGTCCACCGGGATGTATGGTATCAACAACAAAATTCTGAAAATGTCACTACCATATATATGATAGAGGCACTCACTTATATCTTTAACCTCAGTATAAAACACAGCACGTTTCCAACTATTTTCAAAGAGGCCAAGGTAATTCCAATCCCTAAATCAAAAGATCTTGAAGATGTCAATAACCACTGTCCTATCTCACTTTTGTTGGCCCTTTCAAAGCCCCTTGAAAAACACATACAAAAACACCTCCTCGATTTTCTAAAAAAGGGCAGTTTAACTCTTACCAGTTCGCTCTATTTGAGGCCAGTGAACAAAATGACTTTTACCCTCACACATGACCAAGAACAAATGCTGCTGAAAGCTCTTCTAGTGGTCAAAAGTTGGCTTATTATACATCATATTAAAGTGCATTGAGTCAGCTTTCAGTCAGGATAAGTAAAAAGTCTGTACTTAACGTAGTTTAGAAGTTGTTGTTTATTTAGCGACGAAAAAAAAAATGGTGTCCGGTTTCCAAAAACAGTTTTCACGAAAGTCACTAAGAAGAAATTTTTTTTGTTTCTTGCCCCTTTGTTTAAAATGTGAATCCAGTGTGTGGACAAATCATTTCTACACATTTTTGTGAAGTTTCAAGAAAATGTGTTTGAATTTCTAAGAGTTACACAACATAATCTACACCGGTCAAGGGCAGGAAAAAGTGGGCGTGTCAACACCTGGCATGACTGAGACAACAAACATGTGCTTCTCTGAAAATCTCTGACTTGCTGAAAATATCACTGAGGCAATACACAGCAAGTAATAAAACTTGTTTATGTACTTCATAAAGTTTCACGATTCTGAACCAGACAATAGGTAAACAAAGACTCACATGGATAGCACATGGTCAAACCAAAATAGAAAGTGTCACAATGACCTGCGATGGTTTTCTTTCATTTTTTCCACATCGCTGGTGCTAGAATCATTTTCAGTGGCCTGGTTGCTGGAAGATTCCCCTTCAGTGAGATACACTTCACTTTCGGACTCAGATGAACTCATTTTGACGGAATATTCACAGAGAGAAATCGCAAGCAGTGAAAATAACGCAGTAGGGAAAGCAAGATGGCAGACGTAGTGACTCAATCGATAACAAAGGTCATGAACAAACTCAAAATTAATATTTTTTTCATTCTATCATATGAAAGTGACTTTCTAATGTCAATAAGTTATGACAATAATACTGAGAGTAAAAATTAATTGGTTTTAATTCAGTAAACACGATGGAATTTTCCATGGGCGTGGCTTCGTATGTATACATACGATGGCCAAGGGAGCGAACTGGTAAGAGTTAATGAATATTCATCAGCCCAGCTTTAGACTGAAACACTCATGTCAGTCAGCACTGACACACATTGTAGACAGCTGGCTTGAATCAATAAATAAAAACCTGATGTCTGGAGCTGTTTTCTTAGACCTACAAAAAGCATTTGATCTTGTCGACCATGACATTCTCAGTAGCAGCATACCATATAAGTGAAACCGCCATGGCATTCTTTAGATCATACCTAAAAGACAGAAAACAAAAAGATATATATACCCATGGAAAATACTCTACACAAGGACAAGTTAACTACGGTGTCCCCCAGGGGTCGATCTTGGGACCTCTTCTATTTATAATATTCATTAATGATTTGCCTTTGCATATTACTAACACTGATGTCAACTGCAACCTGTTTGCGGACGATACGAGCCTCCATGTTTCGGGTTAAAAAACAGCTGATATTAACCTTAGCTTACAAAGTAGTCTCAGCGAGGTTTCCGACTGGTGTAGAGTGAATCATATGGTTCTTCATCCAGGAAAAACAAAGAGTATTTTAATCACTACACGACAAAAACACCAACGCCGACCACAGCCGTTACATTTACAACTGAACGCTAAACCAATAGAACAAGTCACAGGGTGTAAATTCTTGGGAATACACATTGATGAACAACTATGTTGGGTGACGCATATAAATACAGTCTGTAAAACCATTGCTAAAAACACTTTCCTGTTGTCCCAGCTTAGACAAGTAACGGATACACATACTCGTAAACTGTTTTTTCATGCCCATATCAAGTCTCACGTTGATTATGTCTCCACAGTGTGGGACGGTTGTAGTGATGTTCACATAAACAGGTTAAACTATACGTGAACGGACCTCAAGGAACAATACTTTACCCCTACCTCTGTCTAGAATTGACCTCTTTAAAACTAGCTTTAGCTTATCATTTTCTGGACCGTTTGTATGGAACACTAATCCTGCACATTTGAAGACTATAGACTCACTTGAAATCTTTAAAACAAAATTTTTCTATTACCTGATGAGCCAAACATAACATCACTGGGCATTTATTTAAACAAACCCTGATGATTAATACTTTCATGTACTACATGTACCACGACCACCATACTTCAATCTCTATTGGTGGCAGATCCCTGTGCAATCTTCGATTCGCAGACGACATTGACCTCATGGCAGGCAGCAATAGTGAGCTCCAAAACCTGACAGACAAACTTTCAAGTAGCGCAGGGTCTTATGGCATGGAGATAAGTACGGATAAAAGCAAAGTGATGATCAACACCACAAGCGACAGCAGCAGCAACATTCACATGAACGGCCAGAAGCTAGAAGAGGTCAATAGCTTCAAGTACTTGAGAGCCACCCTGTCCAAAGACGGTAGTTGCATAGCAGAGATCCGTATCAGGATAGGTACAGCAACATCCGCAATGGCCAGGCTGGACAGGATATGGCGAAGTAACTCCATCAGCTTCACCATCAAGTACAGGCTTTACAAGTCCCTCATAGTGTCTATTCTACTCTACGGCTGTGAGACTTGGACACTGCTTGCAGACTCAGAAAAGAAAATCCAGGCCTTTGAGAACAAGTGCCTGAGGAAGTTGCTCCGCATCTCGTACCGCGAGCACAAGACCAACGAATATGTATGGAGCATCGTCACTTCCCTGGTGGGCCCACATGAACCCCTTCTGGCAACCGTGAAACGGCGCAAGCTTGCTTGGTTTGGCCACGTGACCCGACACAACACCTTGTCCAAGACTATCCTCCAAGGCACTCTCGAAGGAAGTCGTCGGCGAGGTCGTCAGAGAAAGAGTTGGGTCGCAAACATAAAAGAATGGACCGAACTCGAGATGCCAGACTTGCTTGCCACCGCCCAAAATAGAACTCAGTGGAGAGCACTGTCTGTTGCTGCTGCCTTTCAGTCCCCCCAACGCCCAGTTCGGGCAAGGGACTGATGATGATGATGATGTACTACATGCATTTATGTTTAGTGTTTGTGTGTGTGGTATAAGATGAATGTTGAGTGTTACTATTATGTTGTGTATATAATTTTGTTAATTTTATTATTTTGTTTTTATTTTTGTAAACATTATTGTTGCATGAAATAATGTGTGTAAATACAATGTCTTTATTATTTATTTATTTTTAAACCTATTTTATGTTGTAGATGTTATCAACGGCAAGTTTGTAAAATGACGATTTGTTTCTGTCAAAACTTTTTACTGTTGATAAATAAAGTATCATCATCATCTCTCTCTCTCTCTCTCTCTTGCTCGCTCTCTCTCTCTCTCTCTCTCTCTCTCTCTCTCTCTCTCTCTCTCTCTCTCTCTCTCTCTCTCTCTTTTACTCACACACACACACATATGCACACATCAACACACTGTCAGAAGAGCATGTGTGTGTACCGTAGTATATCATGTATCTAAAGTCAATTCACAAAAATTATGGCAAGACTGAAATTTCACCATTTGTCTCATCTAGAAGCCAAAAATCATGTAAATTCTAAAAAATACATGTATACAAACTGTTATTACATCATGATAAATGGTGCTTTCAAACCAATGATGCCTGTGCACTGTGCCCCTTATAAAGCTCATTGAGGCATTGGCAGACGTGTGATGCTTTTTCAAAAGGAGTTATCTTAACATCAGAATCAGGTCAAGGACAACAGACTAGAGACCCATGACAGCAAGCACAGCTCTCAGAAGAGACTACAAGGGTTATGGTTCATCCCATCTTGTTTGGAGTTTGGAACCACTATCGCCCCCCCCCCCCCCCCCCCCCCCCAGGATACTGTTGGTGTCAGAATTTGCAATTTGGTGCTATGACATGACGAGTCAATGAGATTTAAACTAATAATTTGCTGTGAAAGAAAATAGTTCACGTTGTAAATGTAAGACCCTTTGTATTTGATTTCATGTAAATCCTGTTAGCACCCAAATGACAATGTCTGCCCCCTCACCCCCCTACACATGTAATGATGTATGCACACACACACCGCCCCCTCCCTAAACACTCCTTTTAGAGTCAATAGCAAGCTGACATGACACACTCTCACTGTTATGTATCACTAAGCATCAGCTTCTCTCGAGAAGACTCTAAGAGGAGACAGTTGTTTTAGTATGTTGAATCTGTTCATTTTCTGTCTTCTAAAACAGCCATATGGTTTTTCTAAAATTATTAATTAATTTTCTGATGAAAGCACAGCATGGATAACATTGAAATCCAAATGGGCCAGAGCGTCCTTCTGCTGTGGTACGGGACCCAGCCTGCCGACACAATGAAGGACACTGTGAACGTGTTACTGCAGAGGGTCGGCCAGTCGGGCAAGGTTCAGGTGGAGCATGCCGAGCGTTTAGCCACATGTGAGTAGAATCAACAGCTTTGTTATTTACTACCTGCTTCTCTGTCCACTAAAAGTCTACAGTAATAAGTTATTGTGCCAATCAACCCATTTAGTTGAGTAAGCAAAAGTCCAAGGGTCCACGGCGGCCACAATGGGCACGGGCCCACTGCGGCTGTCATGACCCCAAAGATGTTTTGCTGCTGGCGAAGTTGTTTAAACCATTTAGCCCTGATGCACTATAGCAGGAGATGGATCAACCATGATAATTCAAGGGTAGTGTCAGATTAGCTTGGCTCCATGGTGCCCAGCTTTTCTGGCACTAGGCTTGAATTATAATGGTTGATCCATCTCCTGCATCTTGTACATATTCTTTGGGTGGCACTCGTAAATAAGGAAACTCTAGCTGAGGGGTTAATAAGGTTTACCCCTTCACCGCCAGTTGATGCAGTCTCAACACCAAAGCAAGAGACGTACATAGATCTATCTATCCTCTGGAGCCCCCACAACTGCAGTTAGGGCATGTTAACTCATTCAGCCTGGCGCACATATTTCCCAAATTTTGGAGGCGTCATCTAACGACTATGCACCTGTTGCAGGAGGTGGATCAACCATGATAATTCAAGGGCAGTGCCTGATTAGCTTGGCGTCTGTCTGCGCCAAGCTAATCTGGCACTGCCCTTGATGTTACGATTGTGGTTGTGTTGTTCTGTGAGAGCATACATGTGTTAATCGTAGGAAACGATCCTATATTTATTTGAGCTATCACGGTTGCGAATCACGTACCTTTTCAGTGAGATTCTTTATCGTTCACGGATAGCGGAATTGGTTTTGTTATGATACGCTAAGATTAGTCTGGAAGTTTCTAGCGAAGTCGCAAGGAGAAGAGCGGTTGATTTTTGGATTGCGTAGTTTCACTGAGAGTAGATTAAAACGTTCAAGTGAAATCGCGCTGTCTGGTGACCTCGTACGTGTGACGTCAAAGTGCAAGCTCTATTTTTAGTTATAGTTGTTTCCTGTGTGCGTGAATTTAGCCGTCGGTTAGTATGGTTTTTGAAAGATCGTGAAAGTTCTGGAAAATCCCGACTAGGTCGTAAACTGCCTACCATACTCTTGTGTGACGTCATTACACACTAGGATTTGGGGCTGAAATGAGCAGTCAAATTTGTGTAGACTATTGTAGTATTCTAGAAAGTTCATATTTTTATTAATATTTATGAGTTTCAGTTACGTGTTCCGTTCTAATTGTTTGCGTTGGGCGAATTCCTTGGATTATTCTGGAAAGTGGTTTTACTATAAAAGTTGGTGCTAGGAAGCACGTGGGTACATTGTCATGCATTGTCAGTTGTAGGGACACACAGTTTATCGTAGGTACGTGGCCCGTATAGGGTGTACATTGTGAGAGACGCAGCGTAGCGGTGGTGTACGTTGTGTGAGGAACTTTGTGTCGCCAGTGTTGACATTTGCAGAAGAGACATTGTATCAGTGTTGGTGCATTTGGGAATACATTGTGTGGAGATCGCATCGCTGAATTAAAATATTGTTGGAACTGTTACTCCAGTGTAGCCTACATCCTTAAGCCACGCGCGACAGGTTGCAGCTGAATGAAGTTTATTTAAGAGAACCTTATGTGCGTGCATCTGGTGTGTTTATCATACTACGACTACGACTCTACCACGTAACACTTGAATTATCATTGTCGCCCCATGTCCTGCCGTAGTGCATCAGGGCTGAATGAGTTCAAAGTAAGACAGCAAAGCATGAAGTGTTTTGAGCCAGTGGTCATTCGTCTGTGGTCCATCTGCTGTCTGTCATAAACTTTAACATTGGCATTTTCTCGGAGACTATTCAAACTTGGCCCAGGGATACTTCGTGGAAGACCTTTCTAAACATATCAATTTGAGTGACCTCTCACAAAGGTCAAAGTCACAGGGGATCAGGAAATAGGTCAAAAATAGCTATATTTTGACAAAAAATTATTTTTTCTCGAATACTATTCACAAAGATACTGGATGGTAAGACCTCATGCATGTCAAGATTCCCGCGGGAGACTGAATTTTGCAACCCATCTCCTGTTTTCTCCTGACATCCCAATTTCTCCCGCTTTCATGACTTTTCCTCCCGATTCTCCCGACTTGAGAAAATTTGAAAACTTTGAATGCATATTTCGTCGGCAGTTTTGTATTTTTCCAGCCATTTTGGAACGAAGGGAGATCACCCAAGTGCTCTGGTTATTTCCTGTTTTAATCAAGCAAAGAAATCGTCTGTTATTTCTCAAAAGACAGGCAAAATGCAGATGGATCTAGCGAAAGACAACGGCGAGTAAAACAATCATGTCCAGATACTAGCAAATTTTACTAAGTAAAACGTGCAAATGGCTTTTCAATAAAATACACGTCGCAGAGTGCAGCAAGTCTTACCAGAGGCATTTTTCTTTGTCTTTGGTCTTACAGAGAGCCGGTTTCTGAATGCAGATTGCAGTAGGCAGACATATAATTTGCATGAATGTCCTTTCCAATCATTTTTTTTAGAATTTGAATACAGGTATCGAATGTAATGAAAATCATTACTAGTCTCAATATTGACATTTTATGGAAGACTATCAGTGTTACTGGAGATGTGCTCTTTTTCTTCATGTTCTAGTTTTACTGTGTGCACATCAGATAACAGCATCAGATTCAGAATTTTGAAATACTTCAAATAAAATTACATTATGTTTTGAGATTTTCACATTAATGGTGTTGTGTGAACTTATGGTAAAAATGCAACAAACATGCATACAAAAGTAATAGTCTGAATATAATGTTTGCACACTTTTTATGCTGATAGTTATTGCCATGTTAAAAAAATAAAAAAAATAAAGCACCATGACACCGAAGAAAAAAAAAAGGCTGCAGAAAATCTCCAGACTTTCCATTTTCAAAAATTGACAGGTATGAGACCTTTCTGTGCATACTAATTTGGTTCACCCCTCAGAATGGTCAAGAGGCATAAAAGATCAGGAAATAGGTCCGAAATTGCGATACTTTGACAAAAGATGTTTTTTGGTTCACGTGCGAAGCAAAAGTGAGTCTTATGTTTTCGGCCAGTGGTCAGCCGTTCATCCACCGTCGTCCGTGGTAAACTTTAACGTTTGCATTTTCTCGAAGACTATACAATCCACAGTCTTCAAACTTGGCCCAAGGATACTTTGTGCCAAGACCTTTCTAAACATACCAATTTGAGTGACCTCTCATGAAAGGGCAAGGAAATAAGTCAAAAATAGCCAAATTTTGACATAATTTATTTTTTCTCAAATTTTATTCACAGTTTCAAACCCAAACTTGCTACAGAGATACCTGATGGTAAGACCTATCTATGCATACTCATGTGGGTGAGCCCTCGGAAAGGTCAAGGGTCACGTGCTCAGGAAATAGGTCCATAACAGCCATATTTTGACAAAAGATATTTTTTCACAAATACTATTCACAACTTCAAACCATAGATACCTGATGGGAAGACCTTTCTATGCATATGAATTTGGTTGATCCCTCGGAAAGGTCAAGGGTCACAAGAGCTCAGGAAATAGGTCCAAAATAGCCATATTTTCAGAAAAGATGTTGTTTTTTTTTTAATCAAATACTATTCACAGCATCAAACCCAAATTTGGTATCGAGATACCTGATGGTAAGACCTATCTATCCATACTAATTTGGTTGACCCCTCGGAAAGGTCAAGGGTCACAAGAGGCCGGCAGATGTGTGTAAAATGCCATTTAAAAAAATAAAATTGTAGGTATTATCAAGATTTTTGCTAGTTTTTCAGTCAAATTAAGCACAAAGGTAGCTGATGATAAGACCTTCCTATGCATACAAATTTAGTCGACACATCACAAAGGTCAAAGGTTATAAGGGTTGACAGATGTGTGAAAAATGCTTACATTTTAAGAAAACATGGATTTTGCTGGTGCAGAAGCCTTTACTTATTGTCACAAAGGTCACACATATTATAAGTCAGTTTTACATGTGAGTCATGATGGCTTTGCCTTTCTTGTTCTCAAATATTATTTACAACTCTAAACCCAAACTTGGTACAGAGATACCTGATGTAAGACCTATGTATGTATGCTAATTTGGATTAGGAAAGGTCAAGGTCTTACTTACTTTACTTACGCCTGTCACCCCTACCCGGGTATAGGCCGTCAACGAGAGACCTCCAGCAACTCCTGTCCTGTGCTTCTCCTTCGATTCTACTCCAGGTGGTTCCCAGTCTCTTGATGTCTGCTTGGAGGTCTCGACGCCAGGAGTTTCTCGGCCTACCTCTTTTCCTCTTTCCCTGGGGTTCCATGACAATGCCTGCCTAGTGATACTGGAAGCTGGCTTTCTCAGACTGTGACCGATCCATCCCCATCTTCTTCGCCCAATTTCATTCTCTGCTGTTATCTGCTCTGTTCTCTCCCAGAGTCTGACGTTGCTGATCTTCTCTGGCCAGTGGATTTTCAAAATTCTTCGAAGGCAACTGTTCATGAAGGTCTGTACTCTGTTGACTGTGGTTTTTGTCAATCTCCAAGTCTCTGCTCCATATAGGAGAACTGCTTTTACATTGGAGTTGAAAATCCGGACTTTGGTGTGTTGTGACAGCTCTCTGGAACTCCACACTTTTTTCAACTGGAGAAAGGCTGCTCTGGCTTTACCGATTCGTGCTCTGACATCTGCATCAGTGCCGCCTTTTTTGTCTATGATGCTCCCGAGATAGGTGAAGGACTCCACCTCCTCCAACGGGGTGCCAGCAAGCAAGACTGGTTCTTCCCTGGTTGCGTTCAGCCTCATTGTCTTTGTTTTCTGTTTGTGAATGGTGAGGCCCACTTGGGACGAGATGTCAGCAAGCCTCGTGGTCTTGTCCTGCATTTGTTGATGAGTGTGGGACAGTAATGCCAAGTCGTCTGCAAAATCGAGGTCGTCAGGCTGTGTCCACAGTGTCCACTGTATTCCACTTCGTCTGTGCTCTGTGGTCATCTTCATGACCCAGTCTATGGCCAGTAGGAAGAGGAACGGAGACAGCAGACACCCCTGCCTGACACCAGTTCTGACCTGGAGCTCCCTGGTGAACTGCCCTTCGTGGATCAAGCGACATGTCATGCCATCGTAGCTGCTCTTGATCAGGCGGACGAGCTTTGTGGGTACACCGTAGTGTCGTAGGAGTTTCCACAGAGTCTCTCGGTCCACACTGTCAAATGCTTTCTCGTAATCCACAAAGTTAACGTACAGCGGGGAGCTCCACTCCAGAGACTGTTCCACGATGATGCGGAGAGTGGCGATCTGGTCTGTAAATGATCGGTTCTTCCTGAATCCTGCTTGCTGGTCTCTCAGCTGGGGGTCAACGGAGCTCTTCATTCTCTCCAGGATGATCCTGTTGAAGACCTTTCCTGGTACTGACAGCAAGATGATTCCTCTGTAGTTGGAACACTTGCTGAGGTCGCCTTTCTTGGGAAGCTTGATTAGGTACCCCTCCTTCCAGTCAGCCGGCATCACCTCCTCTTCCCAGATCTTTCCACACAGTGGGTACAGCATCTCCACTGTTGTCTCTAGGTCTGCTTTCAGAGACTCCGCTGGGATGCCATCTGGGCCTGCTTCTTTGCCGTTCTTCAAAAATGCCACTGCTCTTCTGATCTCTTCCCGGCTGGGTCTGTCACAGCTGATGGGTAGGTCGGTCTCTGCTGGCTGGATGTCTGGGGGGTCGGGTGGGCTAGGTCTGTTCAGTAACTCTTCAAAATACTCGGCCCATCTGTCGAGTTGCTCTGTCTGCAATAGGCTTGCCTTCTTTGTCTTTTACTGGTCTTTCTGTATGGCCATACTTGCCTGACAATCTTCTGGTAATGTCATAGAGCTGTTTCATGTTGCCGCTGCCTGCTGCCTTTTCTGCCTCTGCTGCCAGACTGTCCTGGCGTCGAGACCTCCAAGCAGACATCAAGAGACTGGGAACCACCTGGAGTAGAATCGAAGGAGAAGCACAGGACAGGAGTTGCTGGAGGTCTCTCGTCGACGGCCTATACCCGGGTAGGGGTGACAGGCGTAAGTAAAGTAAAGTGCCAGACTGTCTGTGTAGGCCCTCTTGTCTGCCCTAATACTCCTCTTCACCTCGCGGTTGGCTTCCCAGTATTCCCCATGTGCCCTTACTTTGGCTGCTCTCGTGCGACTGTTGTTGACAACTGCTTTCTTCTGCTTCCTCACTTCTATCTTCTTCAAGGTCTGTGCCGACAGCCAGTCCTTGTGATGGTGTTTCCTGAACCCTACAGTGTCTTTGCAGGTTGAGTTCAGCGCCTCTCTAACTGCCTTCCACTGCTGCTCTGTGGTGACCGCCTCCTCTTCATTTACTAGCTCCTGTAGCGCTTGAAACCGGTTGGACAGCACCAGTTTGAACTCTTCTCTAACTCCAGTTTCTCTCAGGAGGCCTACATTATAGCGCTGTCTTCTTGTTGTCTCTGTGCGGCTTTTCTTTAGCTTGAGCTTCATTCTTAAGGTAAGCAGGTGGTGGTCGGAGACGACATCTGCTCCCCTCCTCACTCGAACATCTTGAAGGGATCTTCTAAATTTCTTGCTAATGCAGATATGGTCTATTTGGTTCTCTGTTGTATGGTCAGGTGAGACCCAAGTTGCGTTGTGTATTCTTCTGTGTGGGAAGATGCTGCCTCCAATGACAAGTCGGTTTAGAGCACAAAAGTCTACAAACCTCTCCCCGTTCTCACTAATCTCCCCTAGTCCCTGTCTCCCCATCACCTCTTTGTATCCGGTGTTGTCCTCCCCTATTTTGGCATTAAAATCGCCCATGACGATGGTGATGTCTCACTCCGCACATTTGTCCAAGGCACTCTGAAGTCGGTCGTAGAACTCTTGTTTCTCTTCCTCGTCACTGTCATTAGTGGGTGCATAACACTGGATGACGTTCAGCTTGAGCCCATCAGCGCTCTCTGTGCCACTGGTGACAGCATGAATGCTACACCTTCTGTATGGGGGGCATTCTCCTCTTCATGACCTGAATACAGAATCATCTCCCCACTTAACAGCCTTTTCTGGCCAGACTGCGTCCATCTGGCTTCACTGATACCTAGCAGGGAAAGGTTGTACTTTTGCATTTCCGCTGCTATCTGGGCGGCCTTGCCGCTCTGGTACATGGTCTTGACGTTCCATGTGCCCATGGTTGTATCCCTGGATAGAGAGAGGCGGCTCGGTCCTGTAGCTTCCGAAGACTTCCGGCTTTCACCACAGGACGTCATAAGTCTTCTGGTAGAAGAACCTTCCTCCTCCAGGAAAGAAATTACTGTTAGTCTTTTCGTCGGCGTTTTTGTAGCTATTTCCTTTTTTGCAGGGTGGGGAAGCTACCCCCACGCCCAACCCCCTTACTAGGAGGACCAGGGGTTTTCTGTCGGGGTCACCTTCCCTTAGACCATGTTGGTTCACGGCACCTTATTTCATTCGGTGCACCCCTCTCACGAGGGACCCCCTATCCACCACCCAGGGGACGCGCCTCAACGCCATATGGTCCCAGCGCGAGGAAAGGTCAAGGTCACAGGTCAGCAAATGTTTGTAAAATGCTAATGTTTGATAGAATTGTAGTTATTATCAACATTTTTGCAAACATTTCAATCAAATTTGGCACAAAGGTAGCTGACGATACAACCTTCCTATGCGTACTAATTTAGTAGACTCATGGCAGAGGTCAAGGGTCATGGGGGTTGACAGATGTGTGAATTGTCACAAAGGTCACACATACGTAAATCGGTATTACACGTGATTGCCTTTCTTGTTCTTTTTGGCAGCTGCTCATTTGGACTCCTCATTTGACATCGTCATCTCAGGGCTACTAAACCCAAGTAAAGCCAGCCATGATACAGAGTTGCTAGGGGAAGTGTGTCGGATCCTGAAGCCTAAGGGGGTCATCTACATTCAGGAGTTGGCTGCAGAAACAGCACAGGCATCGGGTGTGAAGACCAAGGATAAACTCATGTCTCTGCTAAAGTTATCAGGATTTGTAGACATCGGACAGGTGAGAGTTAGGTCATGCTTTACCCCCCATGGCCACATTTTTGTGCGAGTGTGAAGGTGTCGCCTAAAGACTTTGTGCCAGTTGCAGGAGATGGATCGACCATGATAATTTAAGTGTGGTGCCAGATTAGCTTGGCGCCATTATCATGGTCGATCCATCTCATGCTATAGAGCATCATGGCTAAACGGTTAATTTCATGTTAACCCCTTCACTAATGTGTACATGGTGACTTCAATGCTCGAGTTAGGCACGAATGTGAATGCTGGAAAGGAGTGATGTGCCCACACGGGCGGGGCAAGATGAACAGCAATGGCCTGCTGCTGCTGACATTGTGCGTTGAGAATGGACTCGCCATCATCAACACCCTCTTCAGGCTGGCTAGTAAGTACAAGACAACATGGATGCATCCCAGGTCCAAGCAGTGGCATCTCATAGACTATGTCATTGTCCGCCTGCGGTATACTCATGATGTCAGAATCACCAGAGCCATGAGAGGAGCAGTGTGCTGGACTGACCATCGGCTGGTGCGGTCTGTCCTCAACCTGCACATTGCACCAGCACACAGGAAGAGGCCAAAGCTCACCCGACCTTCATTCAACCTGGCCAAGCTGAAGTGCCCGGACATCAAGGAAAACTTCCAGTCCCACCTTGATGACCTGCTAACTGCCCATGGAACGTTGACTGGCAACCCAACTGAAATGTGGAACCAGTTCAAGGGGATGGTGACGGAGTCTGCCAAAGACGTGCTTGGACCCAAGCAGAGAGTACACCAGGATTGGTTTGATGAAAACAATGAAGAGATCAACAAGCTACTGGAGCAAAAGCGCAGTGCCTTCATCGAGTGGCAGAACAACATCAACTCCTTGTCCAAGAAAGACTGCTTCAAACACCTCCAGAGAAAAGCCCAGAGAGAGCTCCGCAACATGCAGGACACCTGGTGGGATGGCAAAGCAAAAGAACTTGAACACTTCACTGAATCCAGCAACTCCAAGGTGTTTTTCAGCGCTATGAAAGCTGTCTACGGCCCTGCCATACCCAGCACAACCCCTCTCTTTTCCGCCGACGGCTTCACCTTGCTAAAGGACAAAGGCAGCATCACTGAGCTGGAGTCGGAGAGAACACTTCTCAAATCTGCTGAACCTGCCTTCCACTGTCGATCCCGCGGCCCTGGACATAATTCCCCAGATGCTGACACTGGATGACCTTGACCTCCCGCCAACCCTGGACGAGGTCAAGAAAGCGATCAACCAGACTAGCTCCGGCAAGGCTGCAAGCATGGAAGGCATCCCCGCAGAGCTCTTCAAGGCAGCTGGACCTGAGACCCTTGATGCCTTCCTCAACATTCTGACATGCATCTGGGCAGAGGAGAACATGCCACAGGAATTTAGAGATGCTACAATCGTCTCCCTGTTCAAGAACAAGGACAGCAAAGCAGACTGTGCCAATTACAGAGGGATCTCACTCTTGTCCATTGCTGGCAAGATCCTTGCGAGAGTCATCCTCAACTGCCTGATCAGCTCTGTATCTGAGGAAGCACTCCCAGAGGCTCAATGCGGCTTCAGATCCGGCCGCAGCACAGTCGACATGTTTTTTTCTGTGAGACAGGTCCAGGAGAAATGCATTGAGCAGCACATGAACCTCTACGCTGTCTTCATAGATCTGACCAAAGCATTCGACACCATAAACAGAGAAGCGCTTTGGGTCATCCTCGCAAAGCTCGGCTGCCCCAGGAAGTTCACCAACTTCATCTGCCTCTTCCATGGTGGAATGGTAGGAGTTGTCCAGTCAAACGGCGACACATCCGCACCCTTCGACATTTCCAACGGTGTGAAACAAGGTTGTGTTCTTGCCCCCGTGATGTTCAACCTGTTCTTCACGTGTGTCCTGACCCATGCAGTACGCGACCTTGAGAAGGGAGTGTACCTGAAGTACAGACTAGACGGCTCTCTCTTCGACCTCCGTCGACTGTACGCCTGGACCAAGACCATCGAGAGACTGATCCTTGAGGCGCTGTTTGCCGATGACTGTGCGCTGATGGCGCACACAGAGTCTGACCTCCAGACCATCGTCAACAGGTTCTCGGAAGCCTCTCGACTGTTTGGCCTCACCATCAGTCTCAGCAAGACCGAGGTCCTGCACCAACCGGCCCCAGGCACAAGACCCCCCCCCCCCCCCCCCCCCCCCCCCACCAAAAGTGTACATCGAAGGCACCGAGCTGAAGACTGTCGACCAGTTCAGGTACCTTGGGAGCATCATCTCTTCTGATAGTACTATCGACAAGGAAATCGCAGCTCGCATCAGCAAAGTCAGCCAAGCCCTGGGTTGTCTGCGCACTCATGTGTTGAATAACAACAACGTCAAGCTTTCCACCAAGATCAAAGTCTACAAGGCAGTAGTTCTCCCCAGCCTCCTCTACGGCTGTGAGTCATGGGCGCTGTACAGAAAGCACCTCAAGCAGCTTGAACATTTCCACATGAGATCCCTGCGCTCACTCATGGGCATCAAATGGCAAGACAAGGTGACAAACCTGGAAGTCCTGGACAATGCTGGCTTAGTGAGTGTTGAAGCCTTGATCTTAAAGTCACAACTCCGCTGGACAGGTCATGTCATACGCATGGATGATTCTCGCATGCCACGCCAACTCCTGTATGGTGCACTCTCAAAAGACCACAGGGAGCAAGGACGGCCAAAGAAACGTTTCAAAGACTGCATAAGAGACAGCCTCAAGCACTGCGTCTTCCTGGTAAAGGAACTTGAAGCACAAGCACAAGACAGATACCGATCATGTACAGACCAGATCGCCACTCTCCGCATCATCGTGGAACAGTCTCTGGAGTGGAGCTCCCCGCTGTACGTCAACTTTGTGGATTATGAGAAAGCATTTGACAGCGTGGACCGAGAGACTCTGTGGAAACTACGGTGTACCCACAAAGCTCGTCCGCCTGATCAAGAGCAGCTATGATGGCATGACATGTCGCGTGATCCACGAAGGGCAGTTCACCAGAGAGCTCCAGGTCAGAACTGGTGTCAGGCAGGGGTGTCTGCTGTCTCCGTTCCTCTTCCTACTGGCCATAGACTGGGTCATGAAGATGACCACAGAGCACAGACGAAGTGGAATACAGTGGACACTGTGGACACAGCTTGACGACCTCGATTTTGCAGACGACTTGGCATTACTGTCCCACACTCATCAACAAATGCAGGACAAGACCACGAGGCTTGCTGACATCTCGTCCCAAGTGGGCCTCACCATTCACAAACAGAAAAAAAGACAATGAGGCTGAACGCAACCAGGGAAGAACCAGTCTTGCTTGCTGGTACCCCGTTGGAGGAGGTGGAGTCCTTCACCTATCTCGGGAGCATCATAGACAAAAATGGCGGCACTGATGCAGATGTCAGAGCACGAATCGGTAAAGCCAGAGCAGCCTTTCTCCAGTTGAAAAAAGTGTGGAGTTCCAGAGAGCTGTCACAACACACCAAAGTCCGGATTTTCAACTCCAATGTAAAGGCAGTTCTCCTATATGGAGCAGAGACAGGGAGATTGACAAAAACCACAGTCAACAGAGTACAGACCTTCATGAACAGTTGCCTTAGAAGAATTTTGAAAATCCACTGGCCAGAGAAGATCAGCAACGTCAGACTCTGGGAGAGAACAGAGCAGATAACAGCAGAGAATGAAATTGGGCGAAGAAGATGGGGATGGATCGGTCACAGTCTGAGAAAGCCAGCTTCCAGTATCACTAGGCAGGCATTGTCATGGAACCCCCAGGGAAAGAGGAAAAGAGGTAGGCCGAGAAACTCCTGGCGTCGAGACCTCCAAGCAGACATCAAGAGACTGGGAACCACCTGGAGTAGAATCGAAGGAGAAGCACAGGACAGGAGTTGCTGGAGGTCTCTCGTCGACGGCCTATACCCGGGTAGGGGTGACAGGCGTAAGTAAGTAAGTAACAAGACAGATCCGGCTGGCGTGCCGCCACCAGGAAAGCCTGCACGCTTTTTGAACACAATCGGCGCGAACGGATCACCAGTGCCAGAGCTCGCAGAAAGACAGCGTCGACTCTCTCCACAGCTACGTTCCAGTGCCCCCATTGCCCTCGCAGGTGTGGCTCCAGGATTGGCTTGGCCAGCCACACCCGCACCCACAAATAGAAGTCATGCACAATGACGACATCATCGGTTTCGATGGTCTACCCATTAATGTGTACATAAGTTATATTTTTTAAACTATCACACTTCATTGCGAAAAAATCCAGCCAGCATGCGGCACAAATGAATTCAGCAAGAGGCAGAGATAATTCTTAGCCCCTGCAGATTATCTTTGCCGCTTGCTGAGTGATAAGGGTGAAAAGTTGAAAAACAAACTTGTGAAGAAAAAAAAATCAGAATTCTTGTCTCTGCATGTAAAATGTGCCCACACTTGATTACCCCTGTCCACCAGCTGTCTGAGTCACCATAGTGACTGAACAGTGTGTAGATGACATGCGAGTCACTGGCCCAAGGCGCAAAAAGGGGGGTGTCTCATAAATGTGTCTGTGTACATATACACCTCACAAAAATGCATGAGGCCTTCCAAAATGCAGGATTTATGCTCACAAAAATGCAATAAACATGACACCTGTGTAAACAGGACCAGAGGTTGTATATACAAAGGGGTTCAACTGTGTGTTACTGTTACTAAAAGTTTCCCATCTCACAGCCTACCCCAGTTCAGCTGAATGACGATCAGAAGATGGCCATGGCCTCTGAGCTGCAGTCCATGGGGGATGCACAGTTGTACAGACTGAGGGGGAACAAACCAGACTACGAGGTTGGCTCTGCCTCACAACTCAAGCTTGCCTTCAAACCCAAAGCCCCAGGTACAGTTGTACGCATAACCCACGGTAACACTGCAGCAGCTTGGAATGAATGTGCATCACCCAGCCCATACCATCTGCAAGAGGCGTAGATTCTCATGAGCCCCTGCGGCGGCAGGGGCTCATGAGAATCTGCACTTTTTGGAGATGAGCTGCAGAGCGTGAGGCTCTATAACTTTTGCAGGTGGCATTGGCTGGATGAGGGAATGGATAGGTCTTCCTTTCTTCATGACCAACCAATTCACATTTTAAAAGAAACTGTGAGAGCCTAATACACTGTATAATTTTTTTTATTTATTTTATTTTATTTTTTATTTTATTATTATTTTTTTTTTTTTTGGGGGGGGGGGGAGGGGAAACAATCATGACAGTTCAAGCCTGATTAGCTACTCCAGAAACAAAGGTAAAATGAGACTCCTGGCTGGAAAAGTGAATACAGAATACTAACTTTTCACAAGAGAGTCTTTGCTTCCCTTCTGTCTAGAACAATACGAAAACAACTCCACCACCGTGCCACCCACCTCACAAACTTATCTTAACTCCTTACACCATGAGGACAAAATTATCAAATTTTGGTAGATATCCTGTGAGGTCTATGTCACAGTTCTAGACACAGATAGACCATGATATTTCAAGATTGATGTCAGAATAGCTTGGCGCCTAATGGCACCAAGCTATTCTGACACCAACTTTGAAATAGTATGGTCGATCCATATCCTGTCGTCGTCTTTCAGGGCTTTATGGGTTAATGCTATTATATTCCCATCGCTGAATTTTATTGCATGTACAGTGGAGTCCAGTTAACACAAACAAGCTTTACACAATTTTTCTGGTGAACACAAAACATTTTTTAATTCCCGGGAGTCAGCCCTCTTGTTCTATATTAAAATGTTATGCTTGACACAAAATTCTTGCTTAACACGAAGATTTCCCCAACAGAATTTTCTTTAGTATTTTCACCAGTTTAACACGAACAACCATCCCAAGGACTGAGATGATGCCGTCCTCCATGCAACACTGCACGCGGAAGATTTGTTTACTGAAGTACCCGCGAACTCCGTAACACAGTAGCTAATACACCTGAACAACAGCATATTACTTTTCACACCTCAGTCCGATCTGCATCACAGATGGCCGAAACTATCCATTGTTTTCAACCATTAGTGTTCAGCTGGCACGCTCACGTTTATCAGGACTCACCTGTTCACAAGTGACGGACTAAGGTGACAGACACAGGCCTGCCACAGGTTCCGTGCACATACTGACTTGCAAGAGGGAGGGTGAGGAAGGGAGGGGAGAACTGCACGTTGTTTACATAGAGCCCTGTTTCTGAAAATGATCGGTCGGTGGTAAGCGCAGCCAGTTAGTCTAGATGAGATTCTTCTTTCCCATTCTTTACTCAACCAAAGACAAAGATTGACCATGTGATGTGTGGAGGGAGTGAGCCAGATGGGGGAACTGCCATCGCAGCTGATAGCGTTTCTGTATTCTGCCAATCTTGTACGTTCATTCGTTCAGTCATTTTTAGTGTTTGATATTACATTCCTCCTCATGGGGGTGATAAAACACATACAGATCTGATTTGTAAGCAATGGACGCAAAGTGCCAGAGAGTGAAAACAGCAGTTCCAAGGATCATGAAACTGATCAGTGTGAAGCGTTCATAGTATAGGGCTCGGGAAGCTGACTTCATTACGCTAGTCATGGTGGCCATCTTGAGAGGATTCGCGATAAGGCCCTCATAGGGAAATCGCTGTCAGGACAATGTCAGGAAAGTCCTGATGTGCTATAGGCAATAACAGCAAGACTTGCCATCACCGTAGGAAACCGCTAACCAGAATCTGTTTTTGTTTGTTTCCAAAGAGGAAGAAACTTGAAGAAAAACATGTTGAAAAACTACTTCGCTACTATCTGAAGACTATTCTATCCTCTTAAGATGGCGGCTGACACAGATAATCAATGTGGGGAACTTCCCGAGCCCTATTGCCCATACACCCCACCCGGGTCTGCCCTGGGGGACTTGGGTGGGGTTAGGTATTTTTTAGTTCCCAGGGTCACCCTGGTCAGCCCCACAGGGTGGGTTTTTCTCTCTATTCTGGGGCATTTGTTTCTGTCTACCCTTTGTCCATTCACCTGTATTTGCCTTTTTAAAACTCTCCCTACTGTCTGCACTGCCTGTAGCTCTTGATATTGGATGTGTGTTGCTAAATGGTCTTAGCTTTATTTAGGCCCCATGTGTTAGGTTTATTTAATGTATTTGACCGGCTGGCGACATACATTCAATGTTCTGTTTATTTTTTTTTCACAAGCAGTGCAGGCACGTCCTGAGAAAGCCTTGTTGCTGTCGGGACACTAAGCAATGTACAATCAATCAATCAAACCTATTGCCCATACACATTGGTACACGGCTAAAAATAGCACACTAGCTCCTACACTGCACGTGGTTAAGGAGATGTTTTATCAAGTTTATTGTTTTCCTGATGGATTGTACATTAAATTCATGAGCTATACGCATGTGGTCTATTGTTTTCCTATTGAGATGAGAGGCAGGTAGATTATGATACTATGCACTTTTAACCTCTAGGGCAGGGCAAACTCAGTTACACATCTCACACACACTCTCTTCTTTCAGACAGAACAAATTTTGGTCTAAATCGGTCAACAGGCAATACGTTTCACACGAACTACTTTTCTCTGTCCCCAGAAAGTTATGTTAACCCTTATCATTCGGAATACACCAGTGCGTGAAAGAAGTTTGACAAAAATAGTTCAAGGGTAGTGCCAGAATAGCTTGAGGCGCCAAGATATTCTGGCACTACCCTTAAACTAAAGCCATTGGTCTATATCCTTATCTGCAAGTACTATAATGTAGCTTGTATATGGCAGCGTACAAATTTGAAGCATTTAGCCTCATGATATGGGTTAAGCGGACTCCACTGTACTTATTGCATGGTATTTATATGGCACATTTCTCATATTTATAATATAACTCAATGCGCAGAATGTAGCCGCGAACTGAACCCAACAAGCACGCTCACGTGGATCACACGCATTCACTCACACACTGTACGTAAACACAGAACATTCACGTGGTGCTAAGGGCAAGCTCAAGCAAGCTACTGACGGTATTTGGAAATCGTTTTGTATTTGAAATTTTATTAAGTTGGCTGAAACTGATACCAAAGTGGAGGGGGAGGAAGAGCCGGAGTACCCGGAGAAAGAACCCCCTTGAGTTTTTGGTTCCTGCAGGTATACCATACACCATGTTGTACATGATGAACAGCCTCTAACCAATTTGGCCGACACACTACAACAGGAAATAGGCTGTGTTAATTCAAGGGTAGTGCCAGATCAGCTTGGCGCCTACTTAGGCGCCAAGCTGATCTGCATGGGTGCTTCTGTGCTGGTTATGTGCCAGATTTCTGTTTTTTTAAAACCTTACCTGCCATAAGAAATTACATGCTCCTCTGGACCTTTCAGGTTTTTGAAAATATAACATAAGCACTTATGGATCTGGCACTACCCTTGAATTGTAATGGTTGATCCATCTCCCACAGCCGTCCATAATTGTTAGATGATACTTCAAAAACTTGAAATGACATGGCAGTGCCAAGCTAATCTGGCATTACCCTTAAATTGGCTTGGTCAATCCATCTCCTGCAACCGGTGCATGTTTGTTGCGTGGCACCTCCCAAATTTGGGAAATGCGATTTTGGGGGTTAGACGAGTTAAGCCGAGTGTATTTATTTTTGTACGCTAGCTGCTGTGGACCCCAATGTCACCAAAGTGTGGAGCTTGACCGCCAATGATCTAGTGGACGACGATGTGGAACTGATCGACGAGGACACGCTGCTAGACGAGGAGGACCTGAAGAAGCCAGATCCTGCATCACTCAGGGGTATGTTGTGGTGCTACAATCAAACCCGCATCAGGCAACCATAAAAAAGTTGTCATCTTAGACAGGTCATCTCTTTACATGGGGTCATGTAGGTAAGAGAAAGGAGACCTCGGCACCAAAAATGAGTGGTCTGCAGAGACTGGTGGTCGCTCAGACAAGTTTGACTGTAACGACAGGATGCTAGGAGTAGGCAGTATTGTGCAGTATACTTAGGTGACCATCTTCAGTCCTGGAGGCCGATTCAGCTTTTTCAAATCCCAGAAAGCTGAATTCCAGCCTTTTTGTTCAGACAGAACAGTCCTTCAAACAGCCTGTTCCATTTACAAGAGGCATTAATTCTCATGAGCCCCTGTGGATGTAGGGGCTCATGAGAATTTATGTCTCTTGTGGATTTAGGTCAAAATTTATGTCTTGCCAGATTATGGGACCCAGTCCGCAGACTGCTTCAGTCATTTCATTTTTTTCGTTTTGTCACCTACGGGTATGTGAAGTTGTACTTCACCGTATAGCATGGGTGTATATGAACCCAGAATGGCATTTTTAAGCCAATACCTCTTATCTGATGTCCAGATGTTAACCCTCTCATCGCCAGTTGACGCAGATAAGATCGTGTTTCTGCAGTCCTTATTATCACTGCGTCAAAGAGCCCCAGCTGTCCCAGAAACATTGATTCAAAGTGGTGTTGGCAAGAGACAGAGCATCATGAGCCCCCACATCTGCGGGGGCTCGTGATGATCTGTGTCCCATGCAGTTGGATCTTGTTCCAGTCAGTAGTGCTGTAATAAAGATACTGATCTTAAAACAATCCAACATCATGGCAGTGTTTATTTGTATCTACAGCAAACTGTGAGGACGGGCCCAAGAAGCGAAAGGCATGTAAGAACTGCACCTGTGGGCTGGCCGAGGAGTTGGAACAAGACAACAAGAAAAACACACAGCCCAAAGCCTCCGCCTGTGGCAACGTGAGTTTCCCTTTCCTTCCTTATAATACTAGCCCATATTATTCGGAATACACCAGTGTGTGAAATAAGTTTGACTAAAATAGTTCAAGGGTAGTGCCAGAATAGCTTGGCGCCTCTAGGCGCCAAGCTATTCTGGCACAACCCTTGAGCTGAAACCATTGGTCTATATCCTTATCTGTAAGTACTATAATGTAGCTTGCATGTGGCAGTGTACAGATTTGAAGCTTTTAGACTCGGTATGATATGGGTTAGTAGTCTCAGCTTTGAAACTACAAGAAATGGATCAACCACAGTAGTTCAAGGGTGGTGCCAGAATAGATTGGCGCCTTGGGCGCCAAGCTATTCTGACATCACCTTTGAACTACAGCTCTGGCTCAATATATTCGGTTGCTGGGGTCCATAACATGGGACTGCGATATATCCGTCTGCTATATACTGAGTGCAGGGGGGGGGGGGGGGGGGGGGGATACGAAAGGGAACCGCTACTAGCGTATGCCACATGGCGGTTATGAGCCTATCTAGTCTAAATTGGAGAGGGGTTGACTGGAGGACTTCAAACCCACCCAGTCTAATTAATGGTCCTTTTACTTCCGAGGTCAAACACATTCACAACAGTTTTCAAAACACTGCAAGCTCATTCCAGCACATATTTACAGCTCAAGGGTAGCAGTGACTGATCAGCATGGCAACTTTTCAAGCTAAAAGCTAATGGGCCACTAAACATGAGCCAACATAAACGATCCTTTTGGCTACAGTTGGCACTGGAGGTGAAAGCTATTGCCGAGGCATTCATCACATGCCAGCCGAACCCATGCTTTTGTCTCCTTGACACCGATCTTCATGATACTGTAGGCATTAGGGACCAAAAGATGTTATAAGTCTTCCTAACTAGTAAATCTACATCTGTGTTATGGTATGAAGGGAATGATCATGTGTTCAGTGATACACCGAGCAATCATCTATAGATTGCGACACCAGCACAGCGCATCACTTTTGTTTAGCTGTGAGGTGTCATACACCTATTCGCGACATCTCTCTAACTGGCCATCACTTCACAGATTCAGCCAGCGAGCGTCTCGCGGTCACCCTGCATCCTCAACAGTGAACAGCTTTCACCTGAGACAACTTTCAACATTCATTTTACTGTCAGAAGTCCCTTCGTGCATGCATGTTCTTTATGTGGCAGAGGCCTTGACGGTTCAGTGTCAGTCTAGTCTCACCCACCCGCGCTGGATGCACATCATCATCAATCTCACCCACCACGCTAAGCATCTTAACCGCTAAGTGGAGTGTGACAACAGACTTTTATTTCGTATCAGTTCAGTACTTACACTAGTTACAGGCCTAATCATGTGGTTGTAATCTGTTCTATCTATCTATATCCCGTAGTCTTGCCGTAGTTGGGGCACCACTGATGACTTGACAACCAGCTCCCTTCATTCCTCTGTTCTCTGCCATTCTTAGTATATCGCCCAGCTTCAGTCCTGTCCACTCTGAGATGGTGTCATCCCATCTTTTTCTCCGTCTTCCTCTCCTTCGTCCTTCTTGCACAGTGCCTTGCAGGATTGTTTTGGCAAGCGCTGCTGAACGCGTGACATGCCCATACCACTTCAGTTTGCGTTTTTTCACAATGGCTAGTAGGTCTTCATAGGGCCTGATGGCTTGCCTGATTCTGCTTCCCACTTCCTCGTTCGTGATGTGATCTCTGTATGAAATGCTAAGCAGCCTTTGAAAACATCTCGTTTTAGTGGCTTGTATTCTCCTTTCAAGGTCTGCTGCGAGGGTCCACGACTCACAGGCATATAAGATTAAGAACACTGAGGTGACTAAGGAGCGCATCAGACTGATCTTGGAGCAAAGTGTGATGTTTCTGTCCTTCCATATGGTCTTCAATCTTGTCAGTGGTGTTGTTGTCTGCACAATCCTAGACAGTATTTCTGGTTTTGATCCCTCATCTGTCACAATGGCTCCTAAGTATTTGAATTTATTAACTGTTCCAGTTTTTGGCCTCCAATCATGTCAGTGCCAATGCCACTGGTGTTATTGGTCATCAGTTTGGTCTTCTCTGTACCGAGTTCCATCCCAAACGCAATGGCTGTACTGTCCAGGTTGTACATTGCTTAACGTCCCCACACCAACAAGACTTTTTCAGGAAGTGCCTGCATTGCTTATGGGGGAAAAAAACACACACAAAAAAAACTAATCAGAATATTGAATGTATCTCGCCAGCCGGTCTAATACGCTAAATAAACCTAAGACCATTTAGCAACACACATCCAATATCAAGAGCTACGAGCAGCGCAGACAGTAGGGAGAGTTTAAAAAAAAAAAAAATACAGGTGAATGGACCAAGGGTAGACAGAAACACATGCCCCAGAATAGAAGAGAAACCCCACCCTGTGGGGCTGACCAGGGTGACCCTGGGAACTAAAAAGTAAACTCCACCCAAATCCCCCAGGGCAGACCCGGGTGGGGGTGTACTATCCAGCTTTTCCACCAGCTGAGCTAGCTCCTTTTCTGTTCCTGCAAGGCCATCAATGTTGTCCACAAAGCGCAATTTTGTGATTGTTCTGCCTCCAATACCGACAGCTCTTTCAGGATCTTTCAGAGTGTCTGTCATGATTCTTTCCAGGAAGATGTTGAAAAGAGTAGGTGAGAGCAAGCAGCCTTGTCAGACTCCGACTGTTGTCCTAAACCAGTTTCCTATTTTGCCGTTTAAGCAGACTGCGCTAGTGGCCTCGTTGTAAAGGTTTGCTATGACTTTGATCAGGTTGGCATTGATGTTGTATAGCTTCATGGTGGACCAAAGGGCTGCATGCCACGCCCTGTCAAACGCTTTCTTAAAATCCACAAAGACATGATAGAGGTCTTGCTGGTGCTGGAGGTACCTCTCACATAGAACTCCCAGGTTAAAGTTCTGCTCAGTTGTGCTGCACCCTGGTCTGAAGCCTGCCTGTTCCTCGGCTATGATTTCCTCTGCCTGTGGTTTCAGCCTGTTCAGTAAGATCTTTAACATTAATCTAGAGGAGGTAATTCAGAGTTAAGTGTGTAGCGGCTTGTGCGTGTGGTAAGGGGGAGAGGTGTCAAGTGGGGGTTTGGGCTGGTGACAAAAATATATCACGGTTCACTGGCATCCGTGGTCGGTCCGATATTTTTTAGGATCCAAGGTCCCTCCCACGATCGCGATGTAACGATTTGTGATATGTCGAGTCAGAGCTGTAGTTGATCTGTTTCCAGAACTGTAGTCTTTAAAGGACAACTCCCAATTTGACTTTGACCTTGGTGTTCAGTGTTAAGTTTCTGTCTGTAGAAATTACTATAAGTATTACAATATTGGTAGAATTTACTTTCAAAATCTAGCTGTTGGAAATTACATTATGGCTTCTTGTGTTCTGTTGCAGTGCTATCTCGGAGACGCATTCCGTTGTGCAAGCTGCCCATACCTTGGGATGCCAGCGTTCAAGCCGGGAGAGAAAATTCTTCTGAGCGATCGACAGTTGAAGGCCGACATATGAGCAGATAGCACTCTAGGTTTCAAACCGTCATGCGCTTGCAGTCATTGGTGTTGTTTACAGTACTGATGGCTGCATGCACAAGGGGGGTTAAAATTAAGACTGTGTTCATGTCAGAAATGTTGGAATTGGAAAGGATGCATCAACAGATTGGGTCCAATTGCAATCAAAATAAAAAATAACAGATAAAAATGAAGTGTTGTGATAGTCAATTTGTTCCAGTTTTGTAGTAGTAAACTATTTGAATTAATTTAAATGGTTTGAGTTAGGCTGCCCAGAAACCAATAAAAGTGTTTCGAAATGTGGAACTGCAAAAAGTGTCTCCATGTACTGAGCCATATGTTGTCCACCAAGCGCCTGTGGCAAAGTTTAAACCTCTTTTGAATGCAGCAACTGGTACTTTATACAGTACCGGTGGCTGCATGCACAAGGGGGTTAACAGGGATTGAGGGATAGAATGCATGTGTGTGGGGGGGGGGGGGGGGGGAGGAGGAGTGTATATATGTTACCTGTATTTTAACTCATTCGCAGCCAGCCGCATCCGATGCACGGCTTATCCCGCGCAACCGGATGTGGCTGGCTGCGAATGCTTTAAATTATGAATTGGCAGATTTACGTTTGTTCTCTTGTACTATTTGTAAAGTAAAAATATAACAAAAAAATGTTAGCATGCATGCAGGGCAAAATAGTAAGAATTTTGTTTACCCACTGGCTGTCGGTAGCGCTTTTTGTCCTGCAGGAATCATTGAACAAAAAAAAGCTACCAACAGCCAAGGGTTTAGGGAAGGTCAGACTGTTCTTCTTCTGTATCACAGCCAACTTCAACAGGCTGGACCCTTATCATTCGGAATACACCAGTGTGTGAAATAAGTTTGACTATAATAGTTCAAGGGTAGTGCCAGAATAGTTTGGTGCCTCTGGGCGCCAAGCTATTCTGGCACTACCCTTGAACTAATGCCATTGGTCTATATAATGCAGCTTGCATATGGCAGTGTATGGGTTAACTGGGAAAGATAGTCCTAGATTGCCGTTCTTGTAGGGAACATAAGGTATGAACACTTATGAAAGTGATTTTTGTTTATTGAAAAACAAAGCTTGGAAGTTCAAAGATAGGGTCCTGGGAATCCCCTTTAGGTTTGTAAGTGGGGCATTAGCCCCTTCATTGCGGAGAAAAATTGAACACAACCTGACTGCAAGAGATAAAAATCCTCATGAGCCCTGCTACATGAGGATCTATGTTTCGTGCTAAGACCAATCAGTATCCCTTCCTTGTGGAGGGTTGTGGCTTTGGGGTTATTGAAAGAAAAAATATTTCAGAAACAAAGTGTACGTACAGTGAAAGGGAAGGGGGTTAGCAGAGCCACTCAACCATAAATCAAACTCCCGCAAATTTGAGAGCTGTCTTCTGAAAACTGTATTACTGCTATGAACACAGATCAACCATGATAGTTCAAGGGTGGTACCAGAATAGCATGGCACCTCTAGGTTGATAGGTAGTACTGCCTGCAGGCACCAAGCTATTCTGGCACCACCTTTGAGTTGTCACAGTCAATCCGTCACCCGTTTCAGGTCATAAAGGCTGTATGAGTTAAATGTTGGCGTCCCACCTCGGTTATTTTTCATTCATCAGCCATGTTGGACATTAAATGTGAAAATGGATTAAATTGCTGTGTTAGTATTTTTTAAAGTACATGAATGGTTTCACATGGTGTGTGTGTGTGTGTGTAAGAGAAGGAGCAGTGTTATGTCAGTTCAACACCCTTGTTCATGCAGACAACAGTACTGATTACAGTACCAGTGGTTGCATGCAGAAAACAGTTAAAGATCAAGCTGATCAGTGCACACTGATCTTTTTACTGGAAACACCACTTGAATTTGTTTCACACAATCTAGGATACATGTATTTCTGCTGTCAGATTCTGCAAAAAGAAGGAGTACCAGTAACTGCTACTGTTTCAGCATTCTGGTCATGTGTAAAGATAATATAGTAAAAACAATCTTTCTCACGGACACACTGCAACAACATATGGATTGACTATTTGTTTCCTCAAAAACATTACCGATGACATTTCTGTCTGGAAGTGTCTACTACTTACTCAATTTCAGCCTAAGAACCCTTTGTGTTGATACACAACCCGGGAGGCACTCGGGGAACCCTGCCTAGGGCCGAGAGTTGTCTCCCACCCCTGCCCATCCGGTCCCGCCATGTGGCGTGAGCATTCAGTCGTTGCTATTTAGCTCTTGAGTGCAGACGTGTTTAGCCTACAGGACTTTGAACCGGTTCTTTAAGGGCCGGTCGTTTTGGTTTGCTTTTTCTCTGGACTTCGTACAACACTACTGGATTACCAAACCTTCTTCTTGTCAGGAGCTGGGTGTTTTTTGTTACCGACGCTTCTTGCTGTGGTTGTGGCGTGCTCTATTCAGCGCGGACTTCTTCCCACCGTCACGTGCTGTAGACGCCATGGATGTTTCTTTTCCCATCCCCGCAACTCAGGAGAGGTAACATCAGCCCCAGCCCTTGGCTGGCCCCCGGACCGGGTGCCTGCTTTGGTTTGTGGCTTCGCTTCGATCATATAACTTCGCGCCGATCCCTCGTTTTTCGTTGGCGGGGCTTTCGTAGTGTCTGCGCCCAGTCGCTAGTCATGTCAGGTTTATGTTGCAGTAGCAATTGCTTACTTGCCAGCAGTGCGGCGACTTCCAGTGGATGAGCGATACGCACAAGTTCTGCCTTTCTTGTACGGGATGCGCGTCTGACCACTCCTGTGATATCTGCGTAGCCTGGCCGGAACAACGTTGGTCAAAACTGTGGGGGTTTTACCGGCGCGAGCGCTCGACGCCGGCTACTGACCGTTCGTCCTTCCTGGAGCCCCCCTCCATGCCTGGAGTTTTACCCAGACACTCTTGCTCTGACCTTGGGGAACGGTCGACACGTCGGACGCACGAGCCTAGCTCTTCACACAGGACTGCATCTTCCGTGATTCACGCCAGGACTAAGCCCTCTGACTCTTACGGAGAGACAGCATTAGGGCAGAGTGCCTGCCTTACGGAGGCAGGGCTGCAGAGACGCGCTCCGCGCCGTCTTTGGTCCACTGACAGTCCTTTGAGGTCTCGCAAGGATAAGCCCGCTGACTCTCACGGAGAGACAGCCCTAGGGCAGAGTGCCTGCCTTACGGAGGTAGGTCAGCTGAGACCCGTGTCCACGGACTACTGACAGTCCTCACAACTCTCGATCGGCCAGCAATTCTAGACACTATGGCGCGTCTACAGACGATCGGAGGAAGCATCGTGATGCTCTACGCGACGGCCATCACAGCCCCCGACCAGCGTCCTCGTCACATATATCTACTTCCCAAGCTTCGGACCCGCGCTCCGCTTTACGTCGCCTGTCTTCTTCGCTCGGGCCTTATAGGAGGAGTTCATCCGTTAGGGGTCGCAGTCGCTCCTGTCGGCGCAGTCGCTCCCGTCTTCACAGTCGCTCCCCCCGTGGCAGACACTCGGCTTGCTCCAGGTCCCCGTCTGCTGGTCGCGTTTTGCCCCCACCCCCGCATCACCTGCACCAGAGGGCACGACGCTCGCCGGCAGCTACACACCCGTACCAGAGGACACGACGCCGCTGGCTGCCACCTTCTCTCGTCAGGACGTGGCTACAGCAATCTCTGCCAACTACACCCCTCACCGGACTTAGCTCCCTACGCGGGAGGAGGAGACTCTTAGTCTTCTCCCGGAGGATTCGGTTTCGGTCCTGCTTGGTGTGGACAGTCCCTCCCCCTCGTCTCGCTCTGCTGTGTCGGATGATTCTGTTGCCTAGGACCCCTTCTACGTCGCGCACGGAAACACTTCTCGTCATTGATGGAGCAGCTTGTCTAATCGCGGCCGCACTGCCTGAAGACGCGTGTCCACAGTCCCCCCTGCTCAAGAGGAAGGTGTCTGCCTTTGTTGACTCGGGCCGTCAGCAGAAGAGGTTTAAGTCTCTACCTCAGCCCCCTAGCTTTAAGGATCTGAGGGATTCCTTCTCCTGTCATCTCCAGGCAGATTCCCAGGAGTACTTTTTTTTCGCGGATCGCAAGTGGCCAGCTGACCTCGACATCTCCTTCCGCCAAGCCTGGTATGTGGGACAGAGAGAGAGAGAGAGAAGACCCGCCAAGCTGGACGACCGTTAATGAAGCTGGATGGGAGGGATCCACAGGCGTTCGTCGACTCACCACGGTGGTCCCATTCTTATTCGCCTTTCCATTACTCACTCTGCCTTGGTGTAGTTCCATAATTCTTGTATATGAACAGTACGTTGTAAATGACGGTTTCAAGCCGTCAGTTCGGAGGACTGTAACCTGACTTTTATTGTTATTGTGGAGCAACAGTGCTGCGTAGCGTGGGGGAGTGCTCGTTTCCACCACTTGATGCAATGCTGATGCTGTGGAAGTAGTATTAACCTTGGTTTAGTTTTTTCCTTTTGTTTTTTCTTTTCTTTCTTTTTTTTCCGGGAGGTGGAGGGGGTAGGGAGGGGAAGTGTCGGTGGGAAGGAAGGGGGGGGGGGGGTAGTTAGTGTAATAAGTAATAAAGAGTGAGTGTACATGTATAGTAAATGTGTTGTGTTGCTTATGCTGAGCTGTAACCTGTCTTGAGGCAAGACGCTAGGGTTCTTTATCTGTCATCTTCCGCTCTTCTACTCCTAACCTTCATTCTCGTCTATCTCTCTTTAATTGGGATCTTTGGTGGCTCTACTTCTATTCTATCTTTCAATCTCGTCTGTCCCTCCCTAGTCGTGACATTGGGGGCTCGTCCAGGATACAATAGGGGGAGGTAACTCACCCGTATTGTAGTATGAAGTACAGCTCAGTGTGTTTTGTTTTGTATTGTGTCGCCGGTCTTGGCTGACAAGTTGACGTTGACAGGCTCCGACGGTAAACTAAGGGCGGTTGGTTGGGTGCTCGGGCGCACGCACTGGGTCTCGCACGCGGGGTTTTTAGACCTATCCTCGGGATTCGAGACTCGTCTCAGGGCGTGTTGCTTGTGGGCGTTTCTGATCTTGTGTGTTTCATCTCCTGTATAGAATGGAAGAGGACGGACCGGCCTTCAACACTTGGGGCAGGATGGCGCTTGCCGGAGATCACCCGCGGTCAGTCACTGCTGCTGACGTAGAGGGGGCTGCTGCTAGGAGTCCAGGGTTTCAGCCACGGTCTCCAGGAGCTCAGGCTTTTCAGTTTGCGTCACCATCGCTAGGTAGAGGTAGGGGAAAGTTAGTTCCATTGTTGTACTCACCTACTAACATGACCCCAGGCCCTGGTAGACTTACTAACCGTACTGAAACGGAGGCAGTTGAGAGGCCTACTGATGATTCCACCATGAAGGACCTTATCGTCTACATGATGCAGAGGGACCAGGCTGACCGGGAGGAACGTTGTCGTCAGGAAGAGATGCGTCACCGGAAAGAGGAGTAAGAAGAAAGAGGAGTTTCAAGACCTGAAAGACTTGATTCTTCAAGAGCAACTCTTGGACGGTATGACACCGGAACTGGCTACCCATGTTAGGGAGAGGAAACCTAGCACCGTCACCCAAGCAGCAGAGATCGCTCAAGTCTATTTAGAGGCACGGAGAGGTACGCAGCGTGGAGGTTTGTTCAGTCGTCATACAAGAGTCCAACCAGGAAGTAAACCCAAACCCGCTGACAGTGACGATACCAAGCTGGGCAAACTGCCAGGAGCTTCTGATTCGAAGTCGCCTAAGGGTTGCTGGCATTGTGGAGGACCACATAGGAAAGACAGTTGTCCCAAACTAGCGAAGAAGGCAGCAGTCGCAAAAGCTGGAGAGAGGACCGAGGTAGAGAAACCCACCGAGTTCAAGTATGACCCAGGTTGTTCAGCAGTAGTGAATGGTCAGGTTGCTGAAGGTCTACGGGACACTGGGGCGACTCTCCTGATCGTGGCCAAACAGCTAGTGAAGGAAGGTCAACTTGATGGCAAGAGCCTTTCACTTATGTCAGTGGATGGTAACAGGACCCACAGCGATTGTCGACCTCGTCTGCCCCTTTTATTGTGGAAAAGCCAGGGCATTAGTTCTCGACAGACCAGTATCAACTGTTATCATAGGGAACGAGGTGGAAGACGCAGAACGAGTCCAACACTTTGTTCCGGTCACTCCTACAAAAATGGCAATGGCTGTCATGACACGACAGCAAGCACTGAAGATGAGAAGAGGTAACTTAGAGATAGGGGATCAAAGGATGAAGGTTCTTTCAGTTACACCTGAAGTTTGAAACGTTTTCTGAGGGAGGACCCAAGTTAGGAAAACGTCCGTGCTAAAGTTGGGAAACCACCTGCGACTTGTAAAAATGGAAACAAGGTCCACTACTTTTGGAAGAAGGGAATACTGTATCGAGCTTACAGTAATAACCATGCCTTACAGAAGCAAGTAGTTGTTCCACAGCTATTCAGGAATGAAGTGATACGCATTGGACATGATACTCCCATAGCCGGACATTTGGGTGCGCGTAAAACGCAGGAGAGAGTACAGCACAGTTTTTATTGGCCAGGAGTGTGCTCAGATGTGAACAGGTACTGCAAATCCTGCGACCAGTGCCAACGTTCTACGCCTCCAGGGAAAATTCGGAAGGCTCCTTTGGGAAGCATGCCGCTGATAGATCAGCCGTTCGACCGGGTAGCAGCGGACATCATTGGACCCATAATCCCAGCATCAGACTGAGGACACAGGTTTGTTTTGGTTATGGTGGACTTTGCTACAAGGTATCCAGAAGCGGTACCTCTGAAGAGGATAGATGCTAATTCTATTGCTGAAGCTTTCTGGAATACATGGACTCGAGTGGGAATTCCACAGGAAATCCTCGCAGGGACACAGTTCACAAGCGAAGTCATGGCCGAGGTGAACACACTGCTCGTGATCCGAGGCATGACCACGACACCGTAACACCCTCAGTGTAACGGGTTAGTAGAAAGGTTCAACCAAACCCTGAAGATGATAATCAGAAGGTTGTGTCAAGAACAGCCAAGAGAATGGGACTGGTTCTTGCCAGGGCTCCTATTTGCCTACAGAGATGTTCCGCAGGAATCTACTGGATTCGCTCCTTTCGAACTACTCTTCAGTCGTACAGTAAGAGGACCAATGCAAGTTTTCCAGAAGTTGTGGACTGATGATCAGGAGGCCGATGCCGAATCACATACTGTGGCAGAGTATGTGGTTGAACTTCGAAACAGGGTCGAGGAAACTTGCAAGATAGCCCAGATGCAATTGACAAAATCTGTCCAAAGGTACAAATGTTACTTCGACAAGAAAGCCAAGGCCAGAACATTCGAAGTGGGGAGCAAAGTACTACTCTTCTATCCTGCTAAGAGCAAGATGGAAATGGCTTGGCAAGGCCCATATGTCAATACGAGAAAAAGGAAGAGAATAACTACAGGAAACTCATCAGGGGGAAAGAAAAACTGTTTCTTGCAAACTTGATGAAGGCCTACGTCGAGAGAGAGCCATCTGCACAGATAGAGAAGTTAGCAGCAATGGCCGTGATTACTCAAGATGAGTGCGTTGAGGAAGAGGCTGAGGAAGTAAGTGTTTCGATAGGAACAGTTCCTTTGATTCAGTTGCAAGCAGAAGAAACATACCATGATGTCAAGATCAATCCAGATCTCACGCAAAGTCAAAACAAAGAGATGGAGGAAGTATGTCGCAGTTACCAATCCATTCTGACAGACTTGCCTTTGAGAACCAACTTGGGGAACTGCAACATTACACTGACTTCGCAGGTAGCAGTCAAAGTTGGGCAGTTTCCATTACCACATTCTCAAGTGGAAGCAATCAAGTCAGAGGTCAAGTCCATGCTTGAAATGGGGGTGATTGAACCCGCCTCATCTCCGTACAGTTCGCCTATTGTACTAGTAAGGAAGAAGGATGGCTCCATGAGATTCTGTGTCGACTTCAGACGTCTCAACACCGCGATAGAGTCAGATGGGGAACCCATGCCAGATATGGAGCATCTATTTGCGAAACTAGGGAGAGCAAAGTATTTTAGCAAGCTGGACCTGAGCAAGGGATACTGGCAGATTCTGATGGACCCAAGCGACAAACCCAAGACTGCGTTGACTACTCCTCAAGGGCAATTCCAATGGACAGTGATGCCCTTTGGGTTGAAAACGGCCGGAGCAGTCTTCTCCCGTGTAATAAGAGAACTGCTAAGGCCACTAGGATCGAGCTAGGTGGACAATTTCATGGATGACATACTCGTCGCTACAGAAAGTTGGTCTGATCACATGAAGACCTTAAGGAAAGTGCTACAAAGGCTCGTGGAAGTGAACCTTGCGGCAAAACCGAGCAAGTGCTTCCTTGGTTACACTACCATTGATTATCTGGGACATCATGTTGCCAGTGGTCAAACTAACCGATTGGGACAAACCTTTTTGCTTAAGGACGGATGCGTCAGGGGTAGGTCTAGGAGCAGTGCTTCTACAAGAAGGGGACGATGACCTACTACACCCCATGGCGTACACCAGCAAGAAACTCAGTCCAACAGAACAAAGGTACTCCGCAATCGAGCGAGAATGTTATGCGATTGTCTGGGGAATAGGCAAATTCCACTCCTATCTGTTAGGTCAACAGTTCACAGTCGAGTGTGATCACTCACCACTCCAGTATCTGCAGACCATGAAACCAGTCAACAGTCGTATTGCTCGTTGGCCACTTTTGTTGCAAGAACATGACTTTGTAGTTAAGGTTATTCCAGGGGTGGAGAATGTCGGAGCCGACTATTTGAGTCGGATGACGGAATAGGGTGCTCTAGGTTGCTTCTTGTTGTTTTTTCTCACGGTGAGGGTTGCTTTTGACTTAGGTTGGAGGGTATTGTCACGGTTAGTGACCGTTTTGACAGTGGTAGTCAAAAGTTGCCGAAGCACCGGTCACGCAGGAATAGCGAGTCGTTGACAAGTTGGTAGAGACTGGCTAGTGTTCTTTGTTTTGCATGTGTGGGGCGCGCTAGTGAATGCGGTAGCGTGTTCACTGCAGAGTTTACCTCGTCGGGAGCAAGGGAATGATATTTTAGTTCGCAGCTGTACTCGGTTGGACCAAGTAGTCTTGCCTAGCCGACTGTTGGGAGTCAGTGACTGACCGTCTGTGAGAGTCAGCGACACAGCGCCGATCCAGTCCCGGGGTCATTGGAGGCCGGAGTTGTTTTGCCTATGGGTGGCGACGTTTTGTTACGAGTCGCAGAGTAGGTAAGTGCTTAAAAAACCCGCGTGTGGATGTTTTGTTATGTTCAGTTGTTATGGGTGGTTTGTACTATGTGTTAGGGCTAGAAGTATCGTGGGGGGAAAAGGAGGGGAGAACGCAATGGGTGGTAAAGGGGAAGTATTGTTTTGACGTTATTGGTTTGGTTCTATTTCATTATTAGTTATTTTAACTGGTTAGCGAGATGTTGTATTGGCTTGTGCAGAGAATGTTAGGAAGGTTTATGTGTAATGTTTGAGAACTTTTATTGTTTTGGTTTTTGTGTACATTTTGATGGAAAGCATGTGTCATATGAGTGAAGGTCAAGTGCTTGAACGGTTAGTGGTAGCGTTTTTGTAAACCAAGCAGGGTGGGTATGGGAGGTTAGCTGTTTTAAAGACCCACTAATTTACGTTACTTACGAGGCCGTTTAGGCTCCTGTTTTTGTTTTGCATTCGTTTTCGGGGTCGGGACCGGTTGGAGGGCCGACGGGCATCAAACACACCTCGCTGGATCGGGTGTCGGCGTGGAAGGCGCGCGGTCGTCTATACTGCCGAAGCCGCCATGTCACCATCGCGGCCAGACCAAGCGCCAGGGAAACAGGAGAACAGAGAGACACAGAGAGAGAGAGAGAAGACCCGCCGAGCTGGACGACCGTTAAGGAAGCCGGACGGGAGGGATCCACAGGCGTTCGTCGACTCACCACGGTGGTCCCATTCTTATTCGCCTTTCCATTACTCACTCTGCCTTGGTGTAGTTCCATGATTCTTGTATATGAACAGTACGTTGTAAATGACGGTTTCCAGCCATCAGTTCAGAGGACTGTAACCCAACTGTTATTGTTATTGTGGAGCAACAGTGCTGCATAGCGTGGGGGAGTGCTCGTTTCCACCACTTGATGCAATGCTGATGAAGTAGTATTAACCTTGGTTTAGTTTTTTCCTTTTGTTTTTTCTTTTCTTTCTTTTTTTTCCGGGAGGGGGAGGGGTCTAGGGGGTAGGGAGGGGAAGTGTCGGTGGGAAGTGTGGGAAGGAAAGGGGGGGGGGGGGGGAGGATAGTTAGTGTAATAAGTAATAAAGAGTGAGTGTACATGTATAGTAAATGTGTTGCTTGTGCTGAGCTGTAACCTGTCTTGAGGCAAGACGCTATGGTTCTTTATCTGTCTTCTTCCGCTCTTCTACTCCTAACCTTCATTCTCGGCTATTTCTCTTTAGTCGGGATCTTTGGGGGCTCTACTTCTATTCTATCTTTCAATCTCGTCTGTCCCTCCCTAGTCGTGACAGTGTGTATGGACTATCATACCTTCCATAAACCGACCGTGTTTGACCCAGGACCAGTAACCCTTGAACTGTGTGAACTGTACCCCATGATTTGGAGATGCTCCAGAAGTGAACTTTGACATTAATTTTTGGTTTAACCAAGGGTTCACATAACTTTGGAGCGGATTACCTGAGCTGAGCAGTTTAAATGAACATTTCTGTGTCCAGAACAGTTTAAAGAAACTTTTAGGTGTCCACGACTGTTAAAAGGGACATGTCTTCGCTCAGTACAGTTTAAAGGAACTGTGAGACGATTATTTTAAAGTAGCTGTTTTAATTTAATTTGGTTGTGAAATTGTATTTGTTTAGGGTTCTGTGTAAGTTAACGCAGCCACAACCGTTTTTTTTTTTTTAGATTTGAAAAGAAATTTTTGTGAAATTTCATTCTAAAGAGGGGGGTAATGTTACGATTGTGGTTGTGTTGTTCTGTGAGAGCATGCACGTGTTTATTGTAGGAAATGATCCGATATTTATTTGAGCTATCATGGTTGCGAATCATGTACCTTTTCAGTAAGATTCTGTATCGTTCGCGCAGATAGCGGATTTGGCTTTGTTATGATACGCTAAGTTTAGTCCGGAAGCTTCTAGCAAAGTCACACGGAGAATAGCGGTTGATTTTTGTTATGCATAGATTCGCGGAGAATAGATTAGAACGTTCGAGTAAAATTGCGCTGTCTGGTGACCTTGTACGTGTGACGTCAAAGTGCAAGCTCTATTTTTAGTCATAGTTGGTTCCTGTGCGCGTGAATTTAGCAGCCAGTCAGTCTATTATTAAAGTTTGTGAACGGTCTGCCATATTATTGTGTGACATCAGTACACACTAGGATTTGGGGCTGAAATTAGCAGTCGAATTTGTGTAGACTATTTTAGTTTTTCTAGAAAGTTCTTTTTGTTTGGTATTTTTGAGTTTCAGTTACGTGTTCTGTTCTGATTGGTTGCGTTGTGTAAATTCAGTGGATTTTTCAGGAAAGTTGTTTTACAATAAAAGTTGGTGCTAGGAAGCATGTGTGTACATTGTCATGCATTGTCAGTTGTAGGGACACACAGTTTATCATAGGTACGTGGCCCGTATAGGGTGTACATTGTGAGAGACACAGCGTAACGGTGGTGCATGTTGTATGAGGAACTTTGTGTCGCCAGTGTTGACATTTTCAGAGGAGACATTGTATCAGTGTTGGTGCATTTGGGAATGCATTGTGTGGAGATCGCATCACTGAAATAAAATATTGTTGGAACTGTTACTCCAGTATTGTCTACAACCTTAAGCCACGTGTGACGGGTTGCAGCAGAATGAAGTTTCTTTAAAAAGAACCTTACGTGTGTGCGTCTCGTGTGATATCATACTACGACTACGACTCCACCACGTAACAATGGCGAACACAAATTTCACAACACACGAACAAGCACAACTGTTCGGGCTATCAGAAAACATCCGGGCTTTCAGATTTCACTTGGATGTTAGTCCAAACTGCTCCGAGGGTCGTAGAACATTTGCTCCTCCTTAAGAAGGAAGATAGTAACTGTGCGATGTACCGAGAACATGATGAAACACTATTTCCTCCATGTCACCTCCACTTCATCTGTACGGAACCTGCAAAAAAAGTAGCAGAAAGAGAAAAGATCTGTGAGTACATCATTAAAGATGAACTAGTGGAAATTATGGATAACAAATATAACAATCAGAAAGACAAGAAGTCCTAAATGTGTAAGATCCTGAGGATATAACCAGTACACATTAGCACATTTTGTCTGGGATTTTTTCAAACATACCACATACCCCTACAACTACACACACACGTATTATACACACATGCATAATTTTGTATCAAAACATGTACAGGTACTAGCAGCAGAAGAGGAAAACAGTACAATATAGATTTTAAACCTAAACTATTTTCTTACTATTCTATTTCTAGCAGTACCCTAGCAGTAAACATTGTTTACAGCAGAACCTATTTTGAGGAACCACCTTCTTTGCAAGAAAAAGTGGTCATACAAGACAGGTGCTCTCTGAAGAGTGGTCTTGAAGGGCAGAAAGTTCACGTCATTAAAGGCTATCATTCAAGTGGCTGTAGCCATGTAAACGATGTTAACCCTGATCATTTGGAATACACCAGTGTGTGAAATAAGTTTGACTAAAATAGTTCAAGGGTAGTGCCAGAATAGCTTGGCCCCTCTTGGCACCAAGCTATTCTGGCACCACCCTTGAACTAAAGCCATTGGTCTATATCCTTATCTGCAAGTACTATAATGTAGCTTGCTTATAGCAGTGTACAAATTTGAAGCTTTTAGCCTCAGTATGATATGGGTTAATGATAGGTTGTCTCTCATAAGAGTGATCACTCAAAACAGGTTCTGCTGTATCAGCCAACCTCTGTGTGCAGGTGGTATCCTTGAGATCCGTCGTGACACCTGTTCGGAACATCTCCCAGCCAGCTTGAGCGATCATGGCACCATTGTCAATGCAGAACCTGTTGCAGACGATTTCAACTTTTAATCTCCGCTTGGACTTAAACCTTTCAACACCACTGCCATTGTTTCCATCATGTCCTGTAGCATCATGCTACCTGAGGAGGAGGGGGGGGGGGTGAGGGAGGGGGGATGGGGGAGGGGGGTGGGGTGGGCGGGGGAGGGGAGGGAGGAAGGGGGGGGGGCGCCAAGTGTGCGTACACCTTCTCGCCAGCCACGTAAATATCGAAAACTGGGGACTTGGTGGGAGGGAGGCAGCAAGGCAGAAAAGCAAGGCAGAAAAAAAGATGGGTGGGCCTTTAGGAACACATGAAAAGAAGGGCCGATTAACTACAGAAACCTATGGGTCATTGACCCCTCAGATCAGAATGTTATGGGTCATTTTGGGAAATTATGCACTGATGGTGCAGGGTGCACTCCAAAAATGAACCCTGCACATTGTACGATCAAAGTGTGCCCAATATACAATGATATTTACCTGGGAAAACTGGACTTTCAACGAACCCAACCCTCCCTTTCCTGCCACATATAACAAGGGCTGCTGCAGCAGCAAAACAATTTGAACATTCGCAATGATGAGTGATTGTCGACATCTCGCCCTTCCCACTTTCGGCGCCATCGCCCGATCTCGCCGCTGACTGACCGGAAATCAGGTCGCTCCCCTACCACACCGCTCACACACACACCGGCACACACACACACCCTACTGAACCCTCTTCTCGTCTTCCTCTTTCTTGTCCTCACAAACAATCATGCTCATCAAATACACACGCCAAAAACCGCTATCTCTACGTCGCCACACCACCTACTGCGCGGCCAGTGCCGCTGACAGTGTTGCAGATGCCTTACGCGGCACCCGATCGCGAAAGAGAGGCCACAGGGGTGGAATTAGCAAAAGGCGGGACTCACCACCACAAACACAACCACACACTTCTTCCCCTTTTCCTATGCCCTTCCACCCCTTCCGCCTCCCCCCGCCTCCTCGATTTCTCCACCTCCCTTCCTTCTTCTCCCATTTCCTTTCCTCTCTTGCTCATCTACTGCTCCCTGCTTTCCTTGGCCGCCCCCTCCCCCGCCCTCCTCCTTCGCCTGCTTTTTCCTCCTCGTCCCCTCTCCCCCCTTTCTCCTCCCCCTCCCTCTACCTCAGCTTTTCCTACTCCCCCCTCCCCCCTCACACTCCTCTCGCATCCTCTTTCTTGCCCGGTTCTCATCTTTTCCTCCTCCCCCCTCTCCCCCTCCCCCCTCTTTCCCCCCTCCCCACCCTCCTCTTCCTTTGTCCTCTTCTTCGTCTGTTTCTTCTCCCTCTTCCTCTTCTGGCTCATCCAACCTAAAACTGTGTCTGTTCAATGCACAGTCTGTCTGCAAAGATGGCAAAGCCGACGTGATTTCAGATTTCATCCTAGACAATGACCTAGATGTTGTCGTGATCACCGAAACGTGGCTCCGCTCAGCTGGCAATGAACCCATCATCGCCAGCGTCACTCTGAGTGGCTACCGCCTGGCCTCCTTCCCGCGTGCTTCCAGAGGGGGTGGCATTGCCATCATCTACAGGGACTGTCTTTCTGCTCACCTATCCTTCTCTCAGTCTCTCCCTTTTGCTCATCCCTCCTTTGAATCTGTCGAGGCCGTAGCAACACTCCCTGGCCAGTCCCTCATCTTCTCATGTACTTATCGCCCCCCTCCAAGCTCTCAAAACAAACTCACAAACTCCATGTTCCTCACCGAGTTCGATCTCCTCCTCGACCACTACAGCACACAACCCGGAAAACACATCCTTCTTGGCGACTTTAACTTCCACTTCGACAAACCCGACCACCCCGACACAAAACGCCTTTGACGTCACTTTCAAACCACAATCTTAAACACATCACTAAACCCACCCACCGACTCGGCCACACCCTCGACTGGATCATCACCCGCACCTCCGATCAACTCTTCCTCGACTCTGACACCTCTTCTGTCTGACCGTCGTAATGTATTTTCACTATTTGTGTTACGTGAGTCATTGTCTAAAGCGTGCGCAAGCGTGTGCAAGTTGTGAGTGCGCGCTTAGAGTTATAATTATTATAAGATAAGTGCATTATAAATACCGTAATTAATTAAAAATTAATTAATTCTGTGCTTCCCTCCGACCACCTCGCTATTCTTGTCACCCTCAACCTACCTCCCCTGAAAAAACCCAAGCTCTTTGTCTCTCGTCGCAAACTAAAATCTGTCAACCGAGAGAACTTCTTCGACGAAGCTGTTGATCTTCTCTTGGACCCCGCCTCCTCTCCCGATCTTGCATCCCAATTTGATTCCTCCCTTCGAAAACTTCTAGACACCCATGCCCCTGTCACCACCTGTTCCATACCCAACCGACTCCCCTCCCCCTGGCTTACTGACGACATAGCTGAGGCCTAGCGTGAGCGTCGACAAGCGGAACACCGCTGGCGCTCATCTGACCTCACCGTTCACAGAGAGATCTTCCAAACCACCAGATCCAAAGTCTGCAGAATGATCTCCAACTCCAAACGCAAACACCTTCAAAACAAAATCCTGGAATCCACTTCTTCCAAAACCCTCTACGCTACCATGAACACACTCCTAGGCACTTCTAAAGACTCTCCTCTTCCCAACACACACAGCAAAGAAGAACTTCCGTCCGCTTTTTCCTCCTATTTCTCCAACAAAATCCAAACTCAGCGCAACACACTCGACACTCTGCCTTCTCCGCCTTGCCTTCCTGACCCCCCCTTTTCCGGCACTCCCCTCTCATCCTTCCGCCCCGTCTCTCAGGACGAAGTCCTCAAGACCATAAAGTCCATGCCTTTCAAAACCTGCGAACTAGACCCCCTCCCAGCTTCCCTCTACCAGGACGGCCTCCCAAAACTTTTGCCCTTCATTACCGACATCATCAACACATCTCTAGAGAATGGCTCCGTCCCCGATATCTTCAAGTCCGCCATCGTCCGTCCTCTCCTCAAAAACCACAACCTCGACCCAAACGAACTCAAGAACTATCGCCCAGTCTCCAATCTCTCTTTCCTGTCCTAGCTTCTTGAGAAGGTTGTCCTCAACCAACTAAACCTCCATCTCGCCGACAACAACCTCCTCAGTCCCTTCCAGTCTGCCTATTGCAAACATCACAGCACTGAAACAGCCCTTCTACATATCCTTAACGACCTGCTTCTCTCCACTGACTTGGGCAACATCTCCCTTCTTACGCTACTCGATCTCTCTGCCGCCTTCGACACCATAGACCACTCTATCCTCCTCCACCGCCTTCACCACTCCTTTAGCATCACTGACTCTGCTCACTCCTGGTTTCTCTCCTACCTCTCCGACAGACAGCAGTCCATCACCATCGACGGCGTCTCCTCCAACCCAGTCAGGCTCTCCTGCGGCGTTCCACAGGGGTCCGTCCTGGGTCCGGTCCTTTTTACACTCTACACCTCCCCCATGTCCAACATCATCCAGTCTCACCACATACACCACCACCTCTACGCTGACGACTCACAACTACTAGACAAAGACAAACTCGACAACACTCAGACACTACTGACTCGCACAGCTGACTGATATGAAGACGTGAAAAACTGGATGACAGCAAACAAGCTCAAACTGAACGACGACAAAACGGAAGCCATGCTGCTAGGCACTCGCCAGAAACTTTCCCAGCTCCCTTCCTCTCTCCACCTTCAACTCGACAGCACCCCCTTCTCCCTCTCTGACTCGGTCAAGAACCCTGGCGTTATCCTCAATTCCTCTCTTTCCATGACCAGCTTCGTCTCCGCCACGGCCCAGGCATGTTATTTCCACCTCCGCCGCATCAGTCAGATCAGAAAATACCTCACTACCGAAGCTGCCACCAAACTCGCTGTCTCTCTCATCTTATCTCGCATCGACTACTGCAACTCTCTCCTTTCCGGCCTTCCTCACTCCACCACTCTCACTCTCCAGCGCGTCCAGAACAATGCTGCCCGCCTCGTCCTCAGAAAGAAAAAATCCGACCACATCACTCCCCTGCTCAAGCTCCTTCACTGGCTCCCCATCCCCCCCAACGCATCCAATACAAGATTCTGTCTCTCTGCTACAAATCCCTGAACAACTACGCTCCTGCCTATTTCTCCAACTTACTTCACCCCTACACTCCTCCCCGCTCCCTCCGCTCCGCCTCCGACCCTCTCCGCCTCCTCATCCCCCGCACCAAACTCAGCACTTTCGGCTCCACTCCTTCTCAGTATACGGTCCATCTACCTGGAACACTCTCCCACTCTCTCTCCGTCAGAAACACTCGCTCTCCTCCTTCCAGTCTGCCCTCAAAACTCACCTCTTTCAAAAGTTCTAGCACTATATCACCACACTCCCCACCCCAAGCTGACCGTCGTAATGTATTTTCACTATTTGTGTTACGTGAGTCATTGTCTAAAGCGTGCGCATGCGTGTGCGAGTTGTGAGTGCGCGCTTAGAGTTATAATTATTATAAGATAAGCGCATTATAAATACCGTAATTATTTTATTATTATTATTATTATTATTATTATTGTCTCTTTGCTAAAATGGACCACTGGGATAATTTAGAGTTTATTTTTCCCGGGTAAAATTAACAGCATGTTTAGGGCGCTTTAACATTACATCCACAGAGGTTGCCCAACTGACTACATGTACCTAAGTCTCTTGATGTAAATTGGACCGATCACTATCAGCAAGAGGCATGGATTTTCAGTAGCCTCTGCAGCTGCAGGAGCTCATGAGAATCTATGCCCCTTTATAGGCAGAATGAGCTGTTTTGGAGATTTTGCTCTGGCATCTTACCTTTCATCTGTAGCAAACAGTGTTGCCCCACGTTCATTTGCCATTATTTCCATCATGTCTTGTAACCTCTTGTTACCTGTCAGAGCAAATCATATAAAAAAAATCTTACATCTTTATTTTACAAAATACCAGCATTCTGGTATCGATCAAAAATAAAAAATGACAAAATGACAAACACAAGAACAAGAAACAATGAAACATATATCGAAAAATGTCTGAAGATTATTAGATTATCAAAGAAATTAATCATGAGTACACTACTTCGCTACAAAATGTTAATTAATAGCATTGATAAACTTCAACAACATATGAATCGAATATAATATTTCAAGGGTGGTGCCAGAATAGCTTGGAGCCAAGAGGGCCCAAGCTATTCTGGTACCACCCTTGAAATATCATGGTTGATGTGTCAACTACACTGTCATGCAGTCTTCAAATCACAACTGCGAAATGAGGGCATCTGGACGTGAAGGATAATCTGCATTTATAAACAATGCACAGACCCGACAAACCCGACCACCCCGACACAAAACGCCTTTGCACGTCACTTTTAAACCACAATCTTACACAACACATCACCAAACCCACCCACCGACTTGGCCACACCCTTGACTGGATCATCACCCGCACCTCCGATCAACTCTTCCTCGACTCTGACACCTCTTTTGTGCTTCCCTCTGACCACCTCGCTATTCTCGTCGCCCTCAACCTACCTCCCCCGAAAAATGAATTTTTCAATTAAAATGCATTTTTTTGAAAAATACTTACCGATGGTATTACACTTAGGAAATGGCTCTTAGCTGGCCTAATTTTAGCCAAATTTTGGTTGTGTCCGTATAAGGGGGTGTTGGCAGGAGTGGGGTGCCATAGACCATGCCAAACCCGAATAGCCTCCCCTTACTCACATCCGGTACAAGGTTACCCAGCATACCCCAGTTTAGTTCTTAGCGAACTGCGGCAAGCGGGGCCGGAGGGAGGGACCTTCGAGTAATACCATCGGTAAGTATTTTTCAAAAAAATGCATTTTAATTGAAAAATTCATTTGTTTTCTCAAAACACATTACCGATGGTATTACACTTAGGAAGAATCACAAAGAGGAGGTGGGTGCCGCTATAGCGCCCCTACTGCCAACCACATTGCCCACAAACTCGCCCTCCTGCAGCACACTCCCGATAATTTTAGCTAAGATACCTGCGGCGCCTAGGGCGCCGGGAGGGAGTGTTGCGCTGCTGCGGTGTCTCCCACCAGCGAGAGGATCTGTCGCTAGGAGGAGAAGTCCCTCAGGTAGCAGCGGGCGAAGGTGGACTCCGCTCGCCATCTCATAGCCGCCACAAGACTTTGACTGCACCGGTGCTGTCGCAGCGGAACTTGCGGCCCTGGTTCTGACCTCGTGCGCCGCGTTGTGCAACATGTGGCCTCAACAGGTCAACGTCCTGGCAGGCCGGGCGGATAACTCCCCGGAACCAGGAGGAGCAGGTCTGGCTGAGATACCACGTCTACCTGTGGACAGAGGGAGAAAACAGGTGTGTGCGTCCCCCTGCGCCAGCTTGGTCCGGCGCAGGTACACACGGAAGACTCTCACCGGTTCCTATTGTCTGGGCTACTGAGTGGAATCTGACACTCGTACGGGCAGACAGACATAGACTGTAGGGCAGCCAAGGCGACCACGACTTGGCCCTGAAGGCTGGTACCGTAGTAGTTGCACGGCGCCGTCCGTCCGTACCAGCCAGCCATCTGTGTGTGTGTGACGACAGCGCGTACGGATACTGACCCTGGAAGAGGTAAGGCTGTCACTGGGTTTTGAAGTCTGTTCTCCCGGGTGGCACCCAACACGCGCAGGGCGAAACAACTGTCGCCGTCATGTAGGCCGCGTCTAGTCCAGGCAGATGTGTCAGGTAGCTGTAGCATGAACCGGTCGACTGGCACTGCCAGCCACCCGGGTGTGTGGACAGCGTGCATAGTACTGAGCCTGGAGGTTGAGTCAAGGACTGCCCTGAAGCTCTCCTCCTTGAAACATCCGTCAGGCGCGTCATGTGCCGGGTTCCAACAGACGAGGTTGAGATCCCGTAAGCCCCCAAGGTAGAACTTGGTCCCCGCGCAGCACAGCGGGGCATTCCAAGCGAAGGGAGCCTCTGAAGTGAGGTTTTGCCGCTACCCGGGTCTGATGAGCGAAATCGCCTGTAGGAGTCGGCGATCATGGTGAGATAGTCCTGAACGGTGAAAGGGGCCGTCCTTAGGAGATGAAAACCCCCGAGGAAGCACCCTGCCAGCTGGGGCTTCGTCCAGTTCGGAAGGAAGAAGGTTGTCATTCCCGTCACACAGCGCTCGTCATCTACCCTCGCAACTCGACTGGTTGATGGTCTGCGGGTTGTCTCGGTAGCACCTATGGCCACCGTAGGAAGCCTCTGTGGAAGAGGGCTTGCTGCCCAATCTGCGGGTGCGCACCTACATCCACCAAGCTGCAACACAAGTAAAGGCGGACAACCACGCGTACACTTCGGCATGCAATCTCGATGGCGAGCAGTGGAGCTGGAAGATCTGGCCACAGCGACGCCTCCCCGCGCGGCAGGCCTCCAGCGCACTAGCCACTCCCAATTACGCCCTCCTTCTCCAAGCAGAGGAGGTGGCAGGTTGAACGGTGATCCCCTAGTAAGTCATCCGTCCTAAGAGAGCTGAAGAAGGGACTGAGAGTCCCTCCTACACAGCCCTGCTCCCGTCTACTGGGAGTCCCACTCGAACAGGACGACCACGCACTCCATCCTCGACGGAATCCCGGCGAAGAAAACACGTAGTACCTGTCCCGTAGCGTCGGCCCTCTAGTCGACGGCGAAGTGGGCATGATCCCAGCCTACCGCCCGGCTTGCCAACTGGTTACGACTTCGAAACTCGAGTTGTCCCAGGTCCTGGAGACGCACCGCTGCTCTCAGGTCTTTGTCTGGTATCTGCCGAGATGACGAGGCACTTGTGTCGAGTCGAAGGACGAAGATCGTGCTCCAATCTACCGTCTAGTGGAAGAGCAGCGTCGACCCTACTGCCACAGGCCCGAGCGCAACGACCTGCCAAGTTGTCCCGTCTAACTCCCTGTACTTGCGCCCCCGGCCGCAGGATCCACAGCGCCGAATGGGTAACTCCCTGAAGGCGCTACCGAGGGTAAGTCCATCCGCTCCGGTCCGGCGCTGCAGCCTGCCGAAACTCCAAGTTGCCGCCACCCAGGGACGCGAACGCTTCCGCTAGGTCCCGACGCTGTCGTCTAAGGAGGCGACAAGCGTGCCTGGTCACCGCTGACTACGGCCAGGCCCAAGCGAAGAGTAGCATCCCGTCGGGGAAATGAAGCGACTAGCCGCAAGTCAACTCAGGCGGAGCTAATCTGAACTGTGCGCATACCCCCGAAGAAGACGTCGTCCGCAGTGAAGTCTGTCGGACCAGTCCGCCACCCGCGCTGACCTCTATCCCTCGCGCGCCTGGAGTATGCTGTCCCTGACGTTCACAGGAGAGTGCCGTTGGCGTCCCGTCGCCGCCTCCGTCTCTCGGATGTAAGTCGCCCAATCCGGTGCATCGGACGAACCGCGCCTCCGCGGAAGAGTGGTCCCTGCCAATCCTGTCTGACGGTCCACAGTGTTTTAAGAAGGCTGCTACATCCGGCGGCGCCCGCAGCGTGAATCAGCTGAGTGACAGGCCTTGCAAGCCTCCTTGTCGGTCTGCCCAGGGGGCCAAGAAGTTCTCCACTGCGCGGTGCCCTGCGTGGCCGACTCTCCACTCAGCCGCGCGTAATCGATCAGGACGGACGCAGCAACCGTTGGCAGCGGAAGAAGTAGGATCCAGCTGAAGCCACCAGCGCCTCCCCCGGCGCCCTGAAGCGGAGACAGAAGCCGACCAGAAGGGGCAGGGCCTTGAATGCTTGGACGCGATGAGGGGACCTGCGTAGTCCCCGGCTCGAGTAGACTCTCCTGTAAATCTTCGCAGTAGACGGCAAACGCAAGACCTCTCGGAACCGCGAGCGTAGCGACGTAGAGAAGCTAACCTCGTCCAGCCACGGCGAATGACGTCCTCTGGCGTCCAGCGGGAACCGTATGCTCCGCCCGCAGGCGAAGGGATGTCCAACCCCTCCGAAGTCCGGGGAACTCCGGCCGGCGGCGATCCAACGAAGGCGGACCCCGCACTTGGAAGGAACAACGTAGTCTCAGGGGGCCGCTCCCCCGAACGGTGGCGAAAACTCGGAGAGCCTGTCTTTCCCTTGCGTAGCGAGCCATGGAACTGGGACGGCGTCTCCTGTTCCTCTCGTACCCCTGGCTTGTGTGAGGCGAGTCCCTGCTTCCGAAGGGGAACTGAAGATCATGAGCGAACGCCGGAACCCGGATCCCATCGTGAGGTCGTCTCTTCTGCACTGCATCTAGAGCGGCTCTCGTCTGCATGGTCGGCGCGAGGCGTGGTCCAACATCACCGAGCCGGGATCCTGCAGTGCGAAGTGCAGTGGTCCTGTAGCCCTTGCGGTCGCCACAAGCCATAAAAAACTGGTGAGCAGCCCGGGCGAGGGCGCCCAACCTAATAATAAGAAAAATTAAATTAATCAATGCTTAATGCATGAGCACAATTTGATTGTAATAGCCCTTAAGGGATAATCAAGTTATTGAATTAGATTAAAATATGGGAGACAGAATACCCCTCTGTTTTCTCATCTCTATTGCCCAAAGCAAAGAAAGCGGATTAGAGGTTCCAGGAACCTAACCGTGGAAGGATAAGCGGTGTCCCGCCCCAGCGGCCTGGCGAACCGCTGAGCCGCTGGGAAGCAACCTTTTAACCCCTGTGTCGCGCACCACGATAACCGTACATACTCATACGTGTTTGCTACCGCGCCCACATGCTCTCACAGACACTAGACACTGTCCAGCGCCTGAGAAGCCGAGCAGTCGCTTCTGCATGTCCGTTTATGACTTGTCGTCTGGCCCGGGACTGGAAGCATCGTCGGTACGGTAGCCGACGCCAGCCCTCCGCAGTCAGTGACTACCAGCTTACTGGGCCGGGGCGCCTAGGTCACTGCCGTTGACATGGGCCCCACCTGGATGCTCAGTCCACCTGCTGTTTGTCCACTCTGGCCTGCGGAAGGACAGTGGAGCGGTTCACTCTTGAGGCCGGGTCCCGGGCCGGTGGAAGAATCATTGGTTTAGCCATGCAAGTAGAGGTTGTCAGCTACCTCTCCTGCTGACCAGAGCCCAGAACAAGGTATCTTGTGCTTTACAGGTCCGGGACCACCTTGGGTCCCACCCTAAAACACTTGGGCGTCTCTGTCCGGCGATCTCTGACAGACGACATCCTCTCTCTGTGGGACAGCAAGGCACTGCTTCTGATTGGGGTCCCCTTTGTACTCTTGGGCGTCTCTGACAGGCGAGCTCTGAAAGACGCCGACCGCTCTCTGAGTAACCACTTGCCGACCTGGTGACCCCCTGGGTGCAGTCAGTGTACTTCCAACTGACTAAAAGTGTACTTTGGACTCACATGTGTATTATTCACAAGCCAGTGAGTTGTCAGTTTCTCCAAAATGTGTATTTGTGTAAAACGTGCACATGTATGTGTACCCCAAGCAAAATAGTGTACTTCAATACGCCGAATGTGTATGGTAAACCGGTCTGGGCAACCAAGCCACTAAGGTAGCAACGCAATTTAGGAATATTTAGGTAATTACCCCTTGTCAATAGACAAACAAGAGCTCTTCCAAGCCCAGGTGGGAGGCAGATTTGCAGCCTTGGCTACTTTGGACTGCGACGTAGACACCCTTGCTGGAAATATAAAAGAGGTGTTACTTTCTACAGCAGAAGAAGTGCTGGGGAAGCAGAGGAAGCGCAAACAGCCCTGGGTCACCGATGACATCCTCGATCTCTGTGATGAGAGGAGAGCCTGGAAGAAAAAGAGAGGCCAAGACCTCACATCAGCAAACAAGTATAGACTTGTCAACAAGAAGATCAGGAAGAGGATGAAAGAAGCCAAAGAAGATTGGATTGAAGACCAGTGTTGTAGCGTGGAAGAGGGCATGGCAAACGGCAACAGCAAGAAGGCTTATGAAACGCTAAGGACCCTCACCAAGACTCAACAGCGAACAGCCACAGTCATCGAAGACAGCAGCGGCCAACTCCTTACGGAAAACACTGCTGTACTAAACAGATGGACTGAGTACTGCCGAGACTTGTATAACTACAAGGCTGAGCCAGACACCAGCATCCTCCAAAACAACCAGGCTGGGGCCAGGAAGGCTGAAGACCTGCCAGTGTTAGCTGAAGAGGTGGAAGCAGCCGTACGCGGCCTGAAGGGAGGAAAGTCTCCAGGTGTAGACAACATACCTGCTGAACTGTTGAAACATGGAGGAGAAGTAACAACGAAGGTCCTCACTACACTCTGTCAAAAGATCTGGGAGCAAAAGAAATGGCCAGTAGAATGGACACAGTCTCTAGTGATCCCGCTCCCCAAGAAAGGAAACATGAAACAGTGCCAGAACTACAGAACTATCAGTCTGATAAGTCACCCTAGCAAAGTAATGCTTAGAATCATTCTCAACCGCCTCAAAACTTTCGCCGAGGAACTGCTGGCAGAAGAACAGGCTGGCTTCAGAGTTGGAAGAAGCACTGTAGAGCAGATTTTCAACTGCCGCGTCCTGATCGAGAAACATCTGCAGCATCAGCGCGAACTCTACCACAACTTCATTGATTTCAGGAAAGCATTTGATCGCGTCTGGCACGACGGACTCTGGCAAGTCATGAGATCGTTCAATATAGAGGAGGGACTGATCCAAATGATAGAAGCGCTTTACAAGAACGCCTGCAGCGCGGTTCTACTTAACAATCAGTCAGGCGAGTTCTTCAGGACGACGATCGGTGTCCGTCAAGGATGCCTGCTCTCTCCTGTCCTTTTCAACATATTCCTGGAGAAGATCATGCAGGAAACCCTCCACGACCACCATACTTCAATCTCTATTGGTGGCAGATCCCTGTGCAATCTTCGATTCGCAGACGATATTGACCTCATGGCAGGCAGCAATAGTGAGCTCCAAAACCTGACAGACAAACTTTCAAGTAGCGCAGGGTCTTATGGCATGGAGATCAGTACGGATAAAAGCAAAGTGATGATCAACACCACAAGCGACAGCAGCAGCAACATTCACATGAACGGCCAGAAGCTAGAAGAGGTCAATAGCTTCAAGTACTTGGGAGCCACCCTGTCCAAAGACGGTAGTTGCGTAGCAGAGATCCGTATCAGGATAGGTACAGCAACATCCGCAATGGCCAGGCTGGACAGGATATGGCGAAGTAACTCCATCAGCTTCACCATCAAGTACAGGCTTTACAAGTCCCTCGTAGTGTCTATTCTACTCTACGGCTGTGAGACTTGGACACTGCTTGCAGACTCAGAAAAGAAAATCCAGGCCTTTGAGAACAAGTGCCTGAGGAAGTTGCTCCGCATCTCGTACCGCGAGCACAAAACCAACGAATATGTACGGAGCATCGTCACTTCCCTGGTGGGCCCACATGAACCCCTTCTGGCAACCGTGAAACGGCGCAAGCTTGCTTGGTTTGGCCACGTGACCCGACACAACACCTTGTCCAAGACTATCCTCCAAGGCACTCTCGAAGGAAGTCGTCGGCGAGGTCGTCAGAGAAAGAGTTGGGTCACAAACATAAAAGAATGGACCGAACTCGAGATGCCAGACTTGCTTGCAACCGCCCAAAATAGAACTCAGTGGAGAGCACTGTCTGTTGCTGCTGCCTTTCAGTCCCCCCAACGCCCAGTTCGGGCAAGGGACTGATGATGATGATGAATAGACAAACAGAGAATCAGCCACGACCTATAACTTTCGTATGAGGGAAGAGGCAACCAAGCCACTGCTTCCGTGGCCACGATCTCCGATAGGCGTAGCACGCTCTCTGTGGGACAGCAAGGCCACTGCTTGTGCCCTGGGTCCGACCTTGTGGCTGTCAGGCGTCTCTGCCCGGTATCTGATAGGCGAGGTACGCTCTCTGTGGGGAAACAAAGCCACCGCTCTGACTTGGGTCCCCGCTTGTCCCTGCCAGGTGGCACTGCCCGGCGATCTGATAGGCGTGGTACGCTCTCTGTGGGACCACGCAGTCCCTGCTTCGGACTAGGGTTTCGCCTTGTTACACTCTGATATCAGTGTCCGGCGATCTCTGATAGGCAACGTACGCTCTCTGCGGGACAACGAAGTCCCTGCCTCTGACTTGGGACCCACCTTGTTCATCTCGGACATCAATGCCCGGCGGTCTCTGATAGGCGTCGTACGCTCTCTGCGGGACAACGAAGTCCCTATCTCTGTGCGGGACAACGAAGCCCCTGTTCCTGACCTGAGGCGGCGTACGCTCTTTGCGGGACAACTAAGTCCCTATCTCTGTGCGTGACCATGAAGTCCCTGTTCCGGCCTTGAGGCGGAGTACGCTCTCTGCGGGACAACGAAGTCCCTATCTCTGTGCGGGTCAACGAAGTCCCTGTTTCTGACTTGAGGCGTCGTACGTTCTCTGCGGGACAACGAAGTCCCTGTTCCTGCCTTGAGGCGGCGTACGTTCTCTGCGGGACAACGAAGTCCCTGTTCCTGCCTTGAGGCGGCGTACGTTCTCTGCGGGACAACGAAGTCCCTGTTCCTGCCTTGAGGCGGCGTACGTTCTCTGCGGGACAACGAAGTCCCTATCTCTGTGCGGGACAACAAAGTCTCTGTTCCTGACGTGGGTCCCTCCTTGTTAGCTTGGACATCACTGTCGGCCGACCTCTGATAGAGTAGGACGCCAACGGAGGTAAGCGTTAACCATCGTTCTTCCAGTCATGAGGCGGACACCTCACCAGTGCGGGTCGACTCGCCTCTTGCTCAGGGAAGGCCCTCCGCATGCTCGTCCGAGGGGCCCTGAAAGTCGCCACACATCGTGCAGATCCGAACCTAGTTACTGCAACAAGAGGGTACAAGATGAAAGAGCGAGCGTGGCCTCTAAGGTCACGCAATAACGACGCGCGCGCGCTGGCGAATCGGACATAATTGAATATGTAGTCGAATCAAACGAGTGTACAGCGCGTGCCGACGCTCGGCGCTCCTTCCCACCCAAGGGCGCCGGTCGAGGGCATTCACCGAGATATTACCTGGCCATGGCGGAAAAAAGGAGCAAACCCACGTTATCACCATAACGTAACAGCACGCCACACCGCGCGACCGGTTCGGAGCGCAGGCCGAAGCAGCGTCCGGAAGCCGCCAGTCACAGTCTCCATGGCACAAGCCGTAGGTCCGTAGAACACACAGGTCGACGAGGCGGCACAGCGTGAGCACTACCACCCCCAGTCACGCCACCATCTTCACAGTTCAAGTCCCAACGAACAGTCAAGGTCGAACGACCGGCCAAGAACCAAAGCGGAGCTCGAACAGACACAACCTACTTCTGCCAGCTAAGAACTAAAACTGGGGTATGCTGGGTAACCTTGTACCGGATGTGAGTAAGGGGAGGCTATTCGGGTTTGGCATGGTCTATGGCGCCCCACTCCTGCCAACACCCCCTTATACGGACACAACCAAAATTTGGCTAAAATTAGGCCAGCTAAGAGCCATTTCCTAAGTGTAATACCATCGGTAATGTGTTTTGAGAAAACAAAACCCAAGCTCTTTGTCTCTCGTCGCAAACTAAAATCTGTCAACCGAGAGAGCTTCTTCGACGAAGCTGTTGACCTTCTCTTGGACCCCGCCGCCTCTCCTGATCTTGCATCCCATTTCGATTCCTCCCTTCGAAAACGTCTAGACATCCACGCCCCTGTCACCACCTGCTCCATACCCAACCGACTCCCCTCCCCCTGGCTCACTGACAACATAGCTGATGCCAAGCGCGAGCGCCGAAAAGCGGAACGCCGCTGGCGCTCATCCGACCTCACCGTTCACAGACAGATCTTCCAAACCACCAGATCCAAAGTCTGCAGAATGATCTCCGACTCCAAACGTAAACATCTTCAAAACAAAATCCTGGAATCCACTTCATCCAAAACCCTCTACGCTACCATGAACACACTCCTAGGCACTTCTAAAGACTCTCCTCTTCCCAACACACACAACAAAGAAGAACTCCCGTCCGCTTTTTCAACCTATTTCTCCGACAAAATCCAAACTCTGCGCAACACACTCAACACTCTGCCTTCTCTGCCTTGCCTTCCTGACCCCCCCCCCCCCCCCCCCCTTTTCTGGCACTCCCCTCTCGTCCTTCCGCCCCGCCTCTCAGGATGAAGTCCTCAAGACCATAAAGTCGATGACGTTCAAAACCTGCGAACTAGACCCCCTCCCAGCTTCTCTCTACCGGGACGGCCTTCCAAAACTTTTGCCCTTCATCACCGACATCATCAACACATCTCTAGAAAATGGCTCCGTCCCCGATATCTTCAAGTCCGCCATTGTCCGTCCTCTCCTCAAAAACACAACCTCGACCCAAACAATCTCAAGAACTACCGCCCAGTCTCCAATCTCTCTTTCCTGTCCAAGCTTCTTGAGAAGGTTGTCCTCAACCAGCTCAACCTCCACCTCGCCGACAACAACCTCCTCAGTCCCTTCCAGTCTGCCTATCACAAACATCACAGCACTGAAACAGCCCTTCTACATATCCTAAACGACCTGCTGATCTCCACCGACTCGGGCAACATCTCCCTTCTTACACTACTCGATCTCTCTGCCGCCTTCGACACCATAGACCACTCTATCCTCCTCCATCGCCTTCACCACTCCTTTGGCATCACTGACTCTGCTCACTCCTGGTTTCTCTCCTACCTCTCCGACAGACTTCAATCAGTCACCATCGACGGCGTCTCCTCCAACCCAGTCAGGCTCTCCTGCGGCGTTCCACAGGGGTCCGTCCTGGGTCCGGTCCTTTTCACACTCTACACCTCTCCCCTGTCCTCCATCATCCAGTCTCACCACATACACCACCACCACCACCTCTACGCTGACGACTCACAACTACTAGACAAAGACAAACTCGACAATACTCAGTCACTACTGACTCGCATGGCTGACTGCTACAAAGACGTGAAAAACTGGATGACAGCAAACAAGCTCAAACTGAACGACGACAAAACGGAAGCCATGCTGCTAGGAACTCGTCAGAAACTTTCCCAGTTCCCCCCTTCTCTCCACCTTCAACTCGACAGCACCCTCAGAAAGAAAAATTCATTTTTCTTTAAAAGGTATTTTTTCGAAAAATACTTACTGATGACATGACTGAATGGAAGTGTCTACTACTTACTCATTCTAGCCTAAGAGCCAGTTGTGTTAAAACACAACCCGGGAGGCACTCGGGGAACCCCGATGGGACCAAGAGTTGTCTCCCTATACCCACCACCTGGAAGCCGGGTACCCATAATCCCTCAGTCAGGATACTTAGCACACCAGCGGCAAGCGGGGCAGGTGGGAGGATCGTTTGAGTCATGTCATCGGTAAGTATTTTTCGAAAAAATACCTTTTAAAGAAAAATGAATTTGTTTCTTCAAAAACATTACCGATGACATGACTGAATGGAAGAATTGCGAATAGGAGGTGGGTGCCGCGCTCCAGCACACCTTAGGGCCCAAGGGCCGTCCTCCCTAACGCAAACTCCCGACGACCCTAGGTAGGTGAATACCTACGGCGCTGAGGCGCCAGGAGGGAGTTGTGCCCCCCGCAAAAAGGCCCCCACCAGAGCGAGGAGTCTCGCTGGCCTGGCAGAACTCTGCGATCGAGGCGGGCGAAGTCATCCTGCCCGCCAGCCTCCAGTAGCCACGAAGTGTAAGACAGTACACAGTCCCTGACGAATGTGACGTTCGTGGCCATGCAAGTGCCTTGATAACGTACCTGTAGCCTCTAACCTCCCTAAGGGAGGGGTCCTGTAATTCAGAACGTATGACTGAGCGTAGCCAGGAAGAACGTCCGGCATGTAGTGTCAGTGGTGCCGGAACCAGCAAAGAGGCGAGCGCGTCCGTAGCGAACGGCTATGTCGTAGGCACACGTGAGGCTTGTACAGGGATTTGCTACGTGGTCTCCTGGTGGAATAGCGCCCCGTAAGCGGGCGCAAGGTGAATCCGTGGACCAAGGAGCGGCGGTCCAGGTAAGGTATGGTCCGAGCGGAGCTGTACGTAGTTGTTCCCTCGAACTGTAGGCAGACCGGGCGAGTCGTAGCTCCTGAAGCTCGTTAACCAATCCACCATGGCAACATCCCTCAGGCGCCGTAAGGCTGCAAGGGCAAGACGTAGCATGCGATGACTCCTCACGAGGGGAGTCGACAGGAGGCTCCGGACAAGCGCGTGTAAGTCTCTCCGAACCGGGCTCTGAGGAGAGGCAGGTTATCTGCGGGCAAGTGGACCCCCAGCAGGATTCCGGCGGCTTACTTGGAGACGAGTGGGTACCGAGATTGGACGTGGGACGTCGCCAAGAGCGACTCTCTGAACTGGGCTCTGTGAGGCGAGTTCTCTGCTTCTAAAAAGCTGTGTCCGGGCTCGCTCCGTCCGGGTAGCGGCCTCGTCGGTCAAACCCCACCCTGTGCCCTAGTCCACTGAAATCGTTGTGGATCATCCTGGTCTCATGCGCTGATCCTCCGAAGGTGTCCTGGTGCATTCCGTGTGTAGCCACTGGTCCCACCGGGGAAGACTGGCCCAGATCTACCGTCGGTCCAGGTAGCGTCCCGCACGGAGGGAGTTGAAGTTCTTTCCCCAAGCACCAGGGTAGGGGGTACGCACTGGTCAGAGGATCGCCAGCTGCCCTGATCCTGGAAGTACACCTCCGCTGTCGCGTTGCCGGAGAGGAGAAGCTCCTGTGACCTATCCTTCCTCCCACGAGCAGAAGAAGAAGGCCTAGTAGTCCGCGTCGGATCCAAGCTAAGCACGCTCTTGTTGGCGAAGTCCGAAGGTCGGAGGGTTGGACCTCGAGAAGAATCACGGAAGTAGGAAGCGTAGCTTGAGCAGCCGGGCTTAGAGACGACTAAGGTGCGTAGATCCGACTCCGTGTAGTGGCTAGGTCCTCCGCCACGAGCACAGCCAAGCGGTACCACCTGTCCGAAGTCCGGCACCCCCCGGGTGCCCAACGAGAGTTGTCGAGATGGTTAGACGTCAGGGAGAAGGGGATGCGCCTTGGTTTCCCAGAGTCCACGATGGATGAGAACCCCCAATGAGTCAGGTGGCAATGCCGGGCAAACTTCCGCAGCAGGGCGGCGGCGATGAGCTTGGATGTCCCGTCCAGCGCCGGCCGAGTGTCCATGCGCGCAGAAGAACAGGTCTGACGGAACCGCAGCACTGGAAGCCGAAGAAGAGGGAGAGGAGAACGGCTGAGACGTCCGAGCAACCAGTCCGAGGGGTCGTCAGCCGTCAAACTCAGGGTGTCGAAGTCCCGCTGTCTGGAACTGGCGACCGAGGAGGGCTCCGAGGGCTCCGAAGGAAGGAATCCCGCTGACGGCGAACCGCAGAGTTCGAAGACTCCCTCCAAAGGGGAGAGCGAAAGACGGAGCGACGCGGCGAGGGTCTCCTGAGAGCCGAAGGTGGGTCCCGACGAGGAGAACGGCTGCGACGAGGAGGAATGGAACGGAGAGGACGAGGGAAGGGGAAGTGGCCGGTCGATGGGAAGAGGAACGGGACGAACGGGAGTCCGAACGAGATGGGGAACGCGAAGAAGGTGAAACCCGTCTGAGTCGAGGGAGTCCTGATCCGTCGAACGATGAGTGGAGAAGGTCCTCCTACGATCTTGCAAAGCAGAGCGGTAACGGTGAGTAGAACCCCGGCGCCTACGATCTTCGCCAACAGGAGGATCCGGACGAGTGCGTGTAAGTCTCTGTGAACCAGGCTCTTGGGAGAGGCGGGTTGCTTGCCGGCAAGGGGACCCCTGCGGCCAGATTAGTTAGTTATTTGGGTTTAACGCCGAGCAGGCGACTAAGGCCATCTCACGGCGGGATGGGTAAAAATCTGGTCAGCCAGACTAAAAGCAAGGTCTTAAGACAAGATGTAAATATAGATTAAAAATCTCAGGCTAAAATGTCGCACATGTCTTTAAAAGAAACGTCTACAGACTCTCAAAAAGGGCAAATAAAAAATTCACATAGTCAATGAATACTCAGATCTTGTTAAAAATATTGCATTCTCTCAAAAAATTGAAGATTTTGTCCGGAGGAACATCCCGGAACAAAACCTTCAAGGAGTCTGTTGTGAAGTGTTTATATCTGGTGTCAATGAGGTCAGCACAATACAGCAAAAAGTGTCGAACAGAAAACTGCTCATCACAGGCAAAACACCATGGACGCTCATCCTGTTTAAGTAAGTAAGAGTGCGTAACATACGTGTGCCCGATGTGGAGCCGAGCAAGGACAGTCTTCTCACGGCGGCTGCCGCAGCGGAAAGGTAGACTGTCAGACAACTTAGGAAGAGCTTCATGAAGCTTGTTCCCTTCCTCTTTGTCCCACTCGGACTGCCACTCGCGGGCTATGTACGCACTAATACCAGGTTTAAAATCACTATAGACAGTCTGTGTGTCAGGGACAGGGTCACTGCGGGCACTGTTGGCAGCAGAATCTGCGATTCTGTTGCCTTCGATGCCCACATGGCCCGGGACCCAAATAAAAATGATGTCATAATATTCCTTCATCAAGTCCGCGTAGAGCTCTCTAATCTGCACCAGCAGTGGATGGTCTGTTCCCGCGCCCTGAAGGGCCTGCAGGGCAGAAAGAGAGTCAGACAGAATCAGGAAGTTCCTTTCCAGAGACTGATAGGCATGCTTGAGTGCTAGCAGAATTGCCTGCAGTTCTGCACTAAATACAGAGGAATGGTCAGGGAGACGGAGCTTAAATGGGCGTCTAGGATGGCGAGAGGACACTGCAGCCGCAGCCACTCTTCCATCCTCAGATTTGGACCCATCCGTATAAAGACGACAATAGCCAGGAAAAATTGAAAGGAGTTCATTGAGGCTCTGTTGGTATATGGCTGGTGGAGTACAATCCTTCTTGTGGGCAGTCAAGTCCAGCAAGATGTCAGGAACTGGTAGTAGCCAGGGTGGAGTGACGTGTTGCAGAGATTCCAAAACTTTGTCCAGGTCCACTCCGGCCGCCTGCAGATGAGGTCGGACACGGAAGGAAAGTGGACGGACAGCTCCCGGATGGGCATCGTAAATCTCTGCAAACGACGGGGTAAAAACACAATCATAGGCAGGATTTTCTGGATGGGCCTTCAGCTTCAGAACGTAGCTGAGCATGAGGCGGATGCGGCGGAGCCTGAGAGAAGGCTCCCCTGCCTCTGCATACAGACTAGGAACTGGAGATGTCCTGAAGGCTCCCAGACATATGCGCAGACCTTGATGGTGAATTGTGTTCAGACGCTGTAGAACAGACTTGGAAGCCGAGCCATATACCACAGAGCCGTAATCCAGTTTGGACCGAACAAGGGCCCGGTACAGTCGAAGTAAGACGATACGGTCTGCACCCCAGTCAGTAGGACCAACGACACGAAGAATGTCGAGGGCCTTCCGACAAGAGGTTCTAAGGTAGTTAACATGGTTGCGGAAGGTCAATCTTTTGTCAAAGATGACCCCCAGAAACTTTGCCTCTTCGGCCACCTGAATTGGCACTCCAGCAATGCTCAGGGTAGGTTTTGGAAAAAATTTCATATGGTTAGTAAAATGCACACAGACTGTCTTGGAGGGCGAGAACCTGAATCCGTTGAGAGACACCCACCCCTGGATGCGATCAACGCACAGCTGCAAGCGCCTCTCAAGGGACGCAAGTCCTCGACCTCGTGCACACAAAGCAAAGTCGTCCACAAACAAAGAGCATTCAGAATCATCCTTGACGGCCTTTACAATGTTATTTATTTTAATGCTAAATAAAACAGGAGATAGAATGCTGCCCTGCGGGACACCCATCTCCTGTTCAAAGGAGTCGGAGAGGGTGGAGCCCACACGGACATGGAACGACCTGTTAGACAAAAAATTGTGAATAAAAACAGGCAGGTGCCCTTTAAAACCCATGTCCGACAAATCAGACATTATACCATACTTCCAGGTAGTGTCATATGCCTTTTCAAGATCAAAGAAAATTGCATAGACATGCTGCTTGTTGACAAAAGCATCTCGGATAAAAGACTCAAAGCGGACTAGATGGTCAGTTGTACTACGGAAGCGCCGGAAACCGCACTGGAGGTCTGTGATGAGACCACGTGACTCAAGATGCCACACCAGTCGGGCGTTGACCAAGCGTTCCATAGTCTTACATAAACATGATGTCAAAGCTATTGGCCGGTAGTTGCCCGGGTCGGAAGGATCCTTACCCGGCTTGGGGATTGGCACAACCACAGCCTGGCGCCAAGATGGCGGAAAACGACCGGTTATCCAGATATGGTTAAAGGCCTTGAGAAGTACAAGGAGTGAATCCTCAGGCAGATGAGTTAGGAGCTGATAATGGATGGTATCTAATCCAGCAGCAGAGTCAGTACATTTCAGCATGGCTTGCTGCAATTCTGAAAATGTAAAGGGGGCATTATAGTCTTCCGAGTTATCTGATATAAAATCACAAGCACAAGATTCTCGCTTCTCCTTCTCTCTCTGGAAGAAAGGTGAATAATGCTCTGTTGAAGAATTATGGGCAATGGTGGAGGCAAGCAAATTGGCCACAGCCTTTTTATCTGTGACCAAACTGCACCATCTCTAAGATGGCCGACAGAAGCCGAGCCACCCCTGCCCCTAATTCTTCGAACAGCCTTCCAGACTTTTTGGGACGGAGTCCTAGAAGATAAAGATGAGACAAAGCGTCTCCAGGAAGCACGGCGTTCGCGTTTAAAAATGTAACGGGCTTTCGCCCGCTGTCTTTTAAATGTTAAAATATTTGCTTGCGACGGATTACGAAAAGCACGTCGCTGAGCAGATTTGCGTATTTTTTGGGCCTTGCGGCACTCTTCATTGAACCATGGTACTCTCGGCCTCCGAGGGACTGATGTGTAAGTTCTAGGGATGGTTTCACCTGCTACGTCCAACAAAATCAAAGTAAAACAAGAAACAGGTTCTTCAGCTGACATGACCACCTCCTCTGTAAGACGAGACTGACAGAGGGAGGCAAACAGAGGCCAGTTAGCTTTCTTGAGATTCCAGCGCCCCACCGGCGAATCCTCCACACAGCTGACCGATGACAGGACTACTGGGAAGTGGTCACTACCACACAGGTCATCGTGAACCTTCCAGTCAAAGTCCAGCATGAGAGAAGGATCACACACAGTGAGGTCTAGAACAGAACTAGATCCTGAACCTGAGTTAGAGTATGTAGGTGAGCCATCGTTAAAGACACATAGGTTAAGTTGAGAAAAAACATCTTCTAACATTTGACCTCTGCCATCATAGTGGTCACTGCCCCAAAGGTGAGCGTGACCGTTAAAATCCCCCATGAGAATAAAGGGAGGGGGCAGTTGATCTACTAAGTTAAAAATATCATTGCTACAGACCCGCAGTGATGGTGGCAGGTAAATACTGCATATGGTTATGGTCTTCTTTAAGGTAACCCGAGCTGCGACAGCCTGAAGACAGGTGTCGATGCTAACGGGGCTACATAAAATTTGGCTACTAATGAGAAGAGCCGCTCCACCCGAGCGCCTCTCCGAATCAGAGCCTTTATGTATAACATTAAAACCATTAAAGGACACAGGGTCAGAAGTCTTCAGGTAAGTCTCCTGAAGAGATATTACTGAGGGGTTATAGAACTTGACTAAAAGACGCAATTCCTCAAAGTTAGCTTGAAAACCACGACAATTCCACTGAAGCAAAGAGTCCATGATTAAGTCTTATCTGGGGGTAAGGAGTTTTTCCCCCCTTTTTCCTTTACCTTGGAAGGAGTTGAAGAAATAGAGGGGGGCCGGCTCCCGGGCCTCCTCTGGTTCTTCGGAGAGGAAGGGGGTGGAGCTGCCGCAGCATCAGCAACAACAACTTCCACTCCCTCCATCTGCTCCTCCAGTGCAGCATATTTGTTTTGAAGGGGGACATCTGTGTTCCCCTTCTGGGCCCGTGAGCACAGCGGTCCCATAGATTTCTTAGACCCCTGGTCCTGGGCAGCGTTCCTGCCGCTAGAGTTAGCGGCCTTAGAAGGCTGACCAGAGCCAGAAGCCTTTGGAGTTGACTGACTAACAGGTTTGGGTGGGGGCTGAGGCTTAGGGGCAACAGAAGGCGGCACAACCGGACCGGCAGTGTCCGCCTTCTGCGTTCCCTGGCTCCTTGTCACCACCGGAGGAGGGTTACTCTCCAGGGGCGAGATGAGCCGAGGCTCCGCCCCCAACCAAGAAGTTGGGGTCTGACATGAAAAGTCTTTGGTGGGGCGCTTGCCTGCCACCGCTGCACTAAAAGTATACACAGAGGTGTTAGAGGTTGGGGCAGCCGCAGCTGCACCAGGGCCTTCAACCAGTTTTTTGGCATCCAGAAAGGACAACCCCTTCTCCACACGCACCTGCTGAATCTTGCACTCGGATATCCAACGAGGGCATTTCTTATCCGAAGCCATATGCGCCCCCTGGCAATTCACACACAGGGGGGTGGCTGTGCAGGACTCAGCAGAGTGTCCGGGCCTAGTGCAACGGGCGCATGAAGCCTCTGCCTGACGGCACGTCTTCTGCCCATGGCCATACTTTTGGCACTTAAAGCACCGGAGGGGAAGAGGGACGTACTTTTTCACTCTCAGGGAGTAGTAACCTCCCCAGATGGTAGTAGGAGGGGTGGGGGTGCCAAACGTCAGGATGATGGTAGGGAGACGGATCTCCCCACCACCTCGCTTGGAAGCGAAGCGCCTGACGCAAGTCACCCCCTGAGACTTAAGGTTCCTTACAAGTTCATCTTCTGACAGTTCTGCCAAAGCTTGATCTTTGATTACGCCTCTTGACGAATTCATAGTTTTGTGGGGTGTGACTTCCACAGAAGTGTCTCCGATGGAAGAGAGCCCCAGTAGCCCGCTGGAGTGTGCCCGAGTACGGCACTCCACCTGCAAGTCACCAGACCTGAGGCGCTGGGCGTCAGGCCTGCCAACACGGCTCCTGAGGGTCTCCCCCACCAGAAAAGGATGCAGCTTGGTAACTGGTTTCTCCTTCATCTTGCTATGGACAATGAGGAAGCGAGGCCATACGGCCGACGCCTGAGGCGTCGCTTCCTCACAGTCTGAATCACTGTCATGTTCAAATTCGGTGTCTATATGCCGTTTCTGTGCTAGTTTTGTTTTTTTTGTTTTATCCATATTATATTAGTAGAGATATTCATCCCCCGGGGGTCCCCGCCCGCCACCGAGCCCAACAAGGGAAAGTGCAACTGTCGGCGGGTCTCCAGCCGACGCACAATGGAGACTGCCCGAAAGATATACTCAAGGGGGTAAGCCCGATTGAACCGTTTGAGCCACCGCCTTCTATCACACCGTTGAATGCAGGGGAATACTGGCGTAAAGCACCTAATCAGCAGCAAAGGCTATAGCATGGTGCTCCGTATAGCAACCCGCATGTCAACAGTGGGATAGGGCTCAACGTGACAAGAGCCGATTGACTAGGCCGGTACGACTAGCCTCCCGTTTAGGCAGAAGTCAAGGCCAAAGTGGAGTGTTTCAGCCACCAGGATCCTCTTCTCCCCCGACACGGGTCTCCAAGCACGGCAAACACTTGGGATCCAAAGGACCAAAAAGTCACGAGTATTTTTAAGGACCAATCCAACATGGTACGACCTGGGTTAGCACAGCTCCTTAAAAACCGGACCAGTGAAAAGGCTGAACAACATATCTGTTGACATCAAGTCCTAATCCTGGACAAAGATGGCACCCGTCTGCTAGCCCACTCAGTCAGGGACTGAGCGGACTACCCACCTACACCACGTGGAGGCCGGTGCCGGGTAGGCCCCTGCGGCCAGAGACGAGTTGGGAACGAACCAGGCTCTTGGGAGAGGCGGGTTTCTGTGCACTAATCCGTTGAATACTCAGTGGCGTCTTCTGTGTCGGATCAAGTTGGTCTCGCGCGTCCGGTGCCGGGGGCACAGCGGAAGGCGTCTCGGTAATCTCCAAGCACCCGAGCGAGAAGGTCCTCCTATGATCTTGCGAGGGAAAGCGATAACGTCGAGTAGAATCCCTGTGTCTACGCTCTTCACAACCAGGAGGCTCCGGACGAGTGCGTGTATGTCTCTGTGAACCAGGCTCTTGGGCAAGGCGGGTTTCTTGCCGGCCAGGGGACCCCCAGCGGCTTCCTCAGAGACGAGTGGGGAACGACGGTGGAGGAGGAACGACGGTGGAGGAGGGACGCCATGAGCGTCCCACCAAACCAGGCTCTTGGGAGAGGCGGGTTCTTTCCACCAGCTGTGTCCAGGCGCGCTCTCTAACGGAGGCGGTCTTGACGGTCGAACTCCCACTCTGTGCACTAATCCCTCGATTACTCAGTGGCGTTTTCTGTGTCGGATCCAGTTGGTCTCGCACGTCCGGTGCCGGGGGCACAGCGGAAGGCGTCTCGGAAATCTTCAAAGTACCCGAGAGGGTAGGAGGCTCCCTCCTATAAAAGTTCCAGAGATTAGACCATCGCAGCTCCGGCCAGGTAGCACAGACATCACAAGTGTGGTCGGAAGCACACCCAGCGCACAGGAGACAGACTGTATGGATATCCGACGACCACTGGAAACCTCCGCATTGTTTGCCGGTCACCAGTAGGCCAATGCAACACACAAAACATGAGGGCACTCGGCGAGTGTCTACAGGATCTCTGGAGGGACGTGAAGAACGGCAACTCCTATGCACGCCAGCAGAGGAGAGTGAGCGGAGTGTAGACCTGGAGCGGCGTAAGGGTCACTCCAATGAGGCGATCCGTAGAGGAAGAGCATCCAACGGTGCCGATAGTGGTCCCTACTCTGGCGCCGCGCAGAGCGAGCGGGACGAATACCCTCGAGAGGTGGCCTGGAACTGTGTCGATAGCAGTCTCCGCTTCCTTGGAGACGAGCATCCTTACTAGAGTCCCTGGACGTGCACGTGAATGTCTCTGAGCCGGGCTCCGAGGGAGGCGGGCTTTCTTGCCGGTAAGGGGGACCCCCAGCGGGATCCCGCGGGCTTTCTTGGAGACAAGTGGGACCGATAGTGGACATGGCTTCATGGAAGCGGCCTCATCGATCCAGGCCCACTTCGTGCACTAGTCCACTGAATCCGGTGTGGGGCTTCCCACAGGGACATCCTGGTCTCAAGCGACCGGTGCCAAGGATACGATGGATGGCGTATCCACATCCTGCGCATAGGAGACCCGACCTAGTGGTTGTCTGACGGCCACCGGAACATCTGCCTTGCGTGAAGGACATCAGCATGCCCCTCTTCATCGGGGCGGAACGGGATCCTTCAAGCACCAACAGCATAGGTCGCTCCCGCCTGCAGACGCTTCAATGCTGCCATCCGCGCTGCTGAGGCCAGGTGACACAATCATCCCAATGTGGTAGGAGGCACCTCCCGTGTCGGAAGACAGGCCTAGTCCCAAATGGGCGCTGCCTGGACATGAAGAACACACCTACCAGTAGCAGCCGGGCTGGTGCTTACAGCCGAGAAGCTGCTTGTCCTCTCAAGGTGGTAGTGTACTGCAACGTCCTAAGAAGTCGGACGTGTGCGTAATTGTCTTACCGAGCGGGCCTTGCCAGAGGCTGTTCACGTGCGCTCCCCCTGGCAGCGGCCTCCATGATCCACGCTCGCGCACTAGTCGTGACATCCGGTGTGGCTTCTCTCCCAGGTCAGTCCGTTGTCGTGCGGAAAGCCCGCAGTGTCCGGAAGGCGCCTAACCGGTGCCGATCGCTTGCAATGCAAGCATGGTCGGCGGGGCATCCGGTGCAGTGGCGAAAGACCCCTGGGGGCTGAACTAGCCACTGTCATCTGTGTGAATGGGTAGCACATCCCTGCAACAGATAACACACCCGAAGGCCTGCGGGCGAGTCCTGTGGGACTAAGCCACGAAAGGTAGCCTTCGTAACAACAAAACACACAAGCACCAAAGCGGGGGTAACAGACTGTCAAGCCTGCACGCCAGCAGTGCAGTAAGAAAGTCGACTCACTGCCATCAAGCACTAAGGGGAGCAACCAACATATGTAGCAAAAGTCAAACATGTCATGACAGAAGCGAGGTACCAAACTGCACGCCTACAACTAGCCGTGCAGTAAGCAAGTAGGCCCACTGCTGCCAAGCGCTAAGGCGAGGGAACAACATATGTACACAAAAGACGAATACGTCATGACGGAAGCGAGGTACCAAACTGCACGTCTGCAATCTAGCAGTGCAGTAACGAGGTAGATTCACCGCCGTCAAGCGCTAAGGTGAGCAACAACATATGTACCAACCCCTGTCATAAAAGGAGTCAGGCCCCAAACATCATTACTAAGGGTGACCGTGTGTGGAAAAAACAACACCGGCCGCATGCTGTACAACTCAATACTCAATGACAACCAAGACAAGAAAAACATCTGGGGCAGTAAATCACCACCTTATGTGGACATGTCACGAGGGGCCCGCCCAGCCAAGGAGCGTAAACCCCCAAGCTGCCCGCCGGAACGTAGCCTATATCCACTCTCTAAGGTACGTGAGCACTTGTCCACAGCGTATGCCTGCGTATGCGCTTAAATTCATCACCCGTATCTATACAACCATCCCGCAAGCGAAAACAGAAAAGGGGCCAGAACAGGTGCTGGTACCGAACAAACTACACGATAAGGCGTGACCCAAGCTGTGCCACTCAGCTAATCAGGCCATGGAGTAAAAGAATTCTCCACACCCAAGGTACAAACGCGTAGGAAACTTCACTACGATTCACCGAAGGTGAGTGGGCGCGCGATTACAGTGAGAAGAAGACGAAAAACTTTGTACCTGCACAAACCAGTGCCCAGCCCGGGAACCGGCCGAGGGTCAACCCCGCTACCTTACCTCTCCGCCGAAGGGGAACGGGAGGAGACGTCCAAAACCCGCCTGGCACGACCGGCGAAGCTCACCGGACAGCTCACCAGAGGTCGAAGCGTAGGCGCTAAGCAGTGGGGACGAGAAAGCCACGCAGCAGCACAGGCAGGGCCGACGAAACGATCCTATCTCCCGCTCTTCATTCCAACAGCAAGTCCGAAACCAGAGAACCAGTCGAAAAACCAAAGTCCGTAGGCTAGAGCCGAGCGCAAGACGACTGAATCGTGCGCCTAAGTAGACTAGACTGAGGGATTATGGGTACCCGGCTTCCGGGTGGTGGGTATAGGGAGACAACTCTTGGTCCCCTCGGGGTTCCCCGAGTGCCTCCCGGGTTGTGTTTTAACACAACTGGCTCTTAGGCTAGAATGAGTAAGTAGTAGACACTTCCATTCAGTCATGTCATCGGTAATGTTTTTGAAGAAACAAAATCCGACCACATCACTCCCCTGCTCAAGCTCCTTCACTGGCTCCCCATCTCCCAACGCATCCAATACAAGATTCTGTCTCTCTGCTACAAATCACTGAACAACTACGCTCCTACCTATCTCTCCAACTTACTTCACCCCTACACTCCTTCCCGCTCCCTCCGCTCCGCCTCTCTCCGCCTCCTCATCCCCCGCACCAAACTCAGCACTTTCGGCCCCAGCTCCTTCTCCGTCTACGGTCCATCCACCTGGAACACCCTCCCACTCTCTCTCCATCAGAAACTCTCTCCTCCTTCCAGTCCGCCCTCAAAACTCACCTCTTTCAACAGTTCTAGCACTATATCACTACACTCCCCACCCCAAGCTGACCGTCGTAATGTATTTTCACTATTTGTGGTACGTGAGTCATTGTCTAAAGCGTGCGCATGTGTGTGCGATTTGTGAGTGCGCGCTTAGAGTTATATTATAAGATAAGCGCATTATAAATACCGTAATTATTATTATTATTTCACAGATCTAACGTGTCCTTTGAAACCTGGTTGAAGCATGTACCTAAGCATCACGCTGCCAGCATGGCAGGTTTACCCGACAGCTTCCAGTTGTCGCACCTTTACAGCACTCAATGTATTCACTTTATAATACTTACATCCCACTCCACCGACTATCAAGACTTCTTCCGAGCCGCAGTGAGCCATTGCCCTCTCTGAAACACACCCAAAAATTGGATTCTCAATGTGACTAGCATGCGAGGGTGTGATTGTGCATCCTCTGCACGCCCGACCCATACACCCCTTGTGCGTACAGCCAACTGGTTCTTTAAACATTACCACACACACACACTGTGGACAGCATCGGTGAGTGTGTTAACCCATTTAGCCCCAATGCCCAAGCTAATCTGACACTAACCTTGAATTATCCCAGTCAATCCATCTCCTGCAACTGGTACAGTCGTCAGGCAACACCTCCAGAATTTGGGAAATGGGGTGAAAAGGGCTAAATATACCATTTGACAGTAGCAACATTATTTTGTATCTCAGCTTACAGAAATTTAAACAGCTAAACGAGAGACTCACCTGTGATTTCTATCAGCATGGCGAACACAGTTTCCTGAAGTGAGAAACAGAGGTCTTCTGGTGTGTATTCTCCTTTAGCTATTAAGTCTGGTGCTCTTTCCTTTAAAAACAATAAATAAATTTTTTAAATTGTTAAATGTTAACCATGCACGTGAATGATAATGAAAGTGTGGGGTTCAGTCAAGAAGGATGACGCATCAGAATATCTGACCAAACAACGACTGCTGTTTTGAATCTTTGCTCTTACAAAGGTAATGTATGGAAGTACAAAACTAATCTTTGACAAAGACTCGATGTGTATGCTGTGTCACAACACACAAAACATGACAGAAGGCAGCACATTTTCCAATTATCATTTTACCATGAGTTAACTTTTACTTCTGCTGTCGGTAGCGTACTTTGTCACGATTCATGCAGGAATCATCATGACAAAAACAGGCATGGGAATTGCCAAAGCAAAAATCAGCTGAAACTAGGGGGGGTCCCCCGGAAAATAAAACAAGCGATGAAAATCTGAGCTTATTTTTGGAGGAATGTGAAATTATTTTCCACGGAAAACCGCGGATCCGAGGACAATTCCCATGCCTGCAAAAAGTGCTACTGGCAGCCAAAGGCAGCCACTTCCAAACCTACTAATAATGACTTTTGCAACTTTGGGAAACATCTGGATGGAGTGTTTACAAGGTGCTGGAAATGGATCAATCAAATTTGCTGAAGGGTTTACAGCAGAACATGTGTTGAGTGACCAGCTTTTTGGGGAGCACCTGTCATTGAAGACCCATCATTTACGTGGCTGTAGCCACCCAAATGATGGCCATTAACCTTTGTGATGAAGCTCTATGCTTGTGCATAGTGCTCGCACAATAGGATTAGTACGGTACGGTTTTTGTTAACGGTTTGTTTGTGCCAAAAGTCCGTGGGGCCTGCTGCCCACGTGGAATATGTAAGACATGGTTAGCACGGGATTTTTTAGTGAGTTCTGTTTAGCAAGTTCTAGGCGGAAGCTGTGACTGTCAGAGGTCTAGATCAGGAGTGCGGGCTGTTTTGTCGTATGGAACGGTTGTGTTTGAGTTACCTAGCCCGCATTCCAAGACTCTGAAGCCTAGATTTCAGGTATGTTTCTATAAACGTAGTATTGATAGTTGTTTAGTTAAAGACAGTACGCGTGGTAAGATTAATGTGGTTGTATAGCGGTGTTCCGGTTTGGTTTAGTATAGTATGTTTAGAATTCGGTGAAGTAACCGGTGTTTTTGTATACAGTTGTTTACCGAGTTAGATGACTAAAGGAATATGAAGTGTGTATGTCTAAGCCGCTATGAAGATAGTACGTGGTTGGGTAAGCATAGTCTTTTCCAGGGTATAGAGTAATGTATAGCAAGAGTGTTAGGCTATAGTCTGTTTCAAGATAGTGACAGAGATGGGGTGATACAAAAATAGTTTATGAAGCACGTGTGTGTGTGTGTGTGTGTGTGTGTGTGTGTGTGAATGAACGTGTGGATTATTTGTATGAGCCAGGTTACGTGACGTTTCTCATTGATCCAATATGTTGTGTGTTTAGCAAGTGTTACGTTGGGACTTTTGTCTATTCAGAGTTCTTGTAACGAGAGTGGAAAGACGGACGCCGAGACGTCGAGTCGCAGGTGGAACCTACGTGAGGTCATCCCTCCAGCTCTTCTGAGAGTGAGTCTGACTGGGGACCAAGACACCCAAGTCCAAGTGAGAACTGAGTACCGTACGAGAACGAGGACGTCCGTGCCCAAAGAGAGACAGGACGGCAACAAGCGTACGACGAAGGACTTTCACGCCTAGACGTGAGAAGGACCAACGTAACCAGGCAACATCAAACAGGTTGGAGGCAATGTGAGACTAAGACCTAACCTGGCAAAGATATTGTGATACGTGTGTGGTGTGATAATAGAACAGTGTATATAGTTGATAATCATTTAAGTTGTTCTTTTCATTTATAGTGTATAAAGGTTACTTTAGAAAGGGTTGATTGATTGTACATTGCTTAACGTCCCGCCAGCAACAAGGCTTTCTCAGGACGTGCCTGCACTGCTTGTGAAAAAAAAACTAAACAGAAAATTGAATGTATGTCGCCAGCCGGTCAAATACGTTAAATAAACCTACAACATGGGGCCTAAATAAAGCTAAGACCATTTAGCAACACACATCCAATATCAAGAGCTACAGGCAGTGCAGACAGTAGGGAGAGTTTTAAAAAGGCAAATTCAGGTGAATGGACAAAGGGTAGACAGAAACACATGCCCCAGAATAGAGAGAAAAACCCACCCTGTGGGGCTGACCAGGGTGACCCTGGGAACTAAAAAATACCTAACCCCACCCAAGTCCCCCAGGGCAGACCCGGGTGGGGTTACTTTAGAAAGGGAACCCGTGTGTTGTGTTTTACCGCATGAATGCGCCCGTCTGAGTCAGTGGCAGTGTATGCGTCTGTTGTGTGAGAGTCTGTGCGTATGACTGTGGGCAAGTCTGCGTGCGTTACAGTGGTGACCCTGTTTTAGCGGTAGGTTAGAAGTATTTGCGAGCGATAGTGAGTAGCGATTTTAGAGTAGGATTTGTTGCTATGTGCATGTTGTTGTGTTAGATTCCCCTCTCCGATTCTAGAGGGTAAGATCCGCTATTTCTGTAGTTTTCTGGATCTTACGAGGAATTAGTACTTGTGTCTTCCTGTTGTATAGATAGTGTTCTTTTTCCTTGCTCTTCTTTCTATCGTTCTTAATTTTCGTTCCATCTGGACGTCAAGTAGGTCACTATTTTCTGCGTAGGTAGTTGATATTGTTGTGAGTTTGCATTTTAAGTTTTGCCGTTCATTTGGTTGTGGTATTTGTAATTTTACTTTTTCAAGTGTGGGAAATTGTTGTAAGTATGGAGGTAGACCCGGTAGAGGCGTACATTAAACAGGGTGAAAGGTTAGGACTTAGGGATGAGAAACTTTTTGACTATATGGAGAAGTGTAGGGATAGGGAGGATAGGGCGAGAGAAAGAGCATTAAAGGAGAAGGAGTTAGAAGTTCAGAGGGTTAAAGACGAGAAAGAGTTGGAGATTCGTAGACTTAGAGAGGAAAAAGAGTTGGAAATGCAGATACAGAGGGAGGAGAAAGAGCTAGAAATTCAGAGAGAGAGAGAAGAGAAAGACAGAATACTTAAGAAAGAGGAAATGGAGCTAAAGGAGAAGGAATTAGAAGTACAGAGAGAAGAGAGAGCGTTTCAGAGAGAGAAAGACGAGAAGTCTCTAGCGTTTCAGAGAGAGAAAGACGAGAGGGAACATGCTTTAAGAGAGAAGGAACTAGAGTACCAGAGAGAGAAAGAGGAAAAGGATAGGGAGGACAAGGAGAGAGATAGGGAGGTACAAATGCAGTTAGCTCGAGATGCGGGATCTAGACCAGATAGTGATTCAGTAGGCCGAGGAATATGCAATTTTCCTAAACTGCCGATGTTTAAAGAGTCCGTGGACTCTATTGACGCTTTTTTGTGCCGTTTTGAGTCTCATGCGCAGGCGTTGAGTTGGCCTCCTGCCAACTGGCCCGTTTTGCTTTCATCTGTGCTTGAGGGTCAGGCCTTGAGTCTTTACCATAGTTTGACCGTTTCGGGGAACATAGAGTACGAGACTTTGAAGGAGTGTCTCTTGCAGAAGTTCCAGTGTAATGCGGAAGGTTTTAGAGAACGCTTGAGAGCTTGTCAGCCAGAGACAGGGGAATCGTTTATGTCGTTTGGCAAACGATTGTCCCATTTGCTCGTACGTTGGGTCGAACTGTCAAAGATCGACCACACGTACGAAGCATTGTTCGATCTCATGTTGGCTGAACAGTTCTTTGGGAGCGTTTCCAAGGATCTAGCGGTATTCTTGAGAGAGCGTAACCTCAAGACTACGGACGAGTTAGTACAGCACGCGGAGGCTTTTTGGATGGCGCATCCTACGAAAAACCTCGCGCGTAGGACCGAGACACCGCCAGTCGGGTTGGTCGCTGCCAACACGTCTGGGGGTTACCGGGGGGTCAATACTTTACGTGGAGGCCAGCGGATTAACGGTAGAGGTACTTTGCGTTTTCGACGCGGTGATCGAGGTAACTGCAATGGCGGTAGCAATCCGTACGCACGTGGAGGGACTTCTTTGTGTGGGTATGGTCGTGGTCGTGTTGCGAGTTCGGACACGCAGTGTTTTTCTTGTCGTGGGTACGGGCACTTCAGTCGGAGCTGTCCGTACTACAGTGCAGGCGCGCAGGGTGCTGGTTATCAGGAGCACGGCCATCTGGCTCATCCGTATCCTGGCGTCACTGGTCGGGTAGATGGGGCTGTGCAGCTCACTCACACGGCCAGTGTTGCAGTTCCTGTCGTGGAGGAGCCTCAGCTCGGCGTTGTGTGCTCGGCTGATGGCGGAGGGTACTTGCCGGTAGTGACGGGGGTGGTGAACGGTTTCCTCGTGTCTGTTCTGCGCGACTCGGGTGCCACGACCGCGGGGGTCAGGCGTAGCCTTGTTAGACCAGATCAGTTCACAGGGGAGACGCAGAGGATAATTTCGTTCGGAGGAAAGGTGGAAGTTTTCCCTTTAGCTAGAATAGAGGTTGACACCGAGTTTTTCACAGGTGATCTGGTATCGTGTGTCATCGACGAGCCAGTAGTGGATTTGATTCTCGGCAACATGAAGGATGTGGAACCAGTAGTTAGTATGTTTGGAGCATTTCAGCAGGCTCGGGTAGCTCACCAGGCAGTCGCGTTCGTCGCGACGAGAGCGCAAGTCAGGCGCGAGGGCGAGCAAAAGGCGGCGCTGCCGTGTGTGGCTAGTTCGCCTCTTGACGCTATCTCGCCTGCCGAGCTTGGTGAGTTACAGAGGGCAGATAAGTCATTACAGGACTGGTTCGGAAAAGCGGCAGCGGGTACGATCAAGGAGAGTGGGGTGAACGCTTATCGGTTTGTGGTTACGAACGGCTTGTTACACCGTCATTTCTGGAGGGAGGGCGCGCCGAGCACGGTTCCGACAGCCGTGCAGGTCGCGGTGCCTTCTATGCTGCGTGACACAGTGTTGTTGGCGGCCCATGACGGGGTGTTGGCGGGACACTTCAGCGTTAAGCGAACGCTGGGGCGGGTTCGTCTCCGATTTTCGTGGCCAGGGGTGTCGACTGACGTCGCACGATATTGTCGCTCCTGCGACATTTGTCAGAGGACAACCCCGAAGGGCCGGGTTCCCAATGTGCCACTTCAATTGATGCCACGCATTGAGGTGCCTTTCAATCGCGTGGCGGTGGACATTGTGGGGCCGTTGTCGCCCCCGTCGGAGGGTAACCATCGCTACATTTTTACCCTAATTGATGTGGCGACGCGGTACCCGGAGGCTATCCCACTGCAGAAGATTGATACAGTGTCGGTGGCGGAAGCCATGTTTTCAATCTTCGCTCGAATGGGCTTCCCGAAGTCGGTTCTGAGTGACAGGGGCACCCAGTTCACGTCTGACATGATGGGCGAATTCCACCGTATGCTGGGGGTCAAACGAGTTTTGACCTCGCCATACCACGCCCAATCTAATGGGATGGTCGAGCGGTTTCACGGCACGCTAAAGCAGTCACTAAAGAAGGTCATTCAAACACGGCCACGGTCCTGGCACCGTTACCTTCCGGCGCTGCTGTTTGCGTATCGTGAGCTCCCGAACGAGAGCACGGGGTTTTCCCCATTTGAGTTGCTCTTTGGTCGGCGAGCGCGAGGGCCGATCGACTTACTTGCGGACGCGTGGTCTGGGGATAAGGACGCGGGGGAGAGCAAGACCATCTTTCAGCATCTGCTGGACCTGAAAAACATCGTCAGGGAATCTTGCGAGATAGCCCACAACAATGTGGATGCGGCCCGAAAGGTGCAAAAGCACTACCGGGACAGAAGCTCCAAGATGAGACGGTTTGCTCCAGGAGAGCAAGTCTTGCTCTTTTCACCCGCAACCACGCAGGCGCTCGTGCCTCAATGGCAGGGGCCGTACCAGGTTGTTCGCGAGTATGGTCATGACTACCTCATTTCTGTGCGGGGAAAGGAGAAGATCTACCATGCTAACATGCTGAAGAAATACCATGATGGGTCGAGGCCTGCACTAGCGTGTTTCGCGGCTGGGGCAACCGAGCCGTTTTATTCACTTGTGGGGGACGAGTTCGAGTTTTGCCCGCAGGCCGCGATAGAGGGAACCGGACGTGTGGACGAGGCTGCCGGTCCGCGTTTTCCATGGTGGCCCTGGTGGCGTGTTATAGACTGTTAGTCCTTTCTTCTGTTCTATATAGTAAAAGTTAGTCCTTTCCTGTTTTCGGATGATATTACGTCGAGTAGTCTTAAAAAGAAACTCGGTCGTTTCTTTTTTTTCCCGAGGAAGGGGGAATTGTGATGAAGCTCTATGCTTGTGCATAGTGCTCGCACAATAGGATTAGTACGGTACGGTTTTTGTTAACGGTTTGTTTGTGCCAAAAGTCCGTGGGGCCTGCTGCCCACGTGGAATATGTAAGACATGGTTAGCACGGGATTTTTTAGTGACTTCTGTTTAGCGAGTTCTAGGCGGAAGCTGTGACTGTCAGAGGTCTAGATCAGGAGTGCGGGCTGTTTTGTCGTATGGAACGGTTGTGTTTGAGTTACCTAGCCCGCATTCCAAGACTCTGAAGCCTAGATTTTAGGTATGTTTCTATAAACGTAGTATTGATAGTTGTTTAGTTAAAGACAGTACGCGTGGTAAGATTAATGTGGTTGTATAGCGGTGTTCTGGTTTGGTTTAGTATAGTATGTTTAGAATTCGGTGAAGTAACCGGTGTTTTTGTATACAGTTGTTTACCGAGTTAGATGACTAAAGGATTGATTGATTGATTGTACATTGCTTAACGTCCCGCCAGCAACAAGGCTTTCTCAGGACGTGCCTGCACTGCTTGTGAAAAAAAAACCACAGAACATTGAATGTATGTCGCCAGCCGGTCAAATACGTTAAATAAACCTAACACATGGGGCCTAAATAAAGCTAAGACCATTTAGCAACACACATCCAATATCAAGAGCTACAGGCAGTGCAGACAGTAGGGAGAGTTTTAAAAAGGCAAATACAGGTGAATGGACAAAGGGTAGACAGAAACACATGCCCCAGAATAGAGAGAAAAACCCACCCTGTGGGGCTGACCAGGGTGACCCTGGGAACTAAAAAATACCTAACCCCACCCAAGTCCCCCAGGGCAGACCCGGGTGGGGGTAGATGACTAAAGGAATATGAAGTGTGTATGTCTAAGCCGCTATGAAGATAGTACGTGGTTGGGTAAGCATAGTCTTTTCCAGGGTATAGAGTAATGTATAGCAAGAGTGTTAGGCTATAGTCTGTTTCAAGATAGTGACAGAGATGGGGTGATACGAAAATAGTTTATGAAGCACGTGTGTGTGTGTGAATGAACGTGTGGGTTATTTGTATCAGCCAGGTTACGTGACGTTTCTCACTGATCCAATATGTTGTGTGTTTAGCAAGTGTTACGTTGGGACTTTTGTCTATTCAGAGTTCTTGTAACGAGAGTGGAAAGACGAACGCCGAGACGTCGAGTCGCAGGTGGGACCTACGTGAGGTCATCCCTCCAGCTCTTCTGAGAGTGAGTCTGACTGGGGACCAAGACACCCAAGTCCAAGTGAGAACTGAGTACCGTATGAGAACGAGGACGTCCGTGCCCAAAGAGAGACAGGACGGCAACAAGCGTACGACGAAGGACTTTCACGCCTAGACGTGAGAAGGACCAACGTAACCAGGCAACATTAAACAGGTTGGAGGCAATGTGAGACTAAGACCTAACCTGGCAAAGATATTGTGATACGTGTGTGGTGTGATAATAGAACAGTGTATATAGTTGATAATCATTTAAGTTGTTCTTTTCATTTATAGTGTATAAAGGTTACTTTAGAAAGGGAACCCGTGTGTTGTGTTTTACCGCATGAATGCGCCCGTCTGAGTCAGTGGCGGTGTATGCGTCTGTTGCGTGAGAGTCTGTGCGTACGACTGTGGGCAAGTCTGCGTGCGTTACAACCTTTTTAGCCCCAAGGTCCCATTTCTCAAATTTTGGAGGTGTTGCCTAATGGCTATGTACCAGTTGCAGGAGATGGACTGATCATGATAATTCAAGGGTAGTGCCAGATGAGCTTGGCGCCTGAAGGCGCCAAGCTCATCTGGCACAACCCTTTGAATTATCATGATCAATCCATGTCCTGCTGCAGGGTCCCGGGGCTAAAAGAGTTAACGACAAAAGTCACTTTTTGCCCTTTGAGACTTCTCTTGACAGAGCACCTGATTATTATCAGACACTCGTGTTTTTCCGTATCCCTAGACGTAATGAGGTCACTCAAGGTCATCGTGCATTTTCATATTTTGGTCCCATTACATGGAACTCTCTCCCAGCTGACGTGCATCAATCATCTCTCTCCATTTTTAAATCCAAGCTTAAAACACACCTTTTTCTCTGTTGCATATACTTAAAGACCATTTTGTCTGCCGGCTCATCATGTGTGCGTGTGTATGTGTGCGAGTTTTCTGCTCCCTGTAAATCAATGCATGTTTGTTGTTTTGTTGTTGTTGTGTTTGTTTTTGTATTTTGCTTTGTGTTTCATTACTGTGATTGTAAAGCGCCTAGAGCATCTTGGTGATTAGGCGCTATACAAATTACCTTTATTATTATTATTAAGACCTTATTTCTTTTCTCATAAAAAAAGGTGGCTGCTCAACACAGGTTCTACTGTACGAGATTAGCTTGGCGCATTTTCAGGCAGGAAGCTAATCTCGCACCACCCTTGATTTATCAGGGTCATTCTGCCTCCCACAGTGAAGCCTTACAGGTAAATGCGTGCTAAGAAGAAAGCTAGTGTCTTGCCTCAATAAAAGACAGCAGGCCAGAGAAAGACACATCCATTCCTTTGACGGCATAGGGTAGTTCCAGGAACTTACTGCCCCTGTAGCAAACAAAACAAGGATATGACAGACCACTCTTAATGACCAAGCCCATCCCCTGGTAGTATTTGTAACCCTTTTCATTCTGGTACACTACTGCCTGAAATTAATTTGACTATGACAGTTCAAGGGTGCTGCCTGAGGCGCCAAGCGATTCTGACACCACCCTTGAACTAAAATGATCTGGATGGACGACCACTGGCCCAGCGCATACTCACTTCACATGCGAGCCACAAAAAATGATGTAATGGGTTAACCGTTTAGCCTGGACACACTGTAACCAACAAGAAAAGCACTTGTTTATCAGTAACCATCCTCAAGAGAAATCACCTGTCCAGAAAAACCATCATTCAAATGGCTGAAGTCACCCGAATGATGGTCTGCAACACATTGCATCCTGAGGCTGAATATCTTTTTTTTTTAAATTCGCTTATCATCCTATGAAGGCTGCATTACAAATTAGGAGATAGATCAACCAGTTTAGTTCAAGGGCGGCGCCGGAATAGCTTGGCGCCACCCTTGAAAGATCACAAGGGTTAATGGCAAGTGACATTGTTTGCCCTTCTAGATTTTTGCATCTGTTTTTTAAGACTTTTCTAGTAAAATGATGGTTGCTGAAAACAGGATCTATTGCATGGTTCGACCTATCTCCTGTACTGCTGTGTAATCTTCAGATTTGGATTTTTAGACATTAGAGTTCCCTGTTATAAGAAATGTAGCTAGGTAATGGTGGAATGAAGAGTGCAACATACCCAGCACTTACAGTTGCCAGAACATTTGCACACATGGCATTTTGCACTGCTGCACTCCTTGCAGAATTTTTATATTAACCCATTGTATTAACCCATTTAACCCCAGGGGGGGCATTTCAAACATTTTGGAGTTGTCAGCTAATGCTGATGTACCAGGCGCAGGAGACGGATCAACCATGACAATTCAAGGGTAGTTCCAGATTAGGTTGGCGCCATCAGGTGACAGGCTAATATGGCACTACCCTTGAATTATCATGGTCGATCCATCTCCTGTCGTAGGGCATTGGGGGAAATGGGCTAACCCATTTAATTCCAAGGATGCTTTTGGAGGGGTCATCAAACGACAATGCACGAGTTGCAGGAGAAGGATCAACAAGAATATTTAAGAGTAGTGACAGATTAGCTTGGTGTCATCAGGCACCAAGCTAATCTGGCACTACTCTTGAATTATCATGGCAGAACCATCTCCTGCTGTAGTGCGTTGGGACTAAATAGGTTAACTGTCTGCACAAAATATTGCTTTCAACTAAATGCACTGAACATTGCCTTACTCACTTTTTGGCCAGCTGCTCAATATTGTAGCCAGGACTTGGGTCATTGGACAGCTGTGTCAAAATGCGAACATTATCTGTCAGTATGAAAACCACTGTATTACAATTCCCGTGCTCTCTCTATCTCACTGCTCCCCCCCCCCCCCCCCCCCCCCCAAGATTGCACACTCGCCCATCCCACCCCCTCCCAAGATTGCACACTCGTCTGCATACACACATACTGCACAAGTATGAAGTGCTAAAATGCTGCTGTAATAAAAAATTTAAAAAATACATATTTTTGAATGTGAGAACTTTCACCCATTTCATCCTGATGCGCTAAAACAGAAGATGGATCACCCATGATAATTCCAGGGTATTGCCAGATTAGCTTGGCGCCTGATGGTGCCAAGTGAACCTGGCATTACCCTTGAATTATCATGGGCAATCTCCTGCAACTGGTACATAATCCTCAGGCGACACCTCCAACATTTGGGAAATATGGTTGTGGGGTTAAATCTGGCCTACCTTCAACACTCGGGCAAACCGGTCCAAGCAGTTTCCGACAGCTATGTCAATAGTTTCTCCAAATATCCTGTAGCATTTTTCTGAGTATGCTATAACCTGAAAAAAAAGTATAAAAAAAAAATAATTGTAAAAAAACACATTACTTCAAAAGGCATCATGGATTCCTGCAATTTGGGGGAGCTTGTGAGGTTCTATGTCTCATGCCATAATATACTGCATGAAAATATACACTTATATAACCTCTTTACTGCTCAATTCCTTTATACAAACATTTACTGATGAACACACACAGACACAAAAAAGACTAAGAAAGAAAGACAATAGCATACAACAAAAATTGTCATTGCACCGCAAAACCTGTTTTGAATGACCACCATTACAAAGCGATCACCTGTCATTAAAGACCATCATTTAGGTGGCTGTAGCTGTGACTGTGGCTGTAGCCACCTAAATGATGGTCTTTAATGACAGATGACACTTTCTGCCCTTCAAGGCTTCTCTTCAGAGAACACCTGTCCTTGAAGGCCACTTCTCCCTGTCCAAAGAAAGGTGGCTGTTCAACAGAGGTTCTACAGTAAATTCATAGTGACAAAGCAGGCCAGTGTACACCTATGTTCCAAATTAACCCCTTTGTGCAATCAACCACCGGTACTGTCCAGAGTACTGGCTGCTGCATGCACGAGTGGGGTCACCCCTTCATTGCCAGTGGATGCAAAATTCTGTTCCTGAAATCTTCGTTAATTCACAGCCGAAGACCTCACACTGTTTAAGGAACACGAATTCAAGGTGGTGTCAACAAGAGGCATAGATCCTCATGAGCCCCCGCAACTGCGGGGGCTCATGAGGATCTATGCCTCTTGTAGTTGGGTGGTATGCGTTCGATTTTTCTCAGCAGTGAAGGTGTTAACACAGTGCATACTACCAGCAGTTTACCTGTGTATTTCCCCCACTGACGTACAGAACTACTGGGTTCGTCGCTCCCGTTATTAATCGCCCCATCTCAATGTCTAGTTGCACGGTCAAGAAAGAAAATGCACACTCTGAATTCTAGCATCGAGTTGCACAGGTTGGGATGCAGCCAGCTGTGGATGATGGATCAATAATCACAGTAAGCAACAGATCCTTGGGGCAATGTCCGTCCAAGGAACTTGAGCTCCCTGGGAGTGACACTTCACTGTACATGCATTTGTTTACTTGTCTGAGCACACTATATAATTACGTACAGGTGGCATTCATCATCTACTAATTATCCCTAATTCAAGTTTGTTCTTGTGCAGTCTTTAACTCATTCAAGGCAACGCTATACGACACTTTCGTAGCTAGTGATGAGGGGTACCTAGAAGGAGTTACTGCATTTCTTAAATTTGGGAGGTGTCACCTATGTACCAGTTGCATGAGATGGATCGACCATGATACTTCATGGGTTGTGCCAGATTAGCTTTGTGCAATCAGGCGCAAAGCTAATCAGGCACTATTCTTGAATTATCATGGCCGATCCATCCCCTGTTGTAGTGCGTTGGGGTAAAATGGATTAACTCACTCAAGGGAACGCTATACAACACATTCACAGCTATTGATGCAGGGTGCCTTGTAGGAGTTAAGGGTTAATTTCTTTCTGAATCCTCTTTTCCTTCACCTAGCTAACTCATACTGCACTATTGCCTAAGACTGATCAACCAGTTCAAGGGTGGTGCAAGAATAGCTTGGCACCTACAGACGCCAAGCTATCCTGGCGCTATCACAGTCAATTTGTCTCCTCAACTGCACTGTAGAACAGCTCCACAATTTTGGAACTTAGACCTTAGGGATCAGTGGTTTATTTCATCCACACCACACTACTGCAGGGGCTGGATTGACCATGATAGTAGAGGGATGACTGCCCAAACACAGGAACAGTACTGAAAAGGAAAACTCTTCCTGCAGAACTCTTCTATATTACTTCCATGTAACTTGGTCATGTTTTAAATTCAGTTTCTTTATTAGTGCCATGTAACCTGATCTTTTTCTTTTTTATTCGTTCATTTCCGGGAGGCAGGGGTGGGCAAGTTCATTTTGTGCCAAAGTGAAAAACAATCAAAATCCCAAGTGGGTTTAACCCATTACATCCTGAGACTGATTTATTTTAATTTGCTCTTTGTCCTATGACGTTTACATTACAGATTAGGAGACAAATCAACCATTTTAGTTCAAGGGTGGCACCACCCTTGAACTATCATAGTCAAATTAATTTGAAGCAGTACTGAATGAAAAGGGTTTTAAAAAAACAGTTGAGCCCTCATAAGGATACGTCCAATACAGTGGTTGACAGCAACAATGGGCTTCCTCCACAGCTGTGCTACTGTTCGGGCAACAATTGCTGTGGACACCAGTGGTGCAGCCATCCCTGGACCTGTCATCACAAAACACCAGTGTGAACATGAGGCGCACATTAACCCATAAAGCTCTAAAAGACTATGACAGGATGTGGATCGACCATGATATTTCAAGGTTGGTGTCAAGAGTAGCTTGGCGCCTGGAGGCGCCAAGCTACTCTGACGCCAACCTTGAAATATAATGGTTGATCTGTCTCCAGAACTGTGATGAAGACCTCAGAGGATGAAGACCTCAGAGGATATCTACAAAAATTTGACAATTTCATCCTCAGGGCATAAGGAGCTAACCAACACACTTTAACCTTTTGATTGTTGGCAGGGCTTTATGTCGTAATGATTCCTGCAGGAATCATCGCGACAAAAAAGTGCTACCAACAGCCAAAAGGATCAATACATGTAACTAAAACACTACCTATCCCTGTCAATCAATGAATAAATGCATGCATTCATGCATGCACACACACACATACACAAACATTTTTAAATTTTCAAGATAGATTTGAGACCTACACGAGTGCTTGTAATTGTGCATCAGAGCTGTACATTTTCATGTCGGGTATCATTTGGAATACACCAGCGTGTGAAGTAAGTTTGACTAAAATAGTTCAAGGGTAGTGCCAGAATAGCCTGACACCTCTAGGCGCCAAGCTATTCTGGCACTACCCTTGAACTAAAGCCATTGGTCTGTATCCTTATCTGTAAGTACTTTAATGTAGCTTGCATATGGCAGTGTACAAATTTGAAGCTTTTAGCCTCAGTATGATATGGGTTAACAGACCAACCCACTCTTTGCTTGAAATGTCACTCAAACTGCTCGCACGAGAGCCCCTCAACCAGTCAGAGCTCTGCAAAACTATGTGCTCTGCATGCCACACCGATGTACAGCAAAACTACACTGTTTGTTGTTTCCCTAGCATGAAACAGCATCTGTGTTTATATCCTTATAGCTGATTTTGGTGGTACTGTCTGGAGATGTCTGGGGGAAAAAGAACTTTTGCTATGGGGAAAACAAGTCAGATTCCCAATACCCTGATCAATAGCCATATGTGCAGTATTTCCATTCCCCAAGCCTTTACGACTCAGAACTGGCAGACACGAAAGAGTGGATTAATTCATTCACGGCCAGCCGCATCCAGATGCGCGGCATAAGCCGAGCATCCGGATGCAGCTGGCCGTGAATGAGTTAAAGCTTGCAGTCTGCCAAATAAACTAGCACTAACAACAGTTCTCAGGGGGAAAAAGAGATGTTTTCAGACACTCAGACAGAAATGTTATGAGTTTTCTGCTACTGGTTGGTGTGCACACAAAGAAGTGTACTGATGTTTTGCTTGCACATGAATTTCTTTTAGATGTTAGGTATGTCCGCATGTAGGCAGGATCACCCACAATTTCTGAAAATTATTGAACGCACTCCGACCAGCCCCATCTCAAAGTCTACAGTATTTTCAACAGGGCAAACAAAAACCGATATCACCATTGGAAAGAGCACATGAAAAATATGTAGTGGAGCAAAATTTCAAAGCTTTATCTTGTATAGTTTATTAATAAATCACAACTGAAAATTGGTGGAAAATGTATTTTTCTTTAAAATAATTTTTTTTGAAAAATACTTACCGATGGTATTACAACTAGGAAATGTTTCTTAGCTAGTCTAATTTTAGCCCAAAAATCGTTTGGCAGGAGAGGAGCGCCATAGTTTAGGCGGAAACCCGGTAGCCTCCCTTCCGGTTCAACCACGCATGTGCTCAGCGCTTAGCACTTCAGTCAGTTTCTTAGCGGACCAGCGGCAAGCGGGACAGGTGGGAGGGACCTTCGAGTAATAAAATCGGTAAGTATTTTTCAAAAAAATTTATTTTAAAGAAAAATACATTTGTTTTCTCAAAACACATTACCGATGGTATTACAACTAGGAAGAATCCCGAAGAGGAGGTGGGTGCCGCTAAAACGCCCCTACCCCCTGCCATCAAAGCTACTAGAGTAGCCCACCCCAAGCAACCTCCCTCTAATTTTAGCAAAGATACTTATGGCGCCTAGGGCGCCGGGAGGTAGTGTTGCGCCGCCACAATGTCCCCCACCAGCGCTAGGTTCTGCCGCTGGCTGGAGAGGTCCCTCAGGTAGAAGCGAGCGAAGATGTTCTCCGTTCGCCAGCCCACGGCCGCCACGATGTCTTTGACAGCACAGTTGCGTTCGAATGCGAGGCTCATAGCCATGGCTCTGATCTCGTGTGCCCTGATGTTCATGCGTTTGGCTGTATCAGGGGCGAGTTCCTGGTAGGCAGATCGTATCACCCACCGAAGCCAGGAGGATATAGTTTGGGCTGAGATGTCATTTCTACCTGGGGACAGAGGAAGAAAAAGGCGGATGCGTCCCCTGCGTAGCGGCTTGGTCCGGCGCAGGTACACACGTAAAGCTCGTACCGGGTCCTGCTGTCTGGACTCATGGTTGGAGCGTGGTTCTCTTAGTGGTAGAATGGTGACCAATTGTGGTGCCAGCAGTGGAGATCTGGTCTTGGCTAGGAAGGCCAGGTCAGGAAGCAGCTGAACCGAACCGTCCGTCCGGAACTGCAAACAGGTGGGGCGTGTTGAGAGGGCGTGCAGTTCGCTGACTCGGGAGGCTGAGGCGAGGGCCAGCAGGAAGCAGGTCTTCCTCGTCACGTCCGGTAGTCTCACCAGCTGTATTGGCTCGAACCGGGCTGAGTTGAGCCAAGTAAGCACCCAAGGTAGGTCCCAACATGGCAACAGGGAACGTAGAGCGGGACGGTGTAGACCGAAGTGGCCCATCAGATCAGCGAGGTCTTTGCAGGAGCCCGGGTCGGGTCGTCCCAGATGCCTGTAAGTGTCAGCGATCATGGCCAGGTATCCCCGAATGGTGATGGGTGCTAACCGCTGGTCGTGAAAAAGCCAGAGGAAGAAATCCGCCAGTTGAGGGACTGTCAACTCGGTGGGGGAGAGGCGTCTGTCGTCACACCAGGAGCTGAGAACTCTCCACTTGCCTTCGTAAACTCGTCTGGTCGAGGCTCTGCGGGCTGTAGCGATCGCGTCCACTGCCGCACCTGAGAAGCCTCTACTAGCGGTGAGGGCTTGCCGGACAACCTCGAGGCGTGGAGGAGGAGACGTTCTGGACAAGGATGGTACAGTGTCTGCTGAGGTTGCTTGAGCATCGTTCGCAGGGTGGGGAGCGGCAGCGGGGGGGGGCGTGGCCAGATTCAGGAGGTCGGTCGTCCATGATCTGGTCCAACAGAACGGAGCCACCAGAAACAGGATCGTGTTGCTCCCTCTGAGCTTGAGAAGGACCTTGGGGACGAGCACCGTCGGTGGGTAGGCGTAGGCTACCAGACCGTCCCAGGAGATGGAGAGGGCGTCCACTGCCCAGGCCAAGGGGTCTGGAATCGGAGACGACCAGCGGGAGTTGGTGATTCCATCTCGTGGCAAATAGGTCGATCATGGGTGTCTCCCAGGTAGCGCCGATCATCCGAAAGATGTCTGGACGCAGCGACCACTCGGTGTGTAGCAGTTGACCGGGACAGGAGAGGGAGTCGGCCAGCACATTCAGGTGACCTGGAAAGTGATGCGCGCGGAGAGAAATGTCCCGATCCTTGCATCACCGGAGCACTTGGTAAAGGAGGATGCAGAGAGAGGGCGAGCGGGTCCCGCCTTGCTTCTGGATGTAGGCGACGACCGTGGAGTTGTCTGACAGCACCAGTAGCTCCCGGTGAAGAAGGCGAGATTCCCACGCAAGAAGGGCTTGCCAGACCGCTTTCAGTTCCAACCAGTTGATGTGTCGGGTACGCGAATCCAGGTCCCACCAGCCGGCGGCAGTCTCGAAGGACGGGAGAAGGTGTGCTCCCCAACCGGAGAGGCTCGCGTCTACGCAGATGGAGAGGGAGGGTGGTGGAGAGAACAGCGGCACTCCTGCCGCGAGCCAGAGGGGGTCCGCCCAGCGTAGAAGGTGAGGACGGAGCAACGAAGGAATCGGAACCGGAGACTCTAGGTCGGAAGTCGATGGACGCCAGTGAAGAAGTAGGTGCAACTGCAGCGGGCGGGAGTAGAGACGCCCTAAAGGAATAAGATCTGCTGCAGCACTCATCAGCCCCAGAAGCTGAAGCCACTGCCTGGCGGGGATCGAAGACAACTGGGACACCTGCCGAGCTAGATTCGCCAACTTCTGGATGCAGGGTCCGGGCAGCCTGACGATGTTGCGGTCGGTGCAGAACTCCATGCCTAGGTGAAAGAACTGGTGCGACGGAACGAGGTCGGACTTGCCGAAGTTGACTGGGAAGCCCAGCATCTTGAGGAGCTGAAGCATAGCATCCCGGTCCTCTTCCAAGGCGGCAACAGCCTGATTCTTCAGTAGGAGGTCGTCCAGGTAGTTGGACGTGAGGCTCGTGGAAGTCCGTCGGGCCTTGGCTACCACGGCGTCCATGATGCGCGTGAAGACCCACGGGCTGAGGTTGAGGCCGAAGGGAAGTGCACGGAACTGGTATACCACACCCTCAAAGGCGAAGCGTAGATAACGTCTGGACGCTGGGTGCAAGGGAACGTGAAGGTATGCATCCGAGAGGTCCAGGCTGACTGCGAAGTCGAAAGGTTGCACCGAGGCACGAAGGGCCCGAGCTGTCTCCATGCGAAAGTGCGGAGCTACGATAAACCTGTTGAGAGCCGACAGGTCGATCACAGGACGCCACTTGCCGCCCGGCTTGGGTACTACAAAGAGTCGGCTGTAGAAGGCTGGGGAGTCGAGTCGCATCACCACCTCTGTTGTGGCTTTCCGAAGTAAGGCGGCCACCTCGTTGTGCAGAGCGTCCGCCTTGAGCTGATCTGTCGGAATCAAGGTCCACGCCGGCGTACGTCGCAGCGGGGGCGGAGATCGAAACGAGATCCGAAGACCTAAGGAGATGGTCGAGAGAATCCAGGGGTCATCTGGTAACAACGCTCGCCAGGCGGCGCTGTGCAGCGCGAGCCTCCCGCCGACCGGAGACCCCAGCGTGGTCGATGGGGGCCGAGGGGGGAGAACGTCAGTAGGCCCTGCCCCGCCCGGGGCGATGGGCAGGCTTGGGCTAGGTCCTGGAAGCGGAAGCCGAGGCGGATCCCGGAGTAGGACGGGCGCGGGGGAAGGCCGGAGGCCTGGGGGGAAGACGTCCACCTCTGGTGTAGGGCTGGGTAGCGGGTCTGGCCGCCCGCAGGGGGCGACCCTGGGTCCTGCGGGAATGCTGAAAGGGAGTAGGAACTGTGCGACTTGGCCAGGTGTCCTTATTTGCTTCCTTAACTGCCAACCACGTGGGACCGAAGAGAAGTTCTCCGCCAAGAGGCGCCTGACGAAGTTGAAGCTTCAGGTCAATGGGGAGAGGACAGGAGCGGAGGAGGACATCCCGACGCAAAAGGTCACAGTTGGCAGCTGCGGCCATGGCGTTGACACAGGTGTGGTAGGCGGCACGGTTACCTGAGACGGCTAGAGCGAGCAGATCTCCCAGCAGCGGCGTGAGGGACGGATGCCAAGCCTCCTCGACGCGACGGACAATGGCTTGAGTCAGTAGGTCAAGGAATCCCGCCAAGGCTAAGGCGTTGCGTATGAGAGTCGCTGTCTGATCGATGCTCGGAAGCAGAGGGGTCCGTGCCAGAATAGCCGAAAGGGACCAAGCGGCCGGGTCCGGTTTGGGTAGGGCGCAGGTAAAGCTCTAAGTATGTCCCACGTACCAGGATTGCCGAAAAACCATGTGTAGATCTGCAGGCCACTTGGTGTCATTGAAGAATCTAGTGGCGCCCAAGAGATCCTGAGCGAGTCAAGCGGAGAACGCGTCCCGTAAGCTGCTGAAACCCGGAGGTTAGGTTAGGGAAAAGTCTTAAAAGTTTTGGCGTGACGTTCCGCATCTACGTAAGCCGCGGCCTTCTTCTTCATAGGAGGAGATGGAGGACAGTCTTCCGTCGGAAGGCACGCCGAGATGATCCGAGCCGCCTCGTCCAGGGCGCGGAGAGTCTCCAACCTGTGTCCCACCGCTGACGGTTGTTGTCAAGGTCAGGGAGAGCCGGGTTAGAGCGAGTGGGGCTGTCGTCCCGAGGTAGGACCGAAACTGAGTCCTCAGGAGCCAGGCTGAGAGCGTCATCCTCTAAGTGCAGCGCACGATGGGGGGGGGGGGGGGGGGGGGGGGGGGGCTAGTTCGAGCTAAGAGAGCGGGCCCAGAATCCGCCACGAGTCGGGAAGTAGTCGAGGCCTTAGGCGGTGAAACCCCCACGGAGCGGTTACGACACGAACAGACTGGGGAAAGTTCTTGAGACCCAGACCAAGAATGGTGAGCGTAGCGAAGAGGTGATCTCCTGTCCCGCGGCGAGCGCTCACGGCAGGAGCGGGGACTCCTAGAACGGGAGTGGCGGCAGTGAAGGCGTCTGACTCTGGAAGACGAACGTCTAGAGTGTGGAGTAGAAGACGGGTGAGCTCTACGAGGAAAATGTCGCTTAACCGGGGGACGCGGTCTGGACTGACGATCCACTTGAGGCGATCCGAACCTGGATGCCGTCCGCGATGGCCTACTAGCACGGGAAGAGCGGGAGGTAGACCTACGACGCCGTGACCTGTCCCTTGAAGGCGAACGGTGGCGAGAAGAGCGGGAGACCGTCCGGTGCTTCTGCTCTCTTGGACGAGATGTGTGCAAGTCCGGTCCGGAGCGCCGAGCTCTGTCGATGCGCGGCGGAGGAGAATCCTTCTGCTTGGAAGCGGACACCTCCTGTGTAGAGACCGCTACCGGTACTGAAGCCTGTTTCTGTACCATCTCTCGAGCTGATAAGATCGGCGGAACCGGACAGCGTGCACTAGTCGGGTCTGTGCCCGCTGCCGGTGTAGTAGAACGAGCTAGCGACCGAAGTCGTGAAGATGAGCGTTCTAACGTCTGGCATGCACCACTAGTCAAGTCTGTGGTGATTACCAGAGTGTCTTTATTGTTCAGAGAAGCAGGTCTGACTGAAACCTCAGTTCTAGTCTCTGCTACCGGACAGCGCGCACTAGTCGGGTCTGTGTTCGCTGCCGGCACAGGAGGACGGGCTCGCGGCTTAAGCTGCGGCGTTGACTGTCCTCTCACCAGGTAATACCCACTAGTCGGGTCTGTGGTTCTTACCGGTGTTTGACCCTGTATCCGTGCTGGTGTCAGAAGTTCACGACGGTAAAAACCCCACAGCTGAGTCCATTGCTCTTCCAGCCAGGGGGCGCTGACCAGGCAGGGATGCGAAGACGTACAGGTGGATCAGGGCAGACACACCTCATGTCCGTCACTCGACCACTGGAATTTTCCACATCTGATACAGGTGCGGACTTGCCAACTGCAAAACATGGCGTAACAATGAAAGCAAACGAACGTGCCCCCGCAGGCATGCAAACGAATCGCGGAACGAACAAATAAAGTTACGGCGTATGCTGACGTTTGGCGCTCTACCCCTTCCCCTGAGCGCCGTACGGAAGCAGTGACCGAGATTTTACCTTGCCATAATGCGAAAGGAGAGGCACGAAGAACGGTGCAAGCAGTGAAGCCAGAAGCCGTCCTACCAAAATGGCGCCGAAGACCAGTTCCATCAGGCCAAGCTAGGACCGGCGCAGGGCGCAGAGACGACAGTCACAACAGTCGACGAAGAAGGAACAGCCCCGCAAGTCACAGTAACCAGGGCCTTCCCGAAGTCCACGAGGTAAGCCAAGGTCGAAACCAAAGGGCACAAAGCCGAAGGCGACCGGCGCACCAGTGAGTACAGTTCACAAGCGTCGTCTAAAAAGTCACCCCGAAAAAACGCACACACACGAAAGCGTCCAAGCCCAAAGGCCACAACAAGTCTTCCACAGCTTGAAAACCTCGAATACCAACTTCCACTGATAGCACAAACTTAAACGCGAAGGGAGCCACAGGCGTACACAACCTACTGCGACTAGCAAAGAAACTGACTGAAGTGATAAGCACTGAGCACATGCGTGGTTGAACCGGAAGGGAGGCTACCGGGTTTCCGCCTAAGCTATGGTGCCCCTCTCCTGTCATCATGGCCATTATCGTACACAACAATTTTGGGGCTAAAATTAGACTAGCTAAGAAACATTTCCTAGTTGTAATACCATCGGTAATGTGTTTTGAGAAAACAATGAGACGATCTTGCACATTTCATAAAATGCAACATTTAGGGTCACATAACTACATAATCTTTAGACTAACAATATTCCCACTTAGCATACTGATTAACCCTCCTAATCCCACGGCCACATTTCAAAAATTTTGGAGGCGTTGTCTAGCAACTATGTACCAGTTGTAGGAGATGGATTGAGCATGATAATTCAAGGGTAGTGCATGATTTATACACCAACCAGTTCTGCCCAGTTCTGACAAAAACTGATTCAGTTTTTACAGACATTGTTGAAGATGTTGAAAAGAGTAGGTGAGAGCAAGCACTCTTTTCAACATCTTCCTGGAAAGAATCACGACAGACGCTCTGAAAGATCATGAAGGAACTGTCAGTATTGGAGGCAGAACAATCACGAACTTGCGCTTTGCGGACGACATTGATGGCCTTGCAGAAACAGAGAAGGAGCTAGCTCAGCTGGTGGAAAAGCTGGACAGTACAGCCATTGCGTATGGGATGGAAATCAGTGCAGAGAAGACCAAACTGATGACAAATAACACCAGTGGTATTTCCACCGACGTCATGATTGAAAGCCAAAAACTGGAAACGGTTAATAAATTCAAATACTTATGAGCCATTGTGACAGATGAGGGATCAAAACCAGAAATACTGTCCAGGATTGCGCAAATTGAAGACCATTGACAAGATTGAAGACCATTTGGAAGGACAGAAACATCACGCTCTGCTCCAAGATCAGACTGATGCATTCCTTAGTCATCTCAGTGTTCTTGTATGACTGTGAGTCATGGACCCTCACAGCAGACCTTGAAAGGAGGATACAAGCCACTGAAATGAGATGTTTTTGAAGGCTGCTTGGCATTTCATACAGAGATCACATCACGAACGAGGAAGTGGGAAGCAGAATCAGGCAAGCCATAGGACCCTATGAAGACCTATTAGCTATTATGAAAAAACGCACACTGAAGTGGTATGGGCATGTCATGCATTCAGCAGGGCTTGCCAAAACAATCCTGCAAGGCACTGTGCAAGGAGGACGAAGGAGAGGAAGATAGAGGAAAAGATGGGATGACAATATCTCAGAGTGGACAGGACTGAAGCTGGGCGATACACTAAGAATGGCAGAGAACAGAGAGGAATGGAGGGAGCTGGTTGCCAAGTCATCAGTGGTGCCCCAACGGTCAGCAAGACTACGGGATATAGATAGATAGATAGATAGATAGATAGATAGATAGATAGATAGATAGATAGATGAGTGTTTCTCCAGTACTCGTAGTGAAAAAGTGGAAACAGACCAATTTTTAAAAATTATTCATAGAAACCTAAGACTAGTTCCATTTTAAAGGTAACTGCAATATCTATCTGAATATGAAAACGATAAATCAGCAACATTGACGCTTTGGACACAAACTTCATTCCCAATAGGGGACCCCCATGCTGGTAACCTGCATGATGGCGTGACACAAAACCATTATAATGACCAGTTGAAATAACTTTTGTTGCAAAACAACTAATACCATAATTAAATAACTCTTATTACTACCCATATGAATAATTTTAAGAGGAAATTTGCGAGACTCGAAATAGATGTGAGGCAAGAAATTGTGTGACGCCATGCGCAGGTTACCACTCCTTTAATTTGTTTTACTGTGAAATTGATTTTTCTTAAAATCAGTAAAGGACACTAGTAACATGTTTTTTACATGAAGACAAATGAAATAACAACAATAGGACAAATTAATTTCATTCTGTGATGAAATTTAAGCAATAACCTGAAAATGGTAACCTGCATGATGCGCGTCACCAGTGCATGAAAATTACCAAAAATGAGGGCAAAGCAAAAAAAGAAAAATACAATAGTAGGTGAGATGAAATAAAAGTGTCAAGCAAACACACACACAAACAATCTGTGTTGGATTTTCTTTTTAAATAACACATAGGCTACAAACACGACACTGATAGCTGTTTCCGAACTACCTGCATGACATATGACACCGAGTAAAGACCGTAAACACAACGCGAATGCTGTAGTCTTATCCACCCAAAAGCTCAAAATATGCATGCGGTTTTAAAACAAGACCTTTAATTCAATTCAATACAGCATTAGAAACACTTGTGAACTCGCCTATAGCACAAGATGGCACAAAATTAAAGGCAAACCAGCGTCGATCTTTCAAGTCGGGCAGAACCGCACTGCCGAAAAATTTTCGCGGTAATTTGCGCACATGGGATACTGTGTGTGTGACACATCATTGATCTTGGTCTACAAAACCAAGTCACATGACTATTTCCCGCAAAACGTCATCAGGGTTTGTGCAGTGTTTGAAAATAAACCTTCCAGTACCTTTCGGACCTCACAATTTTATCGCGTTCTTAAAATATGAATAAAAAACAAACGCTGGTCATTTGCGTGATGTCTGTGACGTCATAATCAAAACAAGCCATCCAAAACCTCCTGAAGTATCTGTATTCTTATAAATCATAAAAATATATGTGTATTTCATGAGATTTCCAGGTAGGACTAAAGTTTTCTTTGTTTCATTACTTTGTCGTCTGCTTCACCTTTTTTTAAAGACCGTGTGTATGTGACGCCTCTGGTGCGCAAATTACCCCCACTTTCAAACCCAAATTTCACAGCAGAAACAAATGAAATTGATGTTTTTTAAGCTACTGATTTTCCAGATACAATAACATTAGTAAATCACAAGACTGGTTCGATTTTTCCAAAACAAATAGTATGTATTAATATTTTGGGTTTTGAATGCTGTGACCCCTCATCACTACGAGTACTGGAGAATGACTCAGTTATACAGACATTGATTTGTTGACCAAGGCAAAGTCTCTTGATCTCGATAAGTAATAATTAAAATGACTGTGTTTAAACATAAGCTTTTACTACATTATCATTATGCCAAGTTAAAAGTCAGTCAAACTGCAAAAGAAAGCTAAATTTGGCCTTTTTTTTTTACAAGAGTATTGACCTTCCATGACCTTAGTAGTTTAACCCTCTTAACCCCACGGCCACATTTCCAAACTTTTGGAGGCATTGTCTAACGATTACATACCAGTTGTAGGATATGAACTGATCATAATTCAAGGGTAGTGCCAGATGAGCTTAGCACCTGAAGGCTCATCTGGCACCACCCTTGAATTATCATGATCAATCCATCTCCTGCTGCAGGGTGTTGAGGCTAAATGGGTTAAACCCAATATTATGTCATCCTAAAAATAAAAATAAAAATCAATTCAACAATGGCATCCTTTGAATAGCAAACTTGGCAGAGTTTGGCACATCTCTCATCACATTCAACAAATCTGCATGTGAACGTTATCAAGCTATGTTCATGTGTATATCCAGACCAAAGACATTCCTCTCTCGTGAGACCAACATGCTTCGCAGATGCTGGTAAATTTAGAAGTTTGGGTGACAAATACTTCGGGATGAAGTAAATAATTTTCATCAAATAAATATCTACAAAAGAAAGTATCATGGAATTTTGAGTGTACACTTTTACTGAACAAGAATGGCAAGGCCCTTGAGGCGCACATGTATGAACGATCCAGTTCTAACGTAAGTACAGGATTGGCTTTTGTAGCGGCAATGTTTTCTCAAAATGTATGCAGTTTTGTCAATCTCCCATGACCCTTGGCCTCTGCAAGTAGTGAACCAAATTAGAAGGCATAGAAAGGTCTTACCAGCTACCTTTCTGCCCAAGTTAGTTGAGGAGTTTGCAAAAGTGCTGAAAAAAAAGATAAATTTCTACTTTTTCCACATAATTTGCTGATCTCTTGTGACCCTTGACCTTACCCAGGGGTCATCCAAATTAGCATGCATATAAAAGGTATCTCTGGACCAAGTTTGGATTTGAAGTTATAAATAGTATTGAAGAAAAACATTTTTTCGCAAAAGATACCTGTCTATGACCTGTTTCCTGATTTCTTTGTACGCCTTGACATTTCAAGGGGTCATCCAAATTAGTATGCATAGGAAGGTCTTACTATCAGGTACAAAGTTTGGGTCTGAGGTTATGAATAGTATTTGATTAAAAACAAATCTTCTGTCAAAATATGGCTTTTTTAAACCTATTTCCTGATCTCTTGTGACTCTTAACCTTTCCGAAAAGTCATCCAAATTAGTTTGCATAGGAAGGTCACTCATCAGGTATCTTTGTACCAAGTTTGGGTTTAAAGTTGTGACTAGTATTTGAGAAAACAAATTTTGTCAAAATATGTCTTTCTTAACCTATTTCCTGATTCTGTGACCTTGACCTTTGAGAGAGGTCGATGACATTGATATGTTTAGAAAGGTCTTGCATCAAAGTATCCATGGGCCAAGTTTGAAGACTGTGGCTTAAATTGTTTCTGAGAAAATGCCAATGTTAAAGTTTACCGTGGTCAACAGCAGATTGCTGATCCATCTACTAACCTGCATTGTGCATTTAGTCTTTAAAACACAGCTGTCAAATGTGGGAATTTTGACATACGAGTCAAATGTGTTAATCTTTTGGCTGTCAACAGTGCTTCATTGTGACAAAAAGTGCTACTGACTGCCAAAGTGTTAATCCCTTTAACTCCACCACCACATTTCCCAAAATTCAGAGGTGCTGCTTACTATGTACCAGTTGCAGGAGACCATGATAATTTAAGGATAGCGGGGTCAGGTTTGCTTAGTGCCTTCAGGTGCCAAGCTAATCTGGCACTACCCTTAAATTATCATGGTCAATCCATCGCCTGCTGTAATGCATTGGCACTAAATGAGTTAACCCATTACACCCTGTGACTGATTTTGTAAAGTTTGCTTACTGTCCTATGATGGCTACATTACAGACTAGTCGGTATATCAACTGCTTTAGTTCAAGGGTAGTGCCAAAATAGCTTGGCGCCCGAGCAATGGGTGTATCAAAACGATACGGGTTAATGTCATACTAAAGCTAGAGGTAGCTATCATTCTTGAACAAACCTGAGCAGTACCTTTGGTGTAGCAGACAACATCAATGTCCTCTGGTTTAATCTGTGCCTCATCAAGGGCCTGCCTAAGTATACTCAGAGCATGTTCCCGGTGGTGTCGAGCAGTGTCTTTCGGCAGAAAACCTGCAGACATAATTTGTATACACACAGTACAGATTCCAAGACCTAAGAAAGTTACTAAGATTAAGATCTTGATTCTCTCTAAGCCCTACTTATAACCCATTGATTTTCCAAAATTTGCTTTTTGTCCTATGAAGGCTACATTACAGATTAGGAGACAGATCAACTGTTTTAGTTCAAGGGTGGTGCCAGAATAGCTTGGCGCCAGAGGCCTGGCACCACCCTTGATCTATCAGTCAAATTCATTTCAAGCAATGGGTGTATCAGGATGATAAGGGTTAAGACATGTTTATATAAAGTAGGGTATAAAGTATATAGTATTATAAGCAACTGAAACAGTGACATGATTCTTGTAGATCAGAACTGCACAAGTTGCTTTGTACTGTCAGGGACAATTA